>CM027471.1:8195074-8597574 GCA_015776775.1 Magallana hongkongensis
TAACTGACTTTCTTGGGTGTTTCATCTAGCTTGACAAACAGTGATGTACGCTGAGCAAATGTATAGGAAATACCAGCTTTTGTATTTATTAATCACTTCCGTTTGTTCGTTTCCGGTCCCGAGACAAAAAATATTGTTTCAAAGAGATCTTAGATTGGGCAGAGACGTGAACAACCAAACTTTGAGGAAAGATTAACTTATGATTGTACAAATGGTTAACATTTTTGTTTAGTTCGGCGTTACTTCCGGTCGTCACAGAAAGTACTTTAGAAATTGATTTCTTTTTCATTCTCGTTGTTTTACATGTAAGTAACGTCCGTATATATCATTCACAATAATTATCATATCCACTTTTTTCTCTGTTAGAGAAGCAATGTCTTACAGTTAAATTGATACATGTACATCAAAACGGAAGACCTTTTTGTTGCTTTTGCAACAAGAGTCTAGTTAAGGTCTTCCGTAACAACGGAAGACCTTCTAGTGATTGTAATGTTTTTTATTATTATTATTATTATTATTTTTTTCCCAGTTTTTGTCCACAAGATATCTCAGAGATGGCTGGATAGATTTACTTGAAATTTTCAGGATTGATAGAAAATGATCATATCTCTAGGCGATTTTTTCATTTTTTGAAAATTCATTTCCTGTCGTCCGTTTCCTGTCCCGCGACAAAAAGCTTGTCACATCGAGATCTCAGAAACGATAAAGATTTGAACACCCAAACTTTGTGGGATGATAGACCTATAGTTGTAGATGTGTTTAAACATTTTTGTTTTGTTCGGCGTAACTTCCGGTCGTCACCGGAAGCTCTTCAATTTTTTTTGTTTTTACGTATTTAATTTATTTTCCATAGAATAAAGATATTAGTATAGATCCTTTTATATGCCATCTATACAATGTTGAATAAACAAAAAAATTCTACTTCCGGTGAGATATCTCGATTATCTCAGGAAGCTTTTTTAAAACATATTTTGTACCCGCAAGTTCTCAGGTACTGTACGTGATCAAGACACGAAACTTTTACTAAACATAGACATTTGATTGAAGATGTGTTTAAACAGTTTCATTTTGTCTTCCGTCACTTCCGGTCCACAGCGGAAGAGTTCAAACAAATCAAACTGTTTATCCGTTAAACTGTTTTAATTTGATAGTTTTAGCTACTTCGATGAATAATAATGTAAAAGAGGAAAGTAACAAGATATAAAAAATTTAAATTTCATTAAGCACTTCCGTTTGTCCGTTTCCTGTCCCGAGACATAAAACGTTATATCGACGAGATCTCAAAAACGGTAACGACTTCAACAACCAAACTTTGTAGGATTATAGACCTGTGTATGGACACGTGTTAACACTATTTTATTTCATCCGGCGTAACTTCCGGTCTTCACATGAAGTACACCCAATTTTGATATTTTTAAAAATATTTTGGTTATTTAGCGTATAAGTAACATTTTAGCTATAGATATACAAAAAGTCATCTATACATGGTAAAAAAATGTTCTACTTCCGGTGAGACATCTCATATATCTCAGATAGCCTTATTTTTTAAAAACAAAGAATAAATAAGATCTCAGAAACTATGATAGATCAAGACACAAAACTTATATATATTATATATTTTCTGTTTACAATATAACTGGATTTCTTGTGCATATTAATACATGAGGAACGGAAGACCTTTTTGTTGCTATAGCAACAAGAGTCTAGTTATTATTATTATTTTTTTTTTTTGTCCGTTTTTTGTCCACAAGATATCTCAGAGATGGCTGGATAGATTTACTTGAAATTTTTAGGATTGATAGAAAATGATCATATCTCTAGGCCTTTTTTTTCATTTTTCGAAAATTCATTTCCTGTCGTCCGTTTCCTGTCCCGCGACAAAAAGCTTGTCACATCGAGATCTCAGAAACGATAAAGATTTGAACATCCAAACTTTGAGGGATGATTGACCTATAGTTGTAAATGTGTTTAAACATTTTTGTTTTGTTCGGTGTAACTTCCGGTCGTCACCGGAAGCTCTTCAAAATTTTTTGTTTTTACGTATTTAATTTATTTTCCATAAAATAAAGATATTAGTATAGATCCTTACATATGCCATCTATAGAATGTTGAATAAACAAAAAAATTCTACTTCCGGTGAGATATCTCGATTATCTCAGGAAGCTTTTTTAAAACATATTTTGTACCCGCAAGTTCTCAGATACTGTACGTGATCAAGACACGAAACTTTTACTAAACATAGACATTTGATTGAAGATGTGTTTAAACAGTTTCATTTTGTCTTCCGTCACTTCCGGTCCACAGCGGAAGAGTTCAAACAAATCAAACTGTTTATCCGTTAAACTGTTTTAATTTGATAGTTTTAGCTACTTCGATGAATAATAATGTAAAAGAGGAAAGTAACAAGATATAAAAAATTTAAATTTCATTAAGCACTTCCGTTTGTCCGTTTCCTGTCCCGAGACAAAAATCCTTATATCGACGAGATCTCAAAAACGGTAACGACTTGAACAACCAAACTTTGTAGGATTATAGACCTGTGTATGGACACGTGTTAACACTATTTCATTTCATCCGGCGTAACTTCCGGTCTTCACAGGAAGTACACCCAATTTTGATATTTTTAAAAATATTTTGGTTATTTAGCGTATAAGTAACATTTTAGCTATAGAAATACAAAAAGTCATCTACACATGGTAAAAAAATGTTCTACTTCCGGTGAGACATCTCATATATCTCAAATAGCCTTCTTTTTTAAAAACAAAGAATAAATAAGATCTCAGAAACTATGATAGATCAAGACACAAAACTTATATATATTATATTCATTTTCTGTTTACAAGATAACTGGATTTCTTGTGCAGACTAATACATGAAAAACGGAAGACCTTTTTGTTGCTATAGCAACAAGAGTCTAGTTATTATTATTATTTTTTTTTTTTGTCCGTTTTTTTGTCCACAAGATTTCTCAGAGACGGCTGGATAGATTTTCTTGAAATTTTTAAGGACTGATAGAAAATGATAATATCTCTAGGCGTTTTTTTCATTTTGTCAAAATTCACTTCCTGTCGTCCGTTTCCTGTCCCGCGACAAAAAGCTATGGACAATGAGATCTCAGAAACGATAAAGACTTGAACCTCCAAACTTTGAGGGATGATAGACCTATAGTTGTAGATGTGTTTAATATTTTTTGTTTTGTTCGTCGTAACTTCCGGTCGTCACCGGAAGCTCTTAAAAAATTATGCTTTTACGCATTTAATGTATTTCTCGGAGAATTGAAGTATAAGTATACATGCTTACATATGTCATCTATCCGATGATAAATAAACATAAAAATTCTACTTCCGGTGAGATATCTCAAATATCTCATGAAGCCCTTTTTAAAATAAATGTTTGAACCCCGAGATCTCAGAAACTATAAGTGATCAAGACACGAAACTTACAGGGATGATAGACATTTGATAGAAGATGTGTTTAACCGTTTTTATTTGGTCGACCGTCACTTCCGGTCCACACAGGAAGAGTTCAAACAAATCAAGTTTTTTAAAAGTTTAACCCGATTTCTCAGAGATGCATGGATGGATTTTCTTGAAATTTTTAGGACTGATAGGGAACAATAAAATCTAGAGGATTTTTTTTTTCATTTTTTCAAAATTCACTTCCTGTCGTCCGTTTCCTGTCCCACGACAAAAAGCTATGGACAATGAGATCTCAGAAACGATAAAGACTTGAACATCCAAACTTTGAGGGATGATAGACCTATTAATGTAGATGTGTTTAAACTATTTTGTTGTGTTTGTCGTAACTTCCGGTCGTCGCCGGAAGCACTTCAAAAATTATGTTTTTACACATTTTATTTCTTTATCACAAAATTGAAATATAAGTATAAGGGCTTTCATATGTCATCTATCCGATGATTAATAAACAAAAAAAAAATACTTCCGGTGAGATATCTCAAATATCTCAAGTACTCTTTTTAAAACAACTATTATTACAGCGAGATCTCATAAACTGTAAGTGACCAAGACACAAAGCTTACATGGCTGGTAGACACTTGATAGAAGATGTGTTTAACCGCTCTCATTTTGTCAACCGTCACTTCCGGTCCACACCCGAAGAGTTCAAACAATTCAAGTTGGTTAAGAGTTTAACTGTTTTTGTTTGACAATGTAAGACAAATTGATAGCCAATAAAGTCATGTTGTGTAATGGTTAAGAAATACTAACTTTAATTTTCATCAAACACTTCCGTTTGTCCGTTTCCTGTCCCGAAACAAAAAACCTTGATTCCTAGAGATCTTAAAAACGGTGATGACTTGAATAATCAAACTTTGTGGGGTGATAGAAGTATGTATGTGCATGTGTTTACACTATAATGTATTGTTCGGCGTAACTTCCGGTCGTCACCGGAAGCACTTAAAAAATTTGGTTTTTTTTTCAAATATTATTCATTTTACATAAAAAGAAAATATCAGTATATAATCTTACATATGTCATCTATATTATGTTAAATTAGCAAATAAATTTTACTTCCGGTGAGAAATCTCAAATATATCTGTGTAACTTTCATCTTTACAAATTTGATGTCCGCGAGATTTTTGTCACTGTAAGTGATTCAGACACGAAGCTCTCTTGATTAATAGAAATTTGATTGGGGATGTGTTTAATGGGTTAAATTCTGTCAACTTTAAGAACCGGTTCTTACCGGAAGGGTTCAAACAAATCATGTTTTTAACAAGTTTAACTGATTTTATTGGGTGTTTCATCTAGCCTGATAAACAGTGATGTACGCTAAGCAAATGTACGAGAAATACCAGCTTTTGTTTTTATTAATCACTTCCGTTTGTCTGTTTCCGGTCCCGAGACAAAAACTATTGTTTCAAAGAGATCTTAGATTTGGCAGAGACGTGAACAACCAAACTTTGAGGAAGGATTAACTTATGATTGTACAAATGGTTAACATTTTTGTTTAGATCGGCGTTGCTTCCGGTCGTCACAGAAAGTACTTCAAAAATTGATTTTTTTTTCATTCTCGTTGATTTACATGTAAGTAACGTCTGGATATATCATTCACAATAATTATCATATCCACTTCTTTTTCTATTTGAGAGAAACAATGTCTTACAGTTGAATTGATACATGTATATCAAAACGGAAGACTTTTTTGTTGCTTTTGCAACAAGTGTCTAGTTATTAAGGTCTTCCGTTTCCAACGGAAGACCTTATAGTGATTGTAATGTTTCTTATTATTAAGGTCTTCCGTTTCCAACGGAAGACCTTATAGTGATTGTAATGTTTCTTATTATTAAGGTCTTCCGTTTCCAACGGAAGACCTTATAGTGATTGTAATGTTTCTTATTAAGGCCTTCCGTTTCCAACGGAAGACCTTATAGTGATTGCAATGTTTCTTTTTATTATTATTATTATTATTATTTTTTTCCCCTTTTTCTCTCGTAAATTTCTCAGAGATGTCTTGATGGATTTTTATAAAATTTTCAGGAATGACAGAAAATAAAAAGATCTAGAGGATTTTAATTAAAAATGTTCTAGATTCACTTCCGGTCGTCCGTTTCCTGTCCCGCGACAAAAAGCTTGTCACCTCGAGATCTAAGAAACGGTAAAGACTTAAACATTCAAACTTTGTGGGATGAAAGACCTATACCTGTAGATGTGTTTAAACACTTTTGTTTTGTTCGTCATAAGTTCCGGTCGTCACCGGAAGCACTTAAATAATATTTTTTTTACGCATCAATTTTTTTGTCAATAGAATAAATATATAAGAATAAATCTATTCATAGGAAATCTCTGCGATGTAATATCAACAAAAAATTTCTACTTCCGGTGAGATATCTCAATTATCTCAGGTAGCTTTTTTAAAACACATTTTGTACCCGCGAGATATCAGAAACTATAAGCGATCAAGACACGAAACTTTCATAGATGATAGACATTTGATTGAAGATGTGTTTAACCGGTTTCATTTTGTCTTCCGTCACTTCCGGTCCATACCGGAAGAGTTAAAAAAAAGAGCTGTTTATCAGTTTAACTGTTTTCCTTTGATATATCATAGTTAGATAAATGAAAAATAATGTACAAAAGGCAAGTATACAAGAAATATTGAATATAATTTACATTGAACACTTCCGTTTGCCCGTTTCCTGTCCAGAGACCAAAAACCTGATTTCGACGAGATCTCAAAAACAGCAACGACTTGAACAACCAAACTTTGTGGGATGATAGACCTATGTATGTACATGTGTTAACACTATTTTGTTTTATCCGGCGTAATTTCCGGTCGTCACAGGAAGTACACCCAATTTTAATATTTTTTTCATTCACAATAATTTTCGTATCCATTTTTTATTTATGTGAGAGAAGCAATGTCTTACAGTTAAATTGATACTTCTATATCAAAACGGAAGACCTTTTGTTGCTTTTGCAACAAGAGTCTAGTTATTATTATTATTTTTTTTTTTTGTCCGTTTTTTGTCCACAAGATTTCTCAGAGATGGCCGGATGGATTTTCTTGAAATTTTCAGGACTGACAGAAAATTATAATATCTCCAGGCGTTTTTTTCATTTTTTCAAAATTCACTTCCTGTCGTCCGTTTCCTGTCCCGCGACAAAAAGCTATGGACAATGAGATCTCAGAAACGATAAAGACTTGAACATCCAAACTTTGAGGGATGATAGACCTATAGTTGTAAATGTGTTTAAACTATTTTGTTTTGTTCGTCGTAACTTCCGGTCGTCACCGGAAGCTCTTCAAAAATTATGCTTTTACGCATTTAATATATTTCTCGGAGAATTGAAATATAAGTATAAATGCTTACATATGTCATCTATCCGATGATTAATAAACATAAAAATTCTACTTCCGGTGAGATATCTCAAATATCTCATGAAGCCTTTTTTAAAGTAAATGTTTGAACCCCGAGATCTCAGAAACTGTAAGTGATCAAAACACGAAACTTACAGGGATGATAGACATTTGATAGAAGATGTGTTTAACCGTTTTTATTTTGTCGACCGTCACTTCCGGTCCACACAGGAAGAGTTCAAACAAATCAAGTTTTTTAAAAAGTGAACTCGATTTTTCAGAGATGCATGGATGGATTTTGTTGAAATTTATAGGACTGATAGAGAACAAAAATATCTCCAGGCATTTTTTTCATTTTTTCAAAATTCACTTCCTGTCGTCCGTTTCCTGTCCCGAGACAAAAAGCTATGGACAATGAGATCTCAGAAACGATAAAGACTTGAACATCCAAACTTTGAGGGATGATAGATCTATAGTTGTAGATGTGTTTAAACTATTTTGTTTTGTTCGTCGTAACTTCCGGTCGTCACCGGAAGCTCTTCAAAAATTATGTTTTTACGCATTTAATATATTTCTCGGAGAATTGAAATATAAGTATAAATGCTTACATATGTCATCTATCCGATGATTAATAAACATAAAAATTCTACTTCCGGTGAGATATCTCAAATATCTCATGAAGCCTTTTTTAAAGTAAATGTTTGAACCCCGAGATCTCAGAAACTGTAAGTGATCAAAACACGAAACTTACAGGGATGATAGACATTTGATAGAAGATGTGTTTAACCGTTTTTACTTGGTTGACCGTCACTTCCGGTCCACACAGGAAGAGTTCAAACAAATCAAGTTTTTTAAAAGTTTAACTCGATTTTTCAGAGATGCATGGATGGATTTTGTTGAAATTTATAGGACTGATAGAGAACGAAAATATCTCTAGGCATTTTTTCATTTTTTCAAAATTCCCTTCCTGTCGTCCGTTTCCTGTTCCGCGATAAAAAGCTATGGACAATGAGATCTCAGAAACGATAAATACTTGAACATCCAAACTTTGAGGGATGATAGACCTATAGTTGTAGATGTGTTTAAACTATTTTGTTTTGTTCGTCGTAACTTCCGGTCGTCACCGGAAGCACTTCAAAAATTATGTTTTTACGCATTCTATTTGTTTAACACTGAAATGATAAAAAGGTATAAACGCTTTCATATGTCATCTATCCGATGATTAATAAACAAAAAAAATTACTTCCGGTGAGATATCTCAAATATCTCAGGTAGTCTTTTTAAAACAAATATTATCACAGCGAAGTCTCATAAACTGTAAGTGAACAAGACACAAAACTTACACGGATGATAGACATTTGATAGAAGATGTGTTTAACCGTTTTTATTTTGTCGACCGTCACTTCCGGTCCACACCGGTAGAGTTCAAACAATTCATGATTTTAAGAGATTTACTGCTTCTGTTTGACAAAGTAAGACAAATTGATAGTCAATTAAGTCCTGTTGTCTAATGGTTATGAAATACTGAGAGAAGCAATGTCTTACAGTTAAATTGATACATGTATATCAAAACGGAAGACCTTTTTGTTGCTTTTGCAACAAGAGTCTAGTTATTATTATTATTTTTTTTTTCCTTTTTTTGTCCACAAGATTTCTCAGATATGGCGTGGTGGATTTTCTTGAAATTTTCAGGACTAATAGAAAATGATAATATCTCTAGGCGTTTTTTTCATTTTTTCAAATTTCACTTCCTGTCGTCCGTTTCCTGTCCCGCGACAAAAAGCTATGGACAATGAGATCTCAGAAACGATAAAGACTTGAACCTCCAAACTTTGAGGGATGATAGACCTATAGTTGTAGATGTGTTTAAACTATTTTGTTTTGTTCGTCGTAACTTCCGGTCGTCACCGGAAGCACTTCAAAAATAACTATTTTTTCGCATAAAATTCATTTTCGATAAAATAAATATATAAGTATAATTCTATGCATAGGTTATCTATGCGATGCTAACTCAACAAAAAATTTCGACTTCCGGTGAGATATCTCAAATATCTCAGGTAGCTTTTTTGAAACACATTTTGTACAAACGAGATCTCAGAAACTATAAGTGATCAAAGCACAAAACTTTCATGGATGATAGACATTTGATTGAAGATGTGTTTAACCGGTTTCGTTTTGTCTTCCGTCACTTCCGGTCCACACAGGAAGAGTTCAAACAAATCGAGCTGTTTATCAGTTTAATTTATTTCCATTGATATTTGTAGTGTGCTGGATGAGAAATGAAGTACAAAGGGCAAGTTTACAAGATATATTAAATACAATTTAGATTGAGCACTTCCGTTTGTCCGTTTCCTGTCCCGCGTTGGAAAAGCTTGTATCAACGAGATCTCAAAAACGGTAAAGACTTGAACATCCAATCTTTGTGGGATGATAGACCCATAGCTGTAGATGTGTTCACACTATTTTGTTTTGTTCGTCGTAACTTCCGGTCGTCACCGGAAGCACTTCAAAAATAACTACTTTTTCGCATAAAATTCTTTTTCCATAAAATAAATATATAAGTATAAATCTATGCATAGATTGTCTATGCGATGTTAACTCAACAAAAAAATTCGACTTCCTGTGAGATATCTCAAATATCTCAGGTAGCTTTTTTGAAACACATTTTGTACAAACGAGATCTCAGAAACTATAAGCGATCAAAGCACAAAACTTTCATGGATGATAGACATTTGATTGAAAATGTGTTTAACCGGTTTCGTTTTGTCTTCCGTCACTTCCGGTCCACACAGGAAGAGTTCAAACAAATCGAGCTGTTTATCAGTTTAACTGTTTTCCTTTGATATTTGTAGTGAAGTCGATGAACAATTAAGTAGAAAGGGCAAGTACAAAAAAAAAATTAATTACAATTTACATTGAGCACTTCCGTTTGTCCGTTTCCTGTCCCGAGACAAAAAACCTTGATTCCTGGAGATCTCAAAAACGGTAACGACTTGAACGATCAAACTTTGTGGGATGATAGACCTATGTATGTACATGTGTTTACACTATTTTGTTTTGTTCGGCGTAGCTTCCGGTCGTCACCGGAAGCACTTCAAAAATTTGTTTTATTCATTTTACATAAAATGAAAATATCAGTATACAATCTTACATATGTCATCTATATAATTTTAAATTGGCAAATAAATTTTACTTCCGGTGAGATATCTCAAATATCTCTATGTAGCTTTTCTTTTTACAAATTTGATGTCCGCAATATTTTCGTCATTGTAAGTGATTGAGACACGAATCTTTCATAGATTGTTTGATTGAATTTTGATTGGGGATGTGTTTAACGGGTTTAATTTTGTCAACTGTCACTTCCGGTTCTTACCGGAAGGGTTCAAACAAATCCTGTTTTTAACAAGTTTAGCTGACTTTTTTGGAATTTCATCTAGCCTGATAAACAGTGATGTACATTAAGCAAATGTACGAGAAATACCAGCTTTTGTTTTTATTAATCACTTTCGTTCGTCCGTTTCGGTCCCGAGACAAAAAATATTGTTTCAAAGAGATCTTAGATTTGGCAGAGTCGTGAACAACCAAACTTTGAGGCAAGATTGACTTATGATTGTACAAATGGTTAACATTTTTGTTTAGATCGGCGTTACTTCCGGTCGTCACAGAAAGTACTTAAAAAATTGATTTCTTTTTCATTCTCGTTGTTTTACATGTAAGTAACGTCCGTATATATCATTCACAATAATTATCATATCAACTTTTTTTTGCATGTAAGAGAAGCAATGTCTTACAGTTACATTGATACATGTATATCAAAACGGAAGACCTTTTTGTTGCTTTTGCAACAAGTGTCTAGTTATTATTATTATAATTATTATTTTTTTGTCCGTTTTTTGTCCACCAGATTTCTCAGAGATGGCTGGATAGATTCTCTTGAAATTTTCAGGACTGATAGAAAATGATAATATCTCCAGGGGTTTTTTCATTTTTTTAAAATTCACTTCCTGTCGCCTGTTTCCTGTCCCGCGACAAAAAGCTATGGACAATGAGATCTCAGAATCGATGAAGACTTGAACCTCCAAACTTTGAGGGATGATAGACCTATAGTTGTAGATTTGTTTAAACTATTTTGTTTTGTTCGTCGTAACTTCCGGTCGTCACCGGAAGCTCTTCAAAAATTATGCTTTTACGCATTTAATATATTTCTCGGAGAATTGAAATATAAGTACAAATGCTTACATATGTCATCTATCCGATGATTAATAAACATAAAAATTCTACTTCCGGTGAGATATCTCAAATATCTCATGAAGCCTTTTTTAAAATAAATGTTTGAACCCCGAGATCTCAGAAACTGTAAGTGATCAAGACACGAAACTTACAGGGATGATAGACATTGATAGAAGATGTGTTTAACCGTTTTTATTTTGTCGACCGTCACTTCCGGTCCACACAGGAAGAGTTCAAACAAATCAAGTTTTTTAAAAGTTTAACCCGATTTCCCAGAGATGCATTGATGGATTTTCTTGAAATTTTAAGGACTGATAGAAAATGATAATATCTCCAGGCGCTTTTTTCATTTTTTCAAAATTCACTTTCTGTCGTCCGTTTCCTGTCCCGCGACAAAAAGCTATGGACAATGAGATCTCAGAAACGATAAAGACTTGAACCTCCAAACTTTGAGGAATGATAGACCTATAGTTGTAGATGTGTTTAAACTATTTTTTTTGTTCGTCGTAACTTCCGGTCGTCACCGAAGGCACTTCAAAAATTATGTTTTTACGCATTTTATTTCTTTAACACAAAATTGAAATATAAGTATAAGCGCTTTCATATGTCATTTATCCGATGATTTATAAACAAAAAAAATTACTTCCGGTGAGATATCTCAAATATCTCAGGTACTCTTTTTAAAACAACTATTATTACAGCGAAATCTCATAAACTGTAAGTGACCAAGACACAAAGCTTACATGGCTGGTAGACATTTGATAGAAGATGTGTTTAACCACTCTCATTTTGTCAACCGTCACTTCCGGTCCACACCCGAAAAGTTCAAACAATTTAAGTTGGTTAAGCGTTTAACTGTTTTTGTTTGACAATGTAAGACAAATTGATAGCCAATAAAGTCCTGTTGTGTAATGGTTAAGAAATACTAACTTTCATTTTCATCAAACACTTCTGTTTGTCCGTTTCCTGTCCCGAAACAAAAAACCTTGATTCCTTGAGATCTTAAAAACGGTGACGACTTGAATAATCAAACTTTGTGGGATGATAGAAGTATGTATGTACATGTGTTTGCACTATATTGTATTGTTCGGCGTAACTTCCGGTCGTCAGCGGAAGCACTTCAAAAATTTGGTTTTTTTTCAAATATTATTCAT
This sequence comes from Magallana hongkongensis, assembly GCA_015776775.1. NCBI lineage: Eukaryota > Metazoa > Mollusca > Bivalvia > Ostreida > Ostreidae > Magallana > Magallana hongkongensis. The sequence continues at coordinate 8,207,278 of CM027471.1, forward strand.
TTTACATAAAAAGAAAATATCAGTATATAATCTTACATATGTCATCTATATAATGTTTAATTAGCAAATAAATTTTACTTCCGGTGAGATATATCAAATATATCTGTGTAACTTTCATCTTTACAAATTTGATGTCCGCGAGATTTTTGTCACTGTAAGTGATTCAGACACGAAGCTCTCATGATTAATAGAAATTTGATTTGGGATGTGTTTAATGGGTTTAATTCTGTCAACTTTAAGAACCGGTTCTTACCGGAAGGGTTCAAACAAATCATGTTTTTAACAAGTTTAACTGATTTTATTGGGTGTTCCATCTAGCCTGATAAACAGTGATGTACGCTAAGCAAATGTACGAGAAATACCAGCTTTTGTTTTTATTAATCACTTCCGTTTGTCTGTTTCCGGTCCCGAGACAAAAACTATTGTTTCAAAGAGATCTTAGATTTGGCAGAGACGTGAACAACCAAACTCTGAGGAAGGATTAACTTATGATTGTACAAATGGTTAACATTTTTGTTTAGATCGGCGTTGCTTCCGGTCGTCACAGAAAGTGCTTCAAAAATTGATTTCTTTTTCATTCTCGTTGTTTTACATGTAAGTAACGTCTGGATAAATCATTCACAATAATTATCATATCTACTTTTTTTCTATGTGAGAGAAGCAATGTCTCACAGTTAAATTGATAAATGTATATCAAAACGGAAGACCTTTTTGTTGCTTTTGCAACAAGTGTCTAGTTATTATTATTTTTTTTTGTCCGTTTTTTGTCCACAAGATTTCTCAGAGATCGCTGGATGGATTTTCTTGAAATTTTCAAGACTGAGAGAAAATTATAATATCTCCAGGCGTTTTTTTTCATTTTTTCAAAATTCTCTTCCTGTCGTCCGTTTCCTGTCCCGCGACAAAAAGCTATGGACAATGAGATCTCAGAAACGATAAAGACTTGAACATCCAAACTTTGAGGGATGATAGACCTATAGTTGTAGATGTGTTTAAACTATTTTGTTTTGTTCGTCGTAACTTCCGGTCGTAACCGGAAGCTCTTCAAAAATTATGCTTTTACGCATTTAATATATTTCTCGGAGAATTGAAATATAAGTATAAATGCTTACATATGTCATCTATCCGATGAATAATAAACATAACAATTCTACTTCCGGTGAGATATCTCAAATATCTCATGGAGCCTTTTTTAAAATAAATGTTTGAACCCCGAGATCTCAGAAACTGTAAGTGATCAAAACACGAAACTTACAGGGATGATAGACATTTGATAGAAGATGTGTTTAACCGTTTTTATTTGGTCGACCGTCACTTCCGGTCCACACAGGAAGAGTTCAAACAAATCAAGTTTTTTAAAAGTTTAACTCCATTTTTCAGAGATGCATGGATGGATTTTCTTGAAATTTATAGGACTGATAGAGAACGAAAATATCTCTAGGCTCTTTTTTCATTTTTTCAAAATTCCCTTCCTGTCGTCCGTTTCCTGTCCCGCGATAAAAAGCTATGGACAATGAGATCTCAGAAACGATAAAGACTTGAACATCCAAACTTTGAGGGATGATAGACCTATAGCTGTAGATGTGTTTAAACTATTTTGTTTTGTTCGTCGTAACTTCCGGTCGTCACCGGAAGCACTTCAAAAATTATGTTTTTACGCATTTTATTTGTTTAACACTGAAATGATATAAAGGTATAAACGCTTTCATATGTCATCTATCCGATGATTCATAAACAAAAAAAATTACTTCCGGTGAGATATCTCAAATATCTCAGGTAGTCTTTTTCAAACAAATATTATGACAGCGAAGTCTCATAAACTGTAAGTGACCAAGACACAAAACTTACACGGATGATAGACATTTGATAGAAGATGTGTTTAACCGCTCTCATTTTGTCAACCGTCACTTCCGGTTAACACCGGAAGAGTTCAAACAATTCATGTTGGTTAAGAGATTTTCTGCTTCTGTTTGACAAAGTAAGACAAATTGATAGTCAATTAAGTCCTGTTGTCTAATGGTTATGAAATACTGAGAGAAGCAATGTCTTACAGTTAAATTGATACATGTATATCAAAACGGAAGACCTTTTTGTTGCTTTTGCAACAAGAGTATAGTTATTATTAAGGTCTTCCGTTTCCAACGGAAGACCTTATAGTGATTGTAATGTTTCTTATTATTATTATTATTATTATTATTATTTTTTTTTGTCCGTTTTTTGTCCGCAAGATATCTCAGAGATGGCTGGATGGATTTTCTTGAAATTTTCAGGACTGACAGAAAATTATAATATCTCCAGGCGTTTTTTTCATTTTTTCAAAATTCACTTCCTGTCGTCCGTTTCCTGTCCCGCGACAAAAAGCTATGGACAATGAGATCTCAGAAACGATAAAGACTTGAACATCCAAACTTTGAGGGATGATAGACCTATAGTTGTAGATGTGTTTAAACTATTTTGTTTTGTTCGTCGTAACTTCCGGTCGTCACCGGAAGCTCTTCAAAAATTATGCTTTTACGCATTTAATATATTTCTCGGAGAATTGAAATATAAGTATAAATGCTTACATATGTCATCTATCCGATGATTAATAAACATAAAAATTCTACTTCCGGTGAGATATCTCAAATATCTCATGAAGCCTTTTTTAAAGTAAATGTTTGAACCCCGAGATCTCAGAAACTGTAAGTGATCAAAACACGAAACTTACAGGGATGATAGACATTTGATAGAAGATGTGTTAACCGTTTTTATTTGGTTGACCGTCACTTCCGGTCCACACAGGAAGAGTTCAAACAAATCAAGTTTTTTAAAAGTTTAACTCGATTTTTCAGAGATGCATGGATGGATTTTCTTGAAATTTATAGGACTGATAGAGAACGAAAATATCTCTAGGCATTTTTTTTCATTTTTTCAAAATTCCCTTCCTGTCGTCCGTTTCCTGTCCCGCGATAAAAAGCTATGGACAATGAGATCTCAGAAACGATAAAGACTTGAACATCCAAACTTTGAGGGATGATAGACCTATAGCTGTAGATGTGTTTAAACTATTTTGTTTTGTTCGTCGTAACTTCCGGTCGTCACCGGAAGCACTTCAAAAATTATGTTTTTACGCATTTTATTTGTTTAACACTGAAATGATATAAAGGTATAAACGCTTTCATATGTCATCTATCCGATGATTAATAAACAAAAAAAATTACTTCCGGTGAGATATCTCAAATATCTCAGGTAGTCTTTTTAAAACAAATATTATGACAGCGAAGTCTCATAAACTGTAAGTGACCAAGACACAAAACTTACACGGATGATAGACATTTGATAGAAGATGTGTTTAACCGTTTTCATTTTGTCAACCGTCACTTCCGGTCCACACCGGAAGAGTTCAAACAATTCATGTTGTTTAAGAGATTTATTGCTTCTGTTTGACAAAGTAAGACAAACTGATAGTCAATTAAGTCCTGTTGTCTAATGGTTATGAAATACTGAGAGAAGCAATGTCTTACAGTTAAATTGATACATGTATATCAAAACGGAAGACCTTTTTGTTGCTTTTGCAACAAGAGTCTAGTTATTATTCTTTTTTTTTTCTTCCTTTTTTTGTCCACAAGATTTCTCAGAGATGGCTGGATGGATTTTCTTGAAATTTTCAGGACTGATAGGAAATAATAATATCTCTAGGTGTTTTTTTCATTTTTTCAAAATTCACTTCCTGTCGTCCGTTTCCTGTCCCGCGACAAAAAGCTATGGACAATGAGATCTCAGAAACGATAAAGACTTGAACATCCAAACTTTGAGGGATGATAGACCTATAGTTGAAGATGTGTTTAAACTATTTTGTTTTGTTCGTCGTAACTTCCGGTCGTCACCGGAAGCTCTTCAAAAATTATGCTTTTACGCATTTAATATATTTCTCGGAGAATTGAAATATAAGTATAAATGCTTACATATTGCATCTTTCCGATGTTAACTAAACATAAATATTCTACTTCCGGTGAGATATCTCAAATATCTCATGTAGCCTTTTTTAAAACAAATGTTTGAACCCCGAGATCTCAAAAAAGTGATCAAGACACGAAACTTACAGGGATGATAGACATTTGATAGAAGATGTGTTTAACCGTTTTTATTTGGTCGACCGTCACTTCCGGTCCACACAGGAAGAGTTCAAACAAATCAAGTTTTTTAAAAGTTTAACTCCATTTTTCAGAGATGCATGGATGGATTTTCTTGAAATTTATAGGACTGATAGAGAACGAAAATATCTCTAGGCTCTTTTTTCATTTTTTCAAAATTCCCTTCCTGTCGTCCGTTTCCTGTCCCGCGATAAAAAGCTATGGACAATGAGATCTCAGAAACGATAAAGACTTGAACATCCAAACTTTGAGGGATGATAGACCTATAGCTGTAGATGTGTTTAAACTATTTTGTTTTGTTCGTCGTAACTTCCGGTCGTCACCGGAAGCACTTCAAAAATTATGTTTTAACGCATTTTATTTGTTTAACACTGAAATGATATAAAGGTATAAACGCTTTCATATGTCATCTATCCGATGATTCATAAACAAAAAAAATTACTTCCGGTGAGATATCTCAAATATCTCAGGTAGTCTTTTTCAAACAAATATTATGACAGCGAAGTCTCATAAACTGTAAGTGACCAAGACACAAAACTTACACGGATGATAGACATTTGATAGAAGATGTGTTTAACCGCTCTCATTTTGTCAACCGTCACTTCCGGTTAACACCGGAAGAGTTCAAACAATTCAAGTTGTTTAAGGGTTTAACTGTTTTTATTTGACAATATAAGATATGTTTGATAGCCAATAAAGTCCTGTTGTGTAATGGTTAAGAAATACTAACTGTCATTTTCATTAAACACTTCCGTTTGTCCGTTTCCTGTCCCTAGACAAAAAACCTTGTTTCCTAGAGATTTCAAAAACGGTGACGACTTGAACAATCAAACTTTGTGGGATGATAGACCTATGTATGTACATGTGTATACACTATTTTGTTTTGATCGGCGTAATTTCCGGTCGTCACCGGAAGCACTTTAAAAATTTGGTTTTTTTTTCATATTTTATTCATTTTACATAAAATGAAAATATCAGTTTACAATCTTACATATGTAATCTATATAATGTTAAATTAGCAAATAAATTTTACTTCCGGTGAGATATCTCAAATGTCTCTATGTAGCTTTCCTTTTTACAAATTTGATATCCGCGAAATTTTTGTCACTGTAAGCAATTAATACACGAAACTTTCATGATTGATAGAAATTTGTTTGGGGATGTGTTTAAGGGGTTTAATTTTGTCAACTGTCACTTCCGATTCTTACCGGAAGGGTTCAAACAAATCAGTTTTTAACAAGTTCAACTGACTTTCCTGGGTGTTTCATCTAGCCTGACAAACAGTGATGTACGCTGAGCAAATGTATGAGAAATACCAGCTTTTGTTTTTATTAATCACTTCCGTTTATCCGTTTCCGGTCCCGAGACAAAAACTATTGTTTCAAAGAGATCTTAGATACATGTATATCAAAACGGAAGACCTTTTTGTTGCTTTTGCAACAAGAGTCTAGTTATTATTATTTTTTCCCCTTTTTTGTCTACAAGATTTCTCAGAGATGGATGGATAGATTTTCTTGAAATTTTCAGCACTGATAGAAAATCAGAATATCTCTAGGCGATTTTTTCATTTTTTCAAAATTCACTTCCTGTCATCCGTTTCCTGTCCCGCGACAAAAAGCTATGGACAATGAGATCTCAGAAACCATAAAGACTTGAACCTCCAAACTTTGAGGGATGATAGACCTATTGCTGTAGATGTGTTAAAACTATTTTGTTTTGTTCGTCGTAACTTCCGGTCGTCACCGGAAGCACTTCAAAAATCATGTTTTTACGCATTTTATTTGTTTAACATAGAATTGAAATATAAGTTTAAACGCTTTCATATGTCATCTATCCGATGATTAATAAACAAAAAAAAATTACTTCCGGTGAGATATCTAAAATATCTCAGGTAGTCTTTTTAAAACAAATATTATGACAGCGAAATCTCATGAAATGTAAGTGACCAAGACACGAAACTTACATGGATGATAGACATTTGATAGAAGATGTGTTTAACCGTTTTTATTTTGTGAACCATCACTTCCGGTCCACACCGTAGGAGTTCAAACAATCCAAGTTCTTTAAGAGATTTACTGTTTTTGTTTGACAAAGTAAGACAAATTCATAGTCAATAAAGTTCTGTTGTGCAATGGTTAACAAACACTAACTTTCATTTTCATCGAACACTTCCGTTTGTCCGTTTCCTGTCCCGAGACAAAAAACCTTGATTCTTAGAGATCTCAAAAACGGCGACGACTTGAACAATCAAACTTTGTGGGATGATAGACCTATGTATGTACATGTGTTTACATTATTTTGTTTTGTTCGTCGTAACTTCCGGTCGTCACCGGAAGCACTTCAAAAATTATGTTTTTACGCATTTTATTTGTTTAACACAAAATTGAAATATAAGTATAAGCGCTTTCATATGTCATCTATCCGATGATTAATAAACAAAAAAAATTGCTTCCGGTGAGATATCTCAAATATCTCAGGTACTCTTTTTAAAACAACTATTATTACAGCGAGATCTCATAAACTGTAAGTGACCAAGACACGAAACTTACATGGATGATAGACATTTGAAAGGAGATGTGTTTAACCGCTCTCATTTTGTCAACCGTCACTTCCGGTCCACACCCGAAGAGTTCAAACAATTCAAGTTGGTTAAGAGTTTAACTGTTTTTGTTTGACAATGTAAGAAAAATTGATAGCCAATAAAGTCCTGTTGTGTAATGGTTAAGAAATACTAACTTTCATTTTCATCAAACACTTCCTGTCCCGAAAAAAAAACCTTGATTCCTAGAGATCTCAAAAACGGTGACGACTTGAATAATCAAACTTTGTGGGATGATAGAAGTATGTATGTACATGTGTTTACACTATATTATATTGTTCGGCGTAACTTCCGGTCGTCACCGGAAGCACTTCAAAAATTCGGGTTTTTTTTCAAATATTATTCATTTTACATAAAAAGAAAATATCAGTATATAATCTTACATATGTCATCTATATAATGTTAAATTAGCAAATAAATTTTACTTCCGGTGAGATATCTCAAATATATCTGTATAACTTTCATCTTTACAAATTTGATGTCCGCGAGATTTTTGTCACTGTAAGTGATTCAGACACGAAGCTCTCATGATTAATAGAAATTTGATTGGGGATGTGTTTAATGGGTTTAATTCTGTCAACTTTAAGAACCGGTTCTTACCGGAAGGGTTCAAACAAATCATGTTTTTAACAAGTTTAACTGATTTTATTGGGTGTTTCATCTAGCCTGATAAACAGTGATGTACGCTAAGCAAATGTACGAGAAATACCAGCTTTTGTTTTTATTAATCACTTCCGTTTGTCTGTTTCCGGTCCCGAGACAAAAACTATTGTTTCAAAGAGATCTTAGATTTGGCAGAGACGTGAACAACCAAACTTTGAGGAAGGATTAACTTATGATTGTACAAATGGTTAACGTTTTTGTTTAGATCGGCGTTGCTTCCGGTCGTCACAGAAAGTACTTCAAAAATTGATTTCTTTTTCATTCTCGTTGTTTTACATGTAAGTAACGTCTGGATATATCATTCACAATAATTATCATATCCACTTCTTTTTCTATGTGATAGAAGTATGTATGTGCATGTGTTTACACTATATTGTTATGTTCGGCGTAACTTCCAGTCGTCACCGGAAGCACTTCAAAAATTTGGGTTTTTACATATTTTTTTCATTTTACATAAAATGAAAATATCAGTATATAATCTTACATATGTTATCTATATAATGTAAAATAAGCAAATAAATTTTAAATGTCCGTTTTTTGTCCAGAAGATTTCTCAGAGATGGCTGGATAGATTCTCTTGAAATTTTCAGGACTGATAGAAAATGATAATATCTCTAGGCGTTTTTTTCATTTTTTCAAAATTCACTTCCTGTCGTCCGTTTCCTGTCCCGCGACAAAATGCTATGGACAATGAGATCTCAGAAACGATAAAGACTTGAACATCCAAACTTTAAGGGATGATAGAACTATAGATGTAGATGTGTTTAAACTATTTTGTTTTGTTCGTCGTAACTTCCGGTCGTCACCGGAAGCTCTTCAAAAATTATGCTTTTACGCATTTAATATAATACTCGGAGAATTGAAATATAAGTATAAATGCTTACATAGTGCATCTTTCCGATGTTAACTTAACAAAAAAATTTTACTTCCGGTGAGATATCTCAAATATCTCATGTAGCTTTTTTTAAAACAAATGTTTGAACCCCGAGATCTCAGAAACTGTAAGTGATCAAGACACGAAACTTACAGGGATGATAGACATTTGATAAAAGATGTGTTTAACCGTTTTTATTTTGTCGACCGTCACTTCCGGTCCACACGGGAAGAGTTTAAATGAATCAAGTTTTTTAAAAGTTTAACAAGATTTATCAGAGATGGCTGGATGGATTTTCTTGAAATTTTTAGGACTGATAAAGAACGATAATATCTCCAGGCGTTTTTTTTTCATTTTTTCAAAATTCACTTCCTGTCGTCCGTTTCCTGTCCCGCGACAAAAAGCTATGGACAATGAGATCTCAGAAACGATAAAGACTTGAACCTCCAAAATTTGAGGGATGATAGATCTATAGTTGTAGATGTGTTTAAACTATTTTGTTTTGTTCGTCGTAACTTCCGGTCGTCACCGGAAGCACTTCAAAAAATTATGTTTTAACGCATTTTATTTCTTTAACACAAAATTGAAATGTAAGTATAAGCGCTTTCATATGTCATCTTTCCGATGATTAATTAACAAAAAAATTTTTACTTCCGGTGAGATATCTCAAATATCTCAGGTACTCTTTTTAAAACAAATATTATTACAGCGAGATCTCAGAAACTGTAAGTGACCAAGACACAAAACTTACATGGCTGATAGACATTTGATAGAAGATGTGTTAAACCGCTCTCATTTTGTCAACCGTCACTTCCGGTCCACACCGGAAGAGTTCAAACAATTAAAAATGTTTAAGAGTTTAACTGTTTTTGTTTGACAATATAAGATATGTTGATAGCCAATAAAGTCCTGTTGTGTAATGGTTATGAAATACTAACTTTCATTTTCATTGAACACTCCCGTTTGTCCGTGTCCTGTCCCTAGACAAAAAACCTTGTTTCCTAGAGATTTTAAAAACGGTGGCGACTTGAACAATCAAACTTTGTGGGATGATAGACCTATGTATGTACATGTGTATACACTATTTTGTTTTGATCGGCGTAATTTCCGGTCGTCACCGGAAGCACTTCAAAAATTAGTTTTTTTTTCATATTTTATTCATTTTACATAAAACGAAAATATCAGTATACAATCTTACATATGTCATCTATATAATGTTAAATTAGCAAATAAAGTTTACTTCCGGTGAGATATCTCAAATGTCTCTATGAAGCTTTCCTTTTAACAAATTTGATATCCGCGAGATTTTTGTCACTGTAAGCGAATTAGACACGAAACTCTCATGATTGATAGAAATTTGATTGGGGATGTGTTTAACGGGTTTAATTTTGTCAACTGTCACTTCCGGTTTTTACCAGATGGGTTCAAACAAATCATGTTTTTAACAAGTTTAACTGACTTTCTTGGGTGTTTCATCTAGCTTGACAAACAGTGATGTACGCTGAGCAAATGTATAGGAAATACCAGCTTTTGTATTTATTAATCACTTCCGTTTGTTCGTTTCCGGTCCCGAGACAAAAATATTGTTTCAAAGAGATCTTAGATTTGGCAGAGACGTGAACAACCAAACTTTGAGGAAAGATTAACTTATGATTGTACAAATGGTTAACATTTTTGTTTAGTTCGGCGTTACTTCCGGTCGTCACAGAAAGTACTTCAGAAATTGATTTCTTTTTCATTCTCGTTGTTTTACATGTAAGTAACGTCCGTAAAATCATTCACAGAAATTATTATATCCATCTTTTTTCTCTGTTAGAGAAGCAATGTCTTACAGATAAATTGATACATGTATATCAAAACGGAAGACCTTTTTGTTGCTTTTGTGTTATTATCTTCATCAAAGGCTTTTTATCCCTTTCTTTTACCCGTTTCTCTTTTCAAATAGGACGTTGCGCCATTCTTTTTTCTCATATTTATTTTATTTATTTTTTTTATTTTTGTTTGTTTTGGGGGGGGGGTGTTTTGTTTTGTTTTTGCTTTGTTTTGCTTTTGCTTTTTAGCGTCGCCGAATAAAAAAGAAAAAAAAAAGGGTCTTTCAGAAGGTATGAATTACTTCATTAATAGAATATTTTCCTAAGATTTAACAAATACATATTACTGTATTTTTTGAAATAATTATTTTCTCATCCTGTCAATCATTTACCATAATCCACGCATACATGTTTAACGAATTCTTAATTTTTTAAGAAAAGGTAGGTTTTATGTAAAACTTTATTACACTTGTTAATAAAAAAAATTAAGTCACATAATACTTATTTAAGAATGTGTAAAATGTACTATCTTTGGTTGTAAGTGGTTCAATTTTTTCTGTCCATGTGCCCAATACAAAACAGGTCCCTGTCTGTCAAGATAATAACTAGTATTATGTCTTCAATAAGACTTGTATTGTAAAAATTTTGAATAGCAATGCACTGAGCTGTAGGCCGCATTGTACCGTCAGTTAAGCATTGAATGCTTATTTTTGGATGTCGTCGGTCCTATGACCTACCAAAGCGGTGCAGTCAAATTGAATACCGCGGGTTAGCGCGGTATGATAATTTGTCTGCATCGCATTGTTCTGTCATAGGACCAACGACATCCAAAAAAAGCATGCAATACTTATATTTATCTTCATACTTTTCTTCTTTTTTTTTGCATGAAACATATTTGTGTATAGTCCATGTAAAGCCTTATATACATGTACCCTCTATCTCAGGGATATGAAACATACATAGCCATATTAATATATTATTTAGTACGTTTCGGCAGCTAAACATAGAGGGCCAGGAACTTCGAAGAGAAAAACCTTGTAATGAAGGAGTAGATATAATTTAATGGGTTTTTTAAAAGTACATATTAAATTGGTAATGTAAGGTTGAACGTTTCATTTATTCTTACTAAAATAAATATACTCATAACACGTGGTGACGTTTATATTTGTGCTCATGGCGCATGATTTAGTAAAGTGTATTCATAGGAAATTGAACGCTGCAGATTTCCAATGCAAACATAAGGGAAAATATATACTGAATCTAAATATTGTCATATAGATCTCTTCTATATGATCACATCACTTGGAATGTTTTATCATTGAAATTGTAATAAGTTCTAAAAGGTTTATTTTTGGTATATAAATATCACAATAACAAAAATCTTGAACAGACGTTTTCATAAATCGTCGGATTGGTTTGTTTTTGCTAACCTTATGACGAGATGAAAAAGCTGTTCAATATTCACCATTGCATGTTATTGCTTTATTTTATCAAGCGAGAAAATTGATAGAGTGTATACTTGTAAGCGTGTTTGCTTAGACCCAGAAAACATTTCAAGGGGATGTCCGAGGAAAAATGTTGTTCTCAAAGGTGGCGGGGGGGGGGGGGTGTTGTCGTGGCCTTTTCAGGAATTTTACTAAATAAATTCAAATTTTCAAGAGGCGCAAGGAGGTGTTAGCACATCCCATTCTAGATTGTATTAATGATTCTGTAAAGAATATAAATAGCATGACATGAAGTTTTAAAATCTGCTTGGTCCGATTTCATTTAAAATGTAATGTTCGCTTTTAGTCGATCATTTGGCGTAGTATCACTATTTGTATAATATAGAAGACATCAGGCTTGGGGCGAATTACATTGTAAAGTAATGCATTACATTACCATTACTTCATGAATTAGGGCATTAAATTACCATTACTATTACTTAATTTTCTTGAGGTGATGCATTACATTACCATTACATGGGTAAAGAAATGCATTACCATTACTTTGTGAAAAGGCAATAAGTTTTAAAAAAGTAATTTAAAAGCTAAATTAAGAGTTTTTGTAAATGTTTCATAAATAAAACATGCTTAAACATATTTACAGGTTCATGTTTACTATCAGGTTCAAATTTAATGACTTATACAAGATTGCTGTTGCACTTAATGATATTCAAAGTTTCACAAGTTTCATCTTTTAACTGCATCCAGTCGGGTGTCAAAATCTAAGATATATAAGTGTTCAAGTAATAATAGAAAAAATACATGAATCCTGTATTTTTTATCACTCCAAACTATTTTACTTAATACATATGTATACAAGAGAGAGAGAGAGAGAGAGAGAGAGAGAGAGAGAGAGAGAGAGAGAGAGAGAGAGAGAGAGAGAGAGAGAGAAAATAAAATTGTTTTCAATTGGGTTTTAATACTGGAAGTAATTTTTAAGCTTCAAGAGATCATGGTTGAACACTGCGTTCTTTTTAGTGCATTCATTTTTGCTTTTAAGGGTGTATGTTTGTGCTCCATTCTAATGGAACACAGTTAAGAGAAGGGCGGGGATTGGGGTGTTAAGCACCTCTTAAAACAATAGATTGTTTTGATACTTAGATTATCCTGGGGGCACTGTGTGTTGTTGACACATTCTTTACAGTAAAGAATCCATTGAATGTTCAACTAATTGGAGTACTTTTTTCAAATCATTTGAAATTCTTAATAACAAGACTCTTAAAATGTTATGAAATGTTGTTGATATAGCCAGTTATATTGACAATTTAAGAATAGATTTTTTATTTTTTTTTAACATGCTTAATCTCACAACTAACATATTTTTATCTCAAGAATTAATTTCCTTCTTTAAAACAATTCTTAATCAAATATAATTTCAGTTATTCAATTTATTACGATTTTACAAATGAACATGCAGAATTGTAATGCAAAGTAATGCCATGTACGTAATGCCAGCGTTATACTAGATTTTTAGCTCACCGAGACGAAGTCAGGGGGAGCTTATGCTATACCCTCGGCGTCGGCGTCGTCGTCCGGACCTGGTTAAAGTTTTTGTTGCAGGTCCTGTTTCTAAGCTATTACTTGTCTTATCTTCACCAAACTTGCATGGATGATGCATCTTGACCTACTTATGGACTTGAAAGACTTGGATGCTGAATCTGAACCTGATGCTGGAGGAGGTTAAGGTTGTTAGACTAGGTTAAAGTTTTTGTTGCAGGTGCCCTTTGATAGCAATATCTAAGTTACTGCAGGTCCGTACTTCACCAAACTTGCATGGATGGTGTGTCTCATGATATTGATGCACCAGACAGGCTTGAGTGCTGAATTTGAGCTATAGGTTTTGGATGCTGGAGGAGGTTAAGGTTTTTGGAGCAGGTTAAAGTTTTTGTTGCAGGTGCCCTTAGATAGCAATATCTAAGTTACTGCTGGTCCGTACTTCACCAAACTTGCATTGATGGTGTGTCTTATGATACTGATGCACCAGACAGGCTTGAGTGCTGAATCTGAGCTATAGGTTACAGATGCTGAAGGAGGTTAAGGTTTTTGGAGCAGGTTAAAGTTTTTGTTGCAGGTGCCCTTAGATAGCAATATCTAAGTTACTGCTGGTCCTAACTTCACCAGACTTCCATGGATGGTGCGTCTTATAATACTGATGCACCAGACGGTCTTAAATGCTGAGTCTGAGCCATAGGTTTCAGATGCTGGATATGGTTAAGTTTTTTGGATTCTGAATCTGAGCCAAAGGTTTCGGATGCTGGAGGAGGTTAAGGCTTTTAGAGCTGGTTAAAGTTTTTGAAACAGGTGCCTTCTGATGATCATATCTTAGTTATTACTTGTCCTAACTACACCAGACTTCCATGGATGGTGCGTCTTATAATACTGATGCACCAGACGGTCTTAAATGCTGAGTCTGAGCCATAGGTTTCAGATGCTGGATATGGTTAAGTTTTTTGGAACAGGTCACTTGTTTAATGGATAGTAGTACTATTTCAAACTTGCATAGTTGATTAAACTGCAATATGAATGAATCACAGAGGAAGCTTCAGATGCAGAGCTTGATCTCCATTATCAAGGATGCTAAAAAATATATCTTAGTTATTACAGGTCCTAACTTCACCAAACTTGAATGGATGGTGTGTCTTATGATACAGATGCACCTGACAGGCATGGATGTTGAATCTGAGCCATAGGTTGCGGATGCGGGAGCAGGTTAAGGTTTTAATTGCTAGTGCCCTCTGATGATGATATCTTAGTCATTACTGGTCTGAACTTCACCAAACTTGCCTGGCGATGCGTCTTATGTATACTGATGCACCTGACAGGCTTGAATACTGATCTGAGCCATAGGTTTCGGATGCTGGATGTGGTAAATTAAACCGTTTAGTTTTTTTGGAACAGGTCACATGTTTTATAGATGATAGCTTGCATAGTTGATTTAACAATATTATAAATGAAATGCAGAGGTTATGATAAAGTCAAATTCCTTTCGAGAGTCGACTGGGCTGTCCCGGGGCCCCATCCTCACCAAATATGAAGGTCCAAATATGGGATACAAGGTGTTAACGAGCCCCTTGAAAAAAATCCTATTATAACTGTATTATACGAAATGTCGCATTTTCGCCAGGCTAGCTAAGCCTCTTTCTGGCCGTGTTCATTATATCAATGTTCAGGTTAGGTGAGCAAGTAATAATTTTTACTAAAAATTATTTTTTTTCAATTAAAAAGGGAAGTTTATATGAAATTTTGAATTTACGATTATTAGCATGTTTACGGTAATTTGAATAGCGAACCGACCACAGAATTCTATTCGCTTTTCGAATAGCAAAAAGCAAATAGAACTCTAACTTCTGAATGCCATGATAAATACAGTATTATTTTTTGGTACCTTGTTGTTATTTGAATTTTATTTTTATCTTTCTGGTTCATATTTTTTTATTTCTTTTATTTTTTTATTCTAAGTACATACGTTGTATCCGTGTCCCCGGTCCGTTTGTAGGTGTGTAATTTCCCATTTTCCAATATGCAATATCTGTATAGATATTTCAACTTTTTTTTCTTTGTTCTTTTTTATTTAGTTCCAAATGACATATTTTGTAAAATCTTCCCTAGTAATATTTACTGAACATGCATGCAAAATTAGCTTAAAATTGAATCGATATAAAGTAGAGTATAGCTCTTGCTAGTATATATTTAATCTCTCTGTCAAAACCAAAAAAATCAAACCATCATCTGAGGCAGGAATCGCAATCTATACGTGTATTGCTGGTACACGCATTACAGATGTTTGATTCTAGTTTATCGCGGGAAATATATCGTGAGAGCACCGTGACGTCATCCATGAATTTTGTTGTCTTTGTTTACGTATCTCGACTCAATAAAAAGGTATTAAAGCATAAAACAAAACTCTTGGATCTCGCCAAAGTTTGTGCAGTACTCAGAACGTGTCATCAAACCTCAAAACACCGTAAAATACGAGTTAAATGTCGGCCATTTTTGGCATAGCACCACGGGTGAAAACATTAGAGACTATTATAGGACGTAGAAAAAAAATGTGTTTGATGAATCTATATATGGTGGCATATCTCTGCCCCTTGTGTGCAAGTTATTTTTCTATCAAATATGTCGACATGCAAGATAAATATGTTGGCATGGAACATAATTATGTCAACATGCAACATAATTATGTTGACATGCAAGAAAATTGCAGTCAGATAGGAATTAAACAAAATCTCAAAAATTCTCAAATATCACCCACTTGTGACATCCAAGATGCTAGATGCTACCTTTTTATGTCGACATGCAACTTATTTATGTTAACATGCAAGATAAATATGCAAACATGCAACTTATTTAAGTCAACATGCAATTGATTTATAAATAATTTGCATGTCGACATAAATAAGTTGCATGTTACATGTAACATAAATAAGTTGCATGTTGACATTGTAAACAGATAGCCATGCTATGACCTTGAATTGCTTTAATCCCTAAAGTATACGTGGAACATCTCAACTATTGTAAGAACATCTAAGAAACTTATTATGAGACCAAACGCGGTGACTCTAATCTATGAAAAAATAAATAACAATTTTCCTCTGGAAAAAAGTGACTTCATTGAAGTGAACAGCATAGACAATAACTGCATTATGGAAGACCCAGGACTATATTTAAAAGACGCCGTTTGTATGATTCGAAAAGATAAGAAAGTTCAAACGATCTTCGTTAACCAAACTAAAAAAAATTTAAAATTCCAAGAGGATACATAGTAGAACGTACAACCGCATTAAAACAAGGAAATCTCGAAAATACAGACTACTCAAGACACAAAAGAAGAAATTGATGTACCTAAAAGATTGGAACACTCAATCAAAAGACTTGTGAGCAAAACCAATGATTTATTTCCAAAGAAAGACAGTGATCTTGGAGTGACTGATACTGTTAAAATGAAGATGGAAACTGGAGATCACAACCCAATAAAGAACAGACCCTACCGTGTACCCCTAAATAAAAGACAGATAATTGACTAGGCCATACTGGAAATGATAGACGCAAAGACTATATAGAGATTGCAATCGCCTTGGTCATTTCCGTTCGTAGTGGTGAAGAAAAAGGACGGATCAGACCGGATGTGCATTGACTTTAGAACCTTGAATAAGATAGTGAAACCAGTATCATTCCCGCTACCGTTGATTGATGACAACCTATGTTTACTAGGTAAGGCAACATATTTCACTGCACTGGACTTAAAGAGTGGATATTGGCAAGTGAAATTAGAAAATTCAAGCAAAAAAAAAACGGCCTTTGCATGTCACAAAGGACTATTCCAATTCAACCGGATGCCATTTGGGTTGAGTAATGCACCGGCAGTCTTTCTGATGAAGCTGAGGAACATAGTTCTTCAAGGACAAAAAGAGTTTGCTATCGCATACCTGGGTGACATTCTTAATTCTCAGAGACACAGGATCATCATCTTCGTCATATTCAAGACGTTCTCAATTGCCTAGAAGGCATGGACTAAAAATGAATCTAAAGAAATGTAGTTTCTTCAAGGAACAGACTGAATATCTTGGTTTCATCATTAACGAACATGGCGTTACACCTGATCCAAAGAAAGTCGAAGCTATAAGAAAGTTACCAGCGCCCACTACAGTCCGCAAAATTCATGGCTTTATAGGTATGTGTAGTTATTACAGGAGATTCATACCGAACTTCTCTAAGATTGCAGAACCATTGATTGACTTTACCAGAAAGTATGCAAGGTTTAAATGGACACCATGTTGCCAAAAAGCGTTTCACTTTATTAAAGAAAGTTTAACGGTAGTACCTTTACTAGCATATCCAGATACTAATAAGCCGTACATTCTGTACACCGATGCCAGCGACAATTGTATTGGAGCTTGCCTCACCCAAAAGACAGATGAGGGAGAAGATAAGCCAATATATTAATTATCCCACAAGCTGAGTAACTCACGGAAAGTAGTCAACCATAGAAAAGCAGGCATTTGCAATCCATAACGCCCTTCAGAAGTTAGACCATTATTTACACGATGCTCAGTTTACTGTAAGAACAGATCATAAGTCGCTCAAGTATATTTTAGAATTTCCATTGCAAAATAAGAAAATTCAACTATGGGCGTTATGTATTGCAGGATATAACTGTAAAGTAGAGTACATAGAAGGAAGATTTAACTGCTGTGCAGATCTCTTATCCAGATTACCGACAGTCAACCTGGAGTGTGAAGAAGAAGAGCAATCAGAGCATGATGAACCAGATGTTAAGGACAATTTCTTTGAAGTGAACGTACTTAACTCCAATGCCTTTTCGCCTAAGAGATTGGCCAGATGTAAAGTTAAGCAACACGACGAATTGGTCAAACCCTTTATTGATCTACCAGAGGAAATCAACATCAAAGAAAGTCAACAACACGATGAGCAGGTCAAGAAACCGAAGAATCGGTTAAATTAAGGGACAGCAACGGCAACCGAAGAAAAGAAGTTTCTGGAAATTGGTGGTTTAATGTACAATCTTTCAGATGGAAAATCCGAAGGCCCAAGACTTCCCCTGTATGTACCACGTGAGTTAGAACTTCTAGTAGTGCAGCAGTATCATCACGGGCTTAGACATATGGGAGTAAACAAAACATATGACGTAATCAGACAAAAGTACTACATACCAAATTAATACAAAAGGTTATATTCTTATATAGAAGGATGTGTAGTATGCCAAACGAGGAGCAATAGGAAAAATCAACCTCCACTTCAAGAGACAGACATACCACCTTTTCCAGTGGCTAAAGTAGGACTTGATCTATCAGGACCATATCCAACATCCTAACCGGGAAACAAGTACATAGTGTCTTTTATTGACATTTACTCTGGTTGGCCATAAGCTTTTCCCGTTCCTGATAAGTCAGCTGACAACATAGTACATCTTATCTTAGAATAAATACATCCAAGATCTGGCTGTCCTCTTCAAATTCTCACAGACGACAGAACAGAAAATGTGAACAAGAAAGTCGAAAATACTTTAAAAGAATTGAACATCAACTATATCAAAACATCTTATTACAGCCCTCAAGGCAATGGTAAAGTAGAACGATTTCATAGAACTCTTCATGACGTGATGGCTAAGAAAATAACAGACAACGCTCAAACTTGGGATATTCATCTCAATCAGACGTTGGCAGCAATTCGTTTCCATTCTAACGATTCGTCAAAGTATTACCTTATGTACAACAGAGATGTCGTATTACCTCTTGATACGTTAATGAAACCTCGAAGGAGATATGCGGTAGAAGATCAACACAAGATCGCCCTACAAGAAAAACATAAAGCTTTCCTGCTAGTACATCGTAATATGAAGGAAGCCTAGAAGAAACAAAAAATTCAGGCCGATAAGAAAAGCAAAGACGAAAATGTTCAGGTAGGTGACCCTTTGTACCTTAAGAACAACAGAAGACAAAATAAGTTAGATAAAAAGTGGCTACCATATTATCGAATCATAAAGCAGAAAAGACCAGTTAGTTTCGTGGTGAGATATCAGTTAACTGGATTAACCACCAAATGCCATGCAGGACAATTAAGACTGGCAGACATTTCGCACTGGCCCCTTGCACAAACTACTGAAGATGGTGAAATAACTCTAAGGAAGACTAACTATGTGGTGCCACCAGAAGATGAATCATCGTCGGAAAACGAAGACACGCAACCAGAGCCATTAGAAAGAGCTATACTGTCCAAACAATGGGAGAGAGAAGGATCTTCAGACGAACAGGATATACCCCTCGCAGAACTTCAAAGACGTATAAGAGCTAAGAAGATCATGGATGATCAGCAGTATAAACACGAGAATGATCAGACCGTAGATTCAGAATCGGATGAGACCCATAAGTCATAACAATGCGTTGAAAATAGTGGTCAAGATTATGAAATACCCTTAGATAACCCAAATGTACCCTTAGATGAAAATATGGAAATATATGAAATAGTCCCTAAAGTAGGTCTAGGCTTCTAACCAATCCCTAAACCCCGTAAGAAAAAATGTAAACAAGAGTATGCTGAAGATTGTTTGGCTATTTTGAAGCAATTAGCCAAAGTACTGGAATAAATAAGTTACTTTAGTTTAGATGTGAATAATCTTGAATAAGCTTAGCTTTGTATATATTGCACGCTTTTAAAAAGACTTGATTGTGACATTAAGACATATATTGAGATACACCGACTAGCAAATGTGGACTCAGCAACTCGGTTATTTGTAGGTATATACGGAGTTGAAGAGATCAAATACTCGAAATAAATGAAACAGCGACTAAGTAAGGAATCTATACGACGAATTTTTGTAAGTGATTTAAGATAATTGGTAAAAACAATTAAATTTTGCGTTTAACATCTTGAGTTTGGGACAAGGTTGCTCGAGTTGTCATGGTTCATTTTCATCACCCCATTTTAAATTCATAGAAGTAATTTTAAAAACACTGATTTTTTTTTCAGGATTTTACACAGTATTACAAGATATTAGACAAATTAAAATTCCGGACAAACTAAAAGATATTAAACTTTTCCGTATGAATGAACTAATGGCGGAATTGCCAGTAACTAATTTGCAGCCCATCAAATTCTCATCTTGGGTGGGAAGCCCCTGGTTTAATGTGTGTTTAACTTTGGCAGTAACAATAACGATAGGAATTTGTATTAAGAAGCGCAAAACTATTAAAAATAGGGGTGGTATATGCTGTGGTGGTTGCTGGACGGGTTGTCGAAAAAGGGGTAGTGACGGAGATAAGAAACTTTTAGGTTCTTCCAAAGACACTGTATGTTGTTGTGTGAATCCAGAGACATGGACCTCTAGTGACATAATTGAACTTGAACCAATCCCGAAAGACACTAGGATCCAAGAGAAACCCCGATGTAGCGGAAGACTCGCAACTCGCAAATTGATCAGTATCACGGTGACAATTTCGTTCAAACTAGCACAACAATTACTTGGAGAGGAGAAAAATGAAGAATCTCCATGGACCAAATACTATAGACCGGACCCCGAGCTGGCACGTAAATACCTGGAAGAGAAGGACGCGATGTCTACGCAACAGAGGAACGCAGGAGACGCTCCGCAAGAAGTCGCCTCGCCATCCATCTATCCACGGGTGCCGGTGATGGATGAATAATTAAGCTGCAACCGCGAAGAAGTTGTGTATTCCTTATAAAAGAATTGTGAAATTTAGTGAAAATTAAAAATGTTAATTGTGTAAAAGTAGAAATGTGCGTTATCTTGTGCTAATATAAATCTTGTATTTGGTGATTCATTCTGGAGAACTTCAGGAAGAAACCGACGGACTCCAAACCTATGGAGCTATCCTCACTCCTTAGGAGAAAGAGATATTTTGTGAACTTACAATCATGCATTGACATGAAGCTTAACCATACTTAGTATTACTTTGATGATGAATTACGATTATATTCAACTATGGTTATTTCATCGTGGTCATTATTGTCATACTTTATTCATTATTGTTTTCATGATTGTAATGCAATATAATCAAGCTATATGATTTTATGTACATGTATACATCCTGGTTATAAATTTGTTTTTGTAGATGAATGATGTTCCAAGCCGGAGGTGGAAGCATGTATACCTAGGTGCTGCGCCCTGAGTTAATGATAATTAACAGAATGAACTCTGTGAATCGTGTAGCACTGCGTAGTATTCGTAAATGATGTTATAAAACCAAGTGAATAATACAGGCATAATAATATCCAAATTAAGAGTTTAAAAACAAGTGTCATATTTGGCGATTCTGTGTCTGCAACGATAGCTCTGGTACTTTATATTGAGTCATGTATTGTGTATTCTATATATTAACCTTTGTAACCTTTTATGCCATGTATGAATAAACGTATTATGAGTAAGTTATGCCTCATACATAGGTGGGGGACTCCGAGACTCAGGACTCGGAGACTCAAATCCTGCATCCGTACTCATTGATTGGCAGTTTGACACTTTTGTTACTTTATTTAGAAATAAAATATTAATATTAATTTTGAACACTAAATGTTCACTCATGATCGTCGTAAATAGGCCGAACTAGTCAGAACTGTCCATCATAAGTAAAATCTTATATATACCCATGTGAAATGAGGTTGAGCAGACTCTTGATTTTGCTGCTTTTAGTTTATGTAATTCTAACTGTACGATCACGACTGTTAATAAACTATTGGTCAAAGAAGTACCGGACTTCGTAGTTTGAGTATCATCTCCAGGGGTAAACAAAGTTTGAAGGCTTACAACATTAATAGGTCGCGTATCTAGCAACTTGAATGTCACATATTGGCGATATTTGAGATTTTTTATAACTCTTATTTGATCGCAGTTTCTTGCATGTCAACATAGTTATGTTGCATGTTGACATAACTATCTTGCATGTCAACATATTTTCTTGCATGTCCACATAATTTATCGAAAAATAACTTGCACACAAGGTGCAGAGATATGCCACCATATCTATAGGTTTAGGTCGTTCTTTTTTTCCCGCGCAGACTGGTTCTTGGAGCTCGCTATGTTCACCGGCGCTGCGCGCCGGCGAGCTGCGCTCGCTTAAACTATGTATTAATGTTCTTTTACATGTATATCTAATTTTTAGATACAACTACGATTGTAATATACATTATAGTTCTTACATTTTCAAAAAAGAATTATAAACAATATAGACCTATGAAAAATTAACGATTATATAAAGTTTATCATCATACGATGAAATATAACAGTCATGAAATGCAAACCATAAATGAATCCATTTTTATATCTCGGTTCGAGCTAAGGAGTTTTTAACCAACTTTGGTCTCCCAGGTTTTTTATATTTAATTCGTACGACCAATGGAGCTGTCTAAAATATAATAATGATAAAATTCTTTAGTTCCTTACTTTTCTTAGTCTTCACTTCATTCATCGTTATATTTGAACCTGTACACCCTGGTAAGGACTTCGGTCAGAACCATCCATGTGAAAATGTCTACAATGTTCGGTGTCCAATTTAACAGATGCGGTAGCAATTTAGTTTAAATTAAGAATATGTCTGTTAGAAATGGTGTGAAGAAGGATACCAAAGATACCAAAAAGGAAGCAATAAGAGTTGAGGAAAGTGGGGGGGTAGAGTGCGCTGAAGTCTTAAAGACGCTAACGGTCAAAGAAGCACCACCATTGTCTCCAAATAAGTTATTACATGCAGTTTTTGATTTTCTGCCCAACGATTTATCATTATTTTTTCTTTCAAATGCATTAGAAACTACTGTAAGATGCCACCAAATGGATTTTAAAAAATGTTAATCATCGATATGGCTTTAATGTTGGTCTAGGGTTATATCAAAGTAATTTTTATAGTGCACACCGTCACCTTCAATATGCAAGCGATTCATATTCCCTCGGTTTCTTGTATAACGTGTCGATAGTCCGTTTCTAGGGTCTGGGTTGAATATTAAAATAACAAACAATAATATTTTTTCATCTCTAAAAAGATTGGTGATTACATTTGGCCTACAAATATTTTAAAAAAATGGCCTTTCCTTACTTAGGGTAAAATTACAAAATGTATATGGTCCGCCGGAATTGAAACTTAATTGATACCACGAGGTATACACTATTATATGCCTTATTCAGGCGGTAGTAAATACCCGCGGCACGCCTGAGCTATTTAACCTACTCAAGAGGTAAACCCTCAGCAAAGGCAGTCACTGTGTTAACACCTTCTGCAGAACCGACAGTGTACAACTTCTAACTAAAGGCGTACCCATTCCCAACTACTACTAGATTATCAGCGACGACTAAGCTAGGCTAACCTCCAAAAGGACAGCCTTTATAATAACCAACTAGTGGTCGGCCTCAAAACACAATTAGTCCTATTAATATCAATGTGGTAAGCCTCTCTCTCGAGGCAACCCACCTACCAAAACCGTACCATAGTCTCGCAATTCCTCTCTCGCTCTTTCTCTGGGAAGACTGCTAGGGAATTGAACGCTGCGACCACGACGCGCTCGTTTATATACCCTCTGTAGGCCACGTGACAAACACCGCTGGTTGCTAGGCGACAATACAAACACAGTCGCCATGTGCCGTACGCATGATTCAACATTATATAACATTAAAAAAACCCGTTACACTACCCACAGCCTCGATGAAATGCGACTCGCATGTATAGAAATGTGAAATACGAATTACAGTACCAAAGTAAGATTTATTTGACACCAGTAATCAAACTACAAAGTTTCTTATCTTTGCAGCACAAATAGAAAAAATTCATTAAAGTCTTAAAAATGCATGTCCATGTCTGATACAGACAATTTGTTTAGGGCGGCACAAATTTCAAAATATGATTTGAAATCAACCCAGGATGAGCTACTACTCATTGTCATCCATTTTTCTGGCGCCTGCGTGTAACATTGTCCTTGTAAGGCCTACAGTTATCATGGTCATCAATGGCTGGTTTTCCAATAACAATACAAACACAGTCGTCATGTGCCGTAATTGCTATGTGGCACTTAACGTATATATTTAAATAGGTCCAGATAGGCCCTGTGGTACAGAAACGGTTAAATTGCTCGCTTCTCACTTCTGTCTCTCAGCTACCGGAGTATTTCTAGGGCCACCAGCGAGAAGGTGACATGTGATTTGCTGGCAGAACCTATGTGAGATCGCACCAGCATCTGACCCCCGATCATTTAATAAGTATTTAGTCTATAGGTACAAAACAACCTCACCTCCGCCTCAAACCGAGAGAAAATGAAATGCTGTGTATGTTTACGTCATATTGGTGGTGGCGTAGATTAGCATACTTAATACAATTCATATTTTAAAAATGTACAAAACTGGTACTATTCATATGTACACGGTAAATTTACGGTAGGACAGCCAGCACAGTTTATGTGTCAAATTTTAAACGTTATTACAAGAAAGATAATCTACATTAAAGCTAATAACAATGTATACATATGGTTTATTTGTTATTATTTCCTGATTACCGACGAAATACAATGTAAAGATAACTCCGGAGGCACTCAGAATAAATTCTTCATCCTGCGTTTACACATCGGTCACCGTGCGTTCACCGTTCGCTTTGTGCTCGCATTTGCGCTCCGTTTGCTCTCTGCGTTCGTTTACAGTTCACCGTTAATAAGTGTTTGCAAAATTCCGTTCAGCGCTCGCTTACCGTTCTCCTAGAGTGCGCTCACCTTTCAAATTGGAAAGTAGAACGTTTCAGGGACTGTGTGATATAATACCTAGCAATACAATATTGTATAATACAATGCTTTATAATACACCCATTAATTTTCCTTCCATGACACTGTCAGAGTGTGATCTGAATTTCCGGATTTCACTCTGTCGGTTTCTGATTTCGAATCACCACTCTCTGAAACCGATAACGTACATATGTAGATTAGCACCCTTGCCGTTGTTGAAGCAGGAAATTAATAGAATATTACTGTAACGTTTGAATGGGATATTACGAGAAAAAATAAAAATTTACATTTATCGAGAAGTACAGCGCCTAGTCATTCACTGTTAACTTACACTGTTACAAACGTGGAACAGTATCTTTGAACTCATAAGAAAAACAAACAAAAAAAAACGTGGTTTTTATTATATTTCACTTGCTCAAGAACGTGAGCTTCATACTTCACGAATTAAATTCTAATTGAAATATTTCTGATGTGAAATGTAAGTGTCCTTCCAACTTCCACTTACGCACATATTCTTTCCTCATTTTGTTATGACTTACAAAGACCGATCCGTTCACTTTGGAGTTCCGAATGAAAAGAACGAAGAGGGACTGAATGAGAACGGTGAACGCAGTGTAAACGCACAGTGAGAACTTTGTAAATGCTAAGCGCAAACGGAATGGAGCAGGGAGCGCAAGTGAACGCAACGCATAGTGAGCGAAGGTTTAACGCACTGTGTGCGCAAGGTGAAAGCATTGAAAAATGGGAAAGAAGAATTTTCAGAGGCTGTATAATACAAAATAAAATTTACATATAATATGACATCAATTGTAACATAAACGCGATATTTTCATACACTAAATAATTATACAATATGTTATTAAAGATCAATAACTATGATTTGTATTTACATGTAACATGATCATCTTTTTCCATAAATTAACAGCGATATCAAACATTTGTTGCATTTTTGTGACATCATTTTTACTTTTCAATTACGTGACATGCCTAACGCAACACGGCATATGATCTGTATAAATCACATCGTCGCAAGTGGTGAATGACATTAAAAAAAAATTATTAAATGAAAAATCACTCGACAAGTTTATTTTTGTTTATTTAAGTTTATTTTGCGATTTAAATTTCATAACAAGTATGGAATAATACATGCATGTGTATCTGGTGACATTTCTAAAAACAATTGTCAACGCAAGTCGCAATTTTTGTTTTATTTTTTTTAAGTACGCTGGAAATTTGTCATCTTGTTTTATACTGACATCATGATATAGGTTTTTTTTAATTTAGTTTTTATATTAGGATGTCGAAATACTATTTGATTTGTTAGGTTTTTTTTTTACCTACATGTTAGACAGTATAGTGCACAATTTCATTTTCTTACTTTGCAAAATATGATGACTATTTGTTAAACAAAATAAGGGTAAAGCCGTTTGCTTGTCACTGCATATAAAAAGATAGATTTTATTACTGTGAGTTGTGTTTGATGGTCTGTAACTTTATTTGGATGAGTGTTCCCACGCGATTAAGGAACGTAATAGAGGAAATATGTTCATAACACATTCATACAAATATCATTGAAACATAACAATTAGTTAGTTGATTTCCTAATTAGAAGTGCAAAGTTATTGGTTTGGGGAATTATATTGTTTGAGAGCTCTACTTTGGTAAATACCATATTAATTTGGAATATGAACAGACGTGTATTTATTCACACTAATATCTACACCGTTCTCCTTGTGTCTGTGATAGTTTTAAAGTGTAGGATTATTCTAGCAGAAGGTAACTGAACCATTTGAAATTCTATTTGTGCAACATTTGATTTGATTATGTCTGTAATAAAGTCGCTTAGCGCCTACGACTGTTTTAGTTTCAATGAAAACTATATGTTTAACATTTATATATTTTTCATTTAAAGATGAAATAACTAATTAAAAGCAAGTTTACACCTATTTATAAATCAAAACAATACCTGCGTCTCAAATTTATTTATTTACGACTAAATCGCGTACGAAGTCCCTTTAAAAAGTACAATGTTCATGCGAAATAGAATTAATTTGCTTTTCATGAACATTGTACTTTTTAAAGAGACACAAAGCAACTTTTAAAAAAGCAACATGTAAAGTATTAAACAATTTATTAAAACAAAAAGTAAACAGAAATATTTAAACTCACATGTAATACCTGATTCAGGTGAAAAAAATATAAACCTTTGCCTTGAGTAGATACAATTTCATTGCCCCTTGGACATAGAAAAATTCCAATTATTTGCAGTTTCCGTTCATTTTCTTCGCATTGGATGCACATATTGAAATGAAATTTGGTATACATGTATATCATAATGACATTATGGTGGCATATCTCTGCCCCTTGTGTGAAAGTTGTTTTTCTATCAAATATGTCGACATGCAAGATAAATACGTTGACATGCAAGATAATTATGTCAACATGCAACGTAACTATGTTGACATGCAAGAAATTGCAATGAGATATGAATTATACAAAATCAAAAAAAAAAAATCTCAAATATCGCCCACCTGTGACATCCAAGATGCTACCTTTTTATGTCGACATGCAACATATTTATGTTAACATGCAAGATAAATATGCTGACATGCAACTTATTTATGTTAACATGCAACTTATTTATGTCGACACGCAACTTCTTTATGCCGACATGCAACTTACTTATGTCGACATGCGAGATGAATATGTCGACATGCAACTTAGTTATGTTTACATGCGAGATAAATATGTTGAGATGTAACTTTTAAGTTGCATGTCAACATAACTAAGTTGCATGTTGACATAAATAGGTTGTATTTCAACATATTTATCTTTCATGTTAACATAACTAAGTTGCACGTTGACCTAAATAAGTTGCATGACGACATAAATACGTTGCATGTTAACATAAATAAGTTGCATGTTGACATCAATAGGTAGCGTATCTAGCATCTTGGATGTCACATGTTGACGATATTTGAGATTTTTCATAACTCTTATTTGATTGCAGTTTTCTTGCATGTCAACATAGTTATGTTGCATGTTGACATTACTATCTTGCATGTCAACATATTTATCTTGCATGTCAACATATTTATCTTGCATGTCAACATAATTAATAGAAAAATAACTTGCACACAAGGTGCAGAGGTATGCCACCATATGATATCTATGTCAAGTTCAACTTCGGGTACGATCAAGCATTTTCTGACAGATTTATATGCCTTGGACTTAATCCTTTGCAAATATTTTAAGGGAGGGGGCATAAGTGTTTTACAAACATCTCTTGTTTTCTTGAAGTAATGCATTATATTACCATTACTTGAGTAAAGTAATGCATTACCATTACCAGTACTTTGTGAAAAGTAAAAAATAAGTTTTCAAACATCCAAGCCAAGAGATTTTTAGAGAATGTTTTGAATATATAACTCAGTTAAATATACATGTATCTACAGGTTCATGTCCACGATCGGTTCAAATTATATGACTTATACAAGATTACTGTTGCAATTTTTGATCATCAAAGTTTCAAAGGTTTCATCTTTTAAATGCGTCCTGTTGGGTTTGAAAATCTTCCCGGCTTTATTAAATAAACTTCTACAGAAGCAGTGGAATCTGGGATCAGAACATACTGTTCGACGATCTTTGTCTTAAGATATATTAAATGTTCAGGCGATAAGAGAATAAATACACAAACCTTGTAATCTCTTTTAGTCGAAGCTAATGTACGTTTTATTCAACAGAGAGAGAGAGAGATAGAGAGAGATATGGTAAATATTTTCAAATGTGTTATAATAATGGAAGTGATATTTAAGGTTCAAGAAATCATGGCTGGACAGCACATTCATTATAGCATTTAAAGGTTCATATCTGTCCTCTTTTGTCACAGCCAAGAGAAGGGGATTGGGTTGTTTAGCATCTTTTAAAAACAACAGATTGTTTTGATATTAAGATTATCCTGAGGGCATTGAGATTAGTGCTTTTGACACATTTATCACGGTAACGAATTACTTGAATGCACAATTGATTGGAGTAATTTGTAAATTTTTCAAAATATTTCAAACTCTTTATAATAACACTTTTAAAAATGTTATTAAATTGTGCTGTTATTTCTTATAATATTGACAATTCAAAAATGGGTTGTTTTAATTTTTTTGACAATGCAACTAAAATATTTTTATCTCAAGAATTTTTTCTTTCCTTTTTAAATAATTTTTGATCAGATGCAATTTCAGTTGTTCAGTTCATCACAATTTAAAAAACGAATATGCGTAAATAAGCATAGTAATGCCAAGTAATGCCATGTAATGCCAGATACACTAGATTTTAGAAAGTAATGCATTACATTACTATTACGTGTAATGCTAAATCTGTGGCATTACTCATTACAAGCATTACTTTGAAACGTGTAAAGCATTGCAATGCATTTCCATTACATATACATTAATCATTACCCAAAGCCTGGTAAGATATAATCGTTACAAGGTTTGTGGTTGACCTAATATGGTTTATATACATGGTCAGTAAATTCCATATTGAATTTACGAATTTACTGACCATGTATAAACCATATTAGGTCATCTACAAACCATGTAACTATATAGATTGATAGATAGATGGATATAGTCCACTAATGCATTTTCCATAGGCGGTAATGTTAACGTTATGGTTCATAGCTCCGGCCCTAATTTTCGTTCAGCAATGAGGAACCTCTTGAAGAAAGCTCATCAAATTGTCTCTTTCCTGTTAAAATTTCGTATTTTGAAGTCAGATTCGTTTTCCGGCAAAATGCGTCTGTATTGAAAAACTCTGAAAATGAAAGTAAAAGTAGGGAATTTCTTGGTTTTGGAAAGGGTGTACATCAAACAATTTCAATTCTTTTCTTCAAATGATAATTCAATTTTGACACTTGTTTTTAATATTGCAAATCCTTTTTTCTGACATGTGTCAAGCATTCTGATTTAAAATGTCCCAATAAATGTATATACACTCTGCAAGTATAGGGACTATTTTGCTTAAAGGCACTACTTTTTTGTCCTACCGATTCTAAAAATAGTTAGAGGGATATACCCAGACAGACAGACAGACAGACAGACAGACAGACAGACAGATAGATAGATAGATAGATAGATAGATAGATAGATAGATAGATAGATAGATAGATAGATAATCCAAAAAGGAGTGAAATATGATCTCACAGAGATAGATAGATAATCCAAAAAGGAGTGAAATATGATCTCACAGAGTATAAATAATCAAAATAAATGCACAGTTCCAAAGTTTCTATTCACAAGCGCTTTTTTGGTTTTTAACATCCGTCTTCAGGTGAACATATATAAGATATAAAATTGTTTTTCTTAGAAACGTTAACTATGATGCCATGATGTAATGAGAGTCTTTTCAGGGAAGGAATGAATTCATGACATTAGAGCATGTCTACGAGAAAACCATGCAAAAGGTGGTTGAAGCAAGGTTCTCTGAACTACTTCATTTTTTATGTGTAACAATGTGCATCTATATGAATTAATTTGCCAAAATTTTTTTTTATTTGGTCTGCAGCTCTGTTACTACAAATAGCATTTTGCCCCTTTTAAGAATAAAATTGTGCATATTTCACCAAATTCTTGTTAAGAATTCTGAGTTAGGTTTAAAGTCGTTTAGAGTTAGTACTAACAAAATATAATAGTGTAAATCATGTTGTGAAAATTCCCAAATTTTCTTTCTGTTAAGTGCAGATAGGTCACGAATCTGGCATGTTTCCAACTTTTTGTAAAATTGTAAAAATATACAATTCTTAAAAGTCAGAAAGTGGCACTTTAAATCCACTAAATCTGTTTTCAGTTATACAAGGACATTCATCTTAATAGTATATTAAAAATCTGTCTTTGGACTCTCAATAATATTGCAAATATGTTGTCTAAAAGTTGGACATTTTTCTACTTTTAAAACTCTCCAGTATCTGTAGTTATGCGTTAGATTTACATTGTCACATGTATATTATTGAAAAAAAAAGACATATTGGCGAGCCAAACAATATTTTACTGAACTGAAAGGTTGCTTCAACATATTTCATTTTTTTTTAATCAATGCCATTTAAACACGAGAAATCATGGGAAAATGAGAATTTGAATAGAAGCTGAAGTGGACTTAACTATTTTTTAAAATCTGATATATCTCACTATTAATGAAAGAAAAGGTAAGCAAGCTGACATACCCCACCCAAACCCATTATTTGCTAATGCTATACATAAAGACAGGCAGAGTACCCATACGATACACGCATGAATAATTACAAAACTCAACATAATGAAGTATTAAAAGCCGGGCTCTTTTGGTGTGTAATTATACGTTATGTTTAGTAGATACTGACAATCTCTCTCTCTCTCTCTCTCTCTCTCTCTCTCTCTCTCTGTGTGTATCTCTTTCTCTCTCTCTCTCTCTCAGCTAATTCGATAAACATAGCGATACATGCATTGATCTTTTCATTTTATTTGATAATTGAACTAGTGATCTTTAATATTTGATTCAGGAAGTAGGACCCAATTTTAATGCAACCCCCCCCCCCTAAAAAAAACAACAAAAAATATTATCTCCATGGAAAAATTGATTAAAAATAAATATATTTGTTGATTTTAACAGACAACGATTTTTTTAAAATGCGGATGTGGTGTGGAACCCATTTCAAAGGAATGTCTATTACATTAAATAATCATAGAATAACATAGATTTGGTAATTATTTTTGTCCGACAGTATAAAGTATTGGACTTTTATTGTTTGAGTGGCGATATCAAGCATCGTAAATGAAAATATATTACATCATAAATTACGCTTAAAATTTGTAAATATCGCATTAGCGTAATACAGAGACACATTTTATTCCGTGGACCCTAAGGTACACACAGATAATATATAAGCGAGGTTAAACCGGATGCTTTGGGGAAAATTCAGCCTGCGCATGAGCTAGCCTGGTTCCTGTGCTTATTGGGTAGCTCAGGGAACCAGGCTAGCACACATTTATCTGAATTGGGATCAGGGTTCCGTGCCATATGCACACATAATGTCAAAGGCGCTGTAATTGTAAAGTTGTCGGTAAACAGTACAGAAACAAAGAATTCCTTTTTTGAGAATGATGATCGGCATGTGATATGAACTGTCAGTATTATGAAATAAGGTAAGGTATTTTTATGCCGATACTACAACAGGCATCAAATAGCATAATTTGCAATGTTTGTTGTTTTCCGAATACATGTACACATCTAGCTTAACTTTTATTTTATAGTAGGCGAGGCTAAAGTACTTCCCGATTAAAAAAAATAAGCTTTTAAGTATGATTGATTAATTATGTGACTGTACGTAATAGATGATTGAATTATTATGTCACTGTATAAAAGTTAAGATCTCAAGAAAAGTGCATCAAAATATGAAATAAATTTACACAAAGCTGTCGCTGCATAGCTAACAAAGTAGTGTGAAGCGTAATTCTGAGATAAAAAGTCGGGGCTATACATTGTACATATACGTAATACAACGTACAAATTTAGTGGTTTTAAAAAAGCGGCGGCTAAAGTCGGCTGAATCTTTGATAATCTTACGGCTTTCACGTTTCCGTCGGAAACATATGCATATGGTCCACGTATTGCAGTCCTTTTTTAATTCTGGGACCAGGTCTTCTTATGGTAGGTTATGATTAAATAACATCCCAAATAATAATCCCACAAAAACAAGATATGTAGTCTATATTAATATTTGATATAACTTGTTTATAGTACATGTTTATCTATATGCGGTTTATGCAAGTTGAGATCCTTAGGGAAACAATAACCTAACAGCTCCTTTTTCCCCTTCACAACTAAATTTAATTTTAAGAAAAGGTACAAACTTTATTTTCCCCCAGAGGAGATAAACTGCTTTTAGAGAGGTAGGGAGTAGAGCTCTTTATTTATATCAGATGTACTTACTGTGTTGATTCTCAAGAACTAAAAAAAACCTGCCCCCTCCCCGTCATTTCAAGATTCCGCGAATATAATAACTTAGAAAAAAGTATTGATCCATAAAAAAAAAATATAAAAAGAAGAAATGAACTATAGCTAATTAACATTAAATTCTTCCTTTGGGCGGATCAAAACTTGCAATGATACTGAATATATGTTTAGTTATAAATTATAAAAATTGTTTATGATTTTAAAATTTAAATGCTCATAGGAGTCTTAACTACACACCTGCAGGATGGTTTGTAGACGGTCAATGAAATATACACTTACAGAAATGTGATGTCTACGGGGTTTGTATTCCAACAGACCCGGATGATATCGATTAAAAATTGCACGAGGCATTCCGAATGTAATCCGAATAAAGCAATGATGTCAACATACCCCATTATAAATCTTCATAAGAAATCAGTTCTCGTTTCTTTTAAAATTTTCGAGTAAAATATGATGTGTGAATAAAATTATCTTGGAAAATATCCCCTATATTTATTTCAATTACACTTCGAATTCTATCACAGGTAATGTATATTTTGATTAAAAATCGTCCAAATGTGCTGCTTGAATATCTCGGAACAGAAAATAGCAGTTTAGACTAGATAAAAGTCTTCTTCAAACTGAAATATGTTATATACTGAATAACACTCACAAGATGGGGCAATTTTTGTCAAATTAAAATCATTTAATGTCATAATATATATTTACAATACTCACAGCATTTCTTTGTTTTTGCCTTAACTTGAACTTGTATACTTTTTTGTCAACATTCTGACTAGTTTACCTTCTCTGCGAAAGAACGCAATAAGGAAGACAATTCTAACAGTAGTAATGAAAAGCAAATGTAATGAATAAGAGTTCTTTGAGAAACAATGATAACTACGACGTTTTTTTTTTAAATAAAAGCAAAATAAGATTTTTTTTTTACTTTATTACAATATTGACTTCAGTGGATCAAAATTGCTTGTAAAATAAAATTTAACGAGGCCGGGTCTAATTTGTTCTGCCCTAGATTTTTTAATGAATTTTTTTCCATGAATCTCTACTGATATAATAATTATTTTGAGATAAAAAAAAAAGACATTTACCACACCGTTTGTTTAAGGGGTCATCTCAAAGTTTGGTAATTTTTAACATAGAACCATATAGGATTTTGCTTGAAATGTATCAAGTTTGCACATTTTTTTGAACTTCTGCCCTGGGGATTTCTTTCTCTGTTCTACATATTAAATGTATTGCTAAAAGGCATTGAATGGTCAAATAAAAAAACCGTTTACCTCCCGGTTTGTTCCAGGGGTCTTATCAAAGTTGTTTTTTGTATACCGAATTTCCCAGATTTGACAGATAATGGCTATTTTTTATTTGACAAGGGCGGAAATGGTGATCTTTATAGTTTTAATAAAAAATTCAGACATATTTAAAGCTGCTTGGTCCGATTTTTTTGTTATTACAGTATAAAAAAGTTTTCTATACAAACCATTTATCTTAGAAAGTTATGGACTTTCTCATATTTACACCAGCTGAATCAGTCTCCTTTCAAAATGCATCACGGGAACGTTTAGAAAAGGAAACCGTTTGGTTTCGTCCCCCGAATAATTTGGGTTATTTAACCCGCATGATATGCATCAATTGTAAGGAAAGCAAACTTCAGAAATATTAGCGAACAAAACGTACACATGTTTATTTGTTATTTGTCTGATCATTTCTACCTTTATTTAAAGCAATCTCAAAGTCGTAATACAACCATACCCGTCATGTCGTCAGGGTAGAACTTAACATGAGGCGAAATAACGCGGTACCCTTTTGTGTCGTTTGTTTTGTTAGCAAATTTTGTACGTATTTTTCGTCATTGAAATTTGGCTTAATTGACTGCGAAAACTACTGTTATGTCTATAACCATCGTTTAAAAGCGTGCATAAAATTTGATATAAAATCGGACCAAGCCGCTTTAAGTAATAAATAAATATATAACATCACATATTAAGGGTCAATAATATAAAATACATGGTTACTGTCTTGAAATATATGAATTAAGCTATATTTAGGCGGGTTAAGAAAACGTGACAGAGGGCTAGGCTTGCTGAACCCTCTTCACGTTTTCGAACCGTGCCCAAATATAGGTAATACTTCGAGGCATTTATGTTTATTCCACAATATTATATCAATTTTACGCATTAAACTAGCTATTTTTGTTAAATTTCGCTGATTATCTGCAGTTGAAACTATCACTCCATGGCGTCAACCAACCAAAAAGATGACATCACAATACAAATGAAACGTTGCGCGAAAGCGTGCGTACCCGTTCTGTACTCGGCCTCGTTAAAAAACCAACAAATTTTCAATTTTATTTGAATATTGGGTGTTTTTGTTAATTTATTACTTTTTAGTCATTGAGAGTCCAAAAATGGATTTTATATATTTGTAACAAAACAAGACAGTTTCTTATTAACACACATTTTTATTCTTCCTCCAAAATTGTCAAAAATGTATAATTATCATTTCTTGGCATCCTGCCAACATCCTGCCCTTGGGATTCATGGTGTACATGTATATAGAAATATAAAAAAATATGCAACGATTCAAGTTTTTAACCATCTCTTTAAGAATATAGTCTTAATGTTTTTCGAACATTGTTTATACATATTCTATTTAATTATTGAATTTGACAATTTTTCTCTTAACTTTTCTGGATTTAAGAGGCTAATCAACCAGAATGCAATACTGGTTGTTACTATAAATAGAAACAACCAGTGCAAAAACAAACATCATATATCTGACTCTATATGGGTATCCTTTAAATTCATGATTAAATTCTGTTCATTCTTGAGGCTTGCTACCACAGCTTTTTTCCATAATTGCATGGTTTTCTCGTAGACATGCTCTTAAGGTCAAGATCTAGTAAATGAAAGGTGCCTATAGGTTTATGAAATTCAAGATATAAATTCTTTTAATGATGCTTCATAACAATATCTTTGTTTCATAGGGTGTACCGGGGCTTAAATTTTTGGTAAATGCAATAAAAAATCTTGTTTTAAACAACCATTTTCTATGAAGTATGAAGGATAAAAGCAACATATCTCGGAGTTTTGTCAATTTTTGACTAATGAAATATATCTAGAATGCCTACAGTCTCTCCAAAAATAGCATTAAACAAGCTCTTGACCTCCTCTTTAAAATGATGTCACATTGAATATAGGTACCGGGATTACTTTTCCCGTGATTAAATATC
The DNA here is from genome assembly GCA_015776775.1 of Magallana hongkongensis. Lineage (NCBI taxonomy): Eukaryota > Metazoa > Mollusca > Bivalvia > Ostreida > Ostreidae > Magallana > Magallana hongkongensis. Next base: position 8,243,281 of record CM027471.1, read on the forward strand.
AAATGTCAAAATATTGTTTTATTTTCTACATAACTACTTTAAAGCCGTAAAATACGGGAAAAGATTCATCCAATCAATTATGACGTCATAATGGTTCCAGCACCAAAAAGATACTCTGGAATCATTTACTATATCTTGACCTTAATACAATGTACATGTAAAACGTTAAAGTTCGGGAAAACTGAAATATACAAAATATGAAGGTACAATGTAACGAAATCAAGAAATGTAGTAATACTACATGACAAAACATGTATCACATCCCATATCAACTCGAGACTCCAATATCAGCCCGAGGGCCGAAGGTTGGTATATTGGTCTAGGGTTGATATAGGATGTGATACAGATTTTTACATGTATTGTTGTTTATATTATATTTTTAAATTTAGAAAGCTAGATTTCATTTTCAGTTGAAAAAAACTGCAAGCATTTTATCACTATCTTCTAACCGCGTATTTTCGACGTTCAAATGTATTGTGACGTCATCTATACTCAAAATGTTCAGATCATGACGTCATAGTTTTGACTTCAGATATGCAGAGAAAATGGAATAAGATCCGATGAAATCCGAATAAAAAGTACAAATTAAAGGGGCTCCGGAAAGGTGTAATAAAGGATGAAATATAGGGTGATGATACGGGGGTGTGAAAAAAGCGCGTGCCTCTGTTAATATCAGGGATGAAAAAACTCTGTATTTCATACCAAGTGTATAATAAAGATGATTATATAATTATACAGATATTAATGTTTGTTGAGTTCTGGGGAAAATAATTAATAAAATAGTTTTCTTTCGATATAATCATATTATGTCCAATTCACTTTTCCCGAACCTTAATTTTTTTCGCCTCTTCGTCATCGCACCTTTGCCTTTTCAACTTCCCACTCTCGCATCTTCGCCCTTTAGGTGAAAGTGCGAAGGTCGAAGTGGCCCCATCGGAACACCATAAATAAAGTTTATAAAACGGAAAAAAAACCCTTAAAATTGCCCTTGGCCACAAATATCAAGATCTTTACTAAGTTTTTCTTTTTCTGTATTCGGGATGATTGACGTGTTGTTTGTGTGTACGAATACGGGTGCGTCGAGTTATATATTTTTTTTTTTTTTGCATCTGCTACACATAATGTTGTATATACATGTAACATTTTTAGAGGCACAATACATGTTCGCATTAATAATAAAGTCCTTGTTCCCGAACTTGAACGAATTTCCGGCTTAAATATAATGGCAAGTTCCACAATAGGGGTCGTTACACTTGTTGAACGAATACGATTTATATTGTTAAAAAGAAGACTTACTTGCAAAGTATCTTTCGGAGATTCTAGGGCTGTCTTTTATTGTTGATGAACTTGTATTTTTTCATCACTTCGGACATTTTTCTTCAGTTTGTAGAATGTTTTAAGTTGACGTACGACAGGAATTTAATTTAAATAATTCGGATCATGCATAATTACGAGTGGTAATATATTTATATCAGTGGTGTAGTTTTCAGGAGGATTAATAAGGTTTTCCCTTGTTAGTATTAATGCTTCCTTGATATCGTCTATGATTATCAGTGGATAACTTTGTTGAATATTTCGTGCAGTCCATGATTTTTCTTCGGTTTCTGAAGGTTTTGGTCGATTGATAATCTTGTTAGAACTGTATCGTCTATATTTAACTCCTGGTAGTTTTTATAGGACTGTGAATTGCATTTAACATACGTAAGAAATAAAGGGAATCATGCTTAGTGGATGGAAATGTATGTACATATGCCAGGTACGTATGGTGTTATGAACCTAATGCGAGTTATTTGTTTGAATTTTTTGTAGAGTGCAGTGATGGATTTTATGGACTTCCAACACGCTGTAAGAAATGTCCCTATCCATCATACGGAGCAGGTTGTCAATCTTACTGTGACTGTAAACAGGAATCGTGTAACCATCTGACGGGATGTTCTGTTTCTGTATCTGACAATGGTATATATTATAGATTTAATAAATCAGAACGAATTTCTATTGAGAACCATCTTTCTAATATAAAAAAAGGTTAACAGTTTTTGCAAAAATAAATAAATATCAAAGTAGTTTATAAATTTGCAGATGGCGGAGCTACAAATCATGACTCAGAAGAACTTAGTCTGATGACTAACACGATTTCAAAAAGCAACAACACAAGCTTCGTTAACCTTATTGTTAACCCAAGTGCACGCACGAACTCGAAGCAGATTCCGTTAAATGTGAAAAGCATGTCCATTATTACAATTGTATCTATTGTGTTGGGGGTTTTAGGTGCAATACTACTTTTTGTACATTTATTTTTAACTGTAAAGCCGATTTGTAGCCAGAGTAAAACTATATGATCAATTGTTATCTTTTCAAAGAGAGAGAGAGAGAGAGAGAGAGAGAGAGAGAGAGAGAGAGAGAGAGAGAGAGAGAGAGAGAGAGAGACTTACTGTGCATTAGATGATTTAAGGGTACTATTTTCTTGTTCTTGAAGACTCGGTCACAAACCAGAACTCTGAGCTATCAAGAGTGCTTTAAATGATCAAAACATATGCAATAGCTGTATATAGAGAAAGATGCTGCTAAAGATGATCCAAGATCATCCATATAATAAAGTACTGGGGAAAAAATAGACCAGCTGAATCACAATTGTGATGTCGAATAAATGTCGAACAGGAACAAATTCGTACAAATATTGAACAGTTTTGAAACTCTTTGCATATTGAACAGAGATTGAAATAATGTCCTCAGAACTCGGAACACAACCCGTAGCATGCCGAACTACTTGTTCACACTGCGAGACGCGCCAACATATTTCAAATTATCGACGATATGCACACGAATTTGAACGACATCAGTTCAATAAGCCTTCGAAATTTGTTCGAAACAAAATTCGCACAAGAATTTAAAAACGTTTGAAATTATCGCTGCTGCTTTCGCAATCACTTGCGACATAAAACGACATTTATTCAACAAGCGTTTGTGTTCGAGTCCTTCACGACACCTGAAAAGTTTGTCGCGATATAACTCGCCACTCGCTACAACTTGTTGCTCCAATTCGTGAGAATGTGGTCGGGGTTTTAGTCAGATGTGCTCAGTTGCGGTATTTCTTAACCTTTACTTTACTTTGCATAGTTATTATATCGAGTTACAAGCGTGATACTGGCTCAAACTTTTCTGTTAAATGTATCTGAATAAACTTACCGATTACATAGGATTTATATTGGCAACAATTTTACAGTAGATATTTTGACAGAATGCAGTATTAATCTTATAACTTAATTTTCAAGTAATCAGTTTTTGTGTTTTTGTTTGTTTGTTTGGATTTTTTTTAGAATGGCCTGCATAAGATAAATATGTAGAGTATTATCAATTTTACTATTTCAACAATAAATCTAGTTTTGTGACGGAGCATTTTTTTTGTTTCCTTTTTTAAAATTTTATCAGGCATCATTAAGGGTCAATGAAAGCTGTCCTGTAAAAAAAAAAATCATAAATATCCATTACCATCATATCTTTCTGTGTTAACTTCGTTTGTTATACTGCAATCAAAAGTTAATCACAGGGTGGTGACAAAGGTGAGTAAATTTGCCGCCATTTTGAATTCTGATTCTTTTTGCCAGGTTTGTAAAAATAAAGTTTTCGATACTTACACAACGTCAAATATTGTTGTCCTGCATAAGAATGATTTTAGGTACGAATGTGCTAGCTCTTCAGTGTTTAGAGGTACAAGCGTCTGCTTCTGCTTCCGACCGCCATTAGTTTACAATGGATACCAAACGACAGGAAATGACAGATGAAACAAAAACAATTATTTTAGAGCTATTTGACAGCGGTTTCAAACAAAGTGAAATGTCTAAATTTTTGAAAATAAACCCAGTTACAATCTGTAGATTTTTGAAGCGGTATCATGAAAGCAGCTACACTGATAATCGCCCCCGATCGGGACGACCTAATAATTAAGATGGACGATCGAAGTTGCCGGACTCTAAATTGCTTCATTCGAGGGAATCGTACATCAACGCTGGTAGATATTACTAATGAATTCAACACTTTTAACCATGCATCTGTGTGAAAAAGGACAAGCCAGTGATCTTTTCATAAATATGACCCGAGAAAGCGAGCTATCGCCAAGAAATAGGGCGTTCGACAAATATATAGAGTCCGTCGCGTTTCGTGGGCTAGGAATAAGTTAACATGGACAGTAGCTGAACACTGGAGCAAGATTATATCTAGTATATCTAGTGAAGAAATGGCAGCAACTGTTAGTGGTTGTGGGGCTGTTAAAGTCTGGAGAACAAAACGAGAGAAGTACAATCCCGAATGCATCGGTCATTTAAAACGTCACACTGGCAGGAATTTGAAAAAGATGGTGTGGGGTGGTATTATCTATTATGTTCAGGGGTTATTCACTTTTATAGATGGAAATATGGACAGTGAGAAATACAACACCGTATTAGATGAGAATCTGTGGCCAGTCATAGCCAAATATTTAACAAATAAGCCATACATGGTTCAGGATGGCAATGCACCACCTCATGCCTCAAGGATGACTAAAGCCTGGAAAGAAAATAACAACATTCCAACTCCCACATGGCCTGCTCAGTCTCCTGATATTAATATAATGGAAAATACTTGGTTGCTTTCAAAAAATCAAGTACAAAGACATATGATGAACATTGACACAGTTGATGATCTGAAAGCAGTACTTCAGCATGCCTGGCTATCAATCCCTTTAATGCACATGCAGAACTTGTATTCCTCAAATCCCAGTCGACTACAGTTAGTTATCAGATCAAAGGGCCATATTACAAAATATTAGGACAAAACAAAACTCAGCAAAAAGGTGAGTACTAGGTTTTTTATGACCATAATTTGTTGACAATCAGAATTCCAAATGACCGCCAATGTACTCACTTTTGTCACCACCCTGTATAATACGCATCGTTATTCTTACTGGGAAGAAATTGGAAAGGCGTTAGACTAAAATCATTAATAGAGTAACTGATTTTCATCCATAGAGTCTAAATAAAAGTCTGTTTACAAAGTCAAAATGCAATATCTCTGATCAAATATGTACTTCTTAAAAAGTTTTTATTGTAAAAATAGTAAAAAAAAAAAAAAAAAGCTCATTAAAATGGTGACCATCTCAAAGTGCCTCGCTTAAAAATCATAAATTATTTTAAATAAGTATATTTTAGAGGACTTTTTACCTTTTCCACTGACTTACAAATTTTACATCTCGCATACATGCTGTAGAATTAATGATTTTAGATAAATGTACAATGTAACATCTTTACCTACAGACATTTTTTTTTGTATCTGATCATGATCGGACTACATGGAGAAAAATATGGTCGGTCCAACACTGGATTTCTATGATATCTACTACTTGTATGACAATCGCATTTTACCTAGACACTTGTTTCAAGGTCACTGTAAACCCTATGTATGTAATTATGATTACAATAGGACAATAATTGTAAGTATATCCTAGAGGGAAAAATGCTTTGGACAAAATATGTTGGAGTAATAGGCAAATGGGGTCCTAATGATGTAATAGTAATAGAATGTTTGATAATATCAACTTCAGTGCACTCGTGATTGAACATCCCAAAGAACCAGAAGTAAAATGACCAACTATTTGGTGTTAAAAATCTCTTCACGCCTCTAAATCTATTGATGCATAAAACAAAAAATTAACGTCAAAGGTGAAATAAACGATTCTCTTAAAAGAACATTTTTTGAAAGATATAAGTACTTTATTAATGGTGTTGCGTATCTTTGTATTAATGATACGTGTATTGCATTAAATATTTATATACATTTCTAGGTTTTTCCAGTTCATACAAGTTGTTGTCGGAAGATGTGAGAGCAGCAAGAAGAAAGTCGGTTTATATATATATATATATATATATATATATATATATATATATATATATATATATATATATATATATATATATGTATATTCAAAACTGACAAGTCTTGATTATGACTTATCAAATTATTGATATATTTTCAAAGTGTTGTGCTAAGAAATTTAAAAGTTGCACATCACTTTTATAACTAATCATGTAGAACGCATATTACTTTATGCCTTGCTTCTGATTTTATCGGCATTAAAAACTGACATAACCACTGTAGATGTATAACTACTCAGAAAGAGTTATTATTCCTTGACTATCAATACGATCACTAATGCTATGTTAATTTAATTGTTTGTATATAGGAGTACTATACTAATGTATCGATATAAGAATAACTGTATACATCATGTTAATTCCAGCTTTGAGTTTGTCGAACAATGTCTGTAAATGGGGGCGGAATTTTTTTAGTTTTTTTTTTCTAGTAATCATTGAGTGAAAATCTGCCTATCCAGATCAGCTAGTCTAAGGATTTTACCTGAGTTCTGCCTGAAAATGGGCATTTCGGCCTATGCCTTGTATCGACATATGCCCTGTATTTCTGAATTATGTTCTTTAGTTCAAATTACACTATAATTTTTATCACTGTCGCGAATAAGAATTTCTGATAAAAAACATGGTTTTTAAAAAGTAGACCCCCCCCCCCCCCATTTTTTTCAACATCTTCGTGTTATTCATAACACAATCTGTTCATTGTTTACAAATTAATGTCTAAGGTTTGCAACCATTAAAAAACAAGATACCCGCTATTGTAGGCATATATATTTATTGGTATATTTTAAACCAAAGTTTACGTTGTCAGATCCTAAGTATGTATCCGATGGTTAACTCTCCCTATAATTTCCGCCATGACGTTAATAAGTCACCCCGCAATCCTGGGGCACCCCATTCTGATTTTTTATTTTTTCAATCAAAACTAAATTCGCTTTACGTTATTCCATTTCATTTATTTATTTTTTTATTCACCATAGATGTAAAATCCAAGGAATCTGCCAGCGAAACATTGTGAACTTGTTCTACACTTTTCGCCATGACGTTGTTTAGTCGACCCGCGTTCGGGTTACCCCGTTCTGGAAAGTTATATCCATTGAAACTAAAAGCGCGCGTTCAAGAAACTAATTGGCTTAATTTATTTGTTCAACATCCATGAAATCTTAACTTCTATGTATGCTCTAAATTAGTTACCAGTAAATATAGTCATTATTAACATAATCATTCAAATGAATACTTTTGCATTGCAAGTACATGTATTTTGATCAAAACTACCCTGAATTATATCCACCAAAGCGTGTCCACCACTTTTTTTTTGCTTTTTCGGGCTTATTTTCGAAAGTGAAAGTAGGCTTCTGATTAGATTAACAATAATCACTTAAAAATTAAAATTTAGTTATAACTTACGGACATAATCTTACACGTTTTGATATATCAAAGGTGTAAGCATTTACTGTGATGCGGGCATTTTGTATTTTGTATTTTTTTTTTTTGCAAAATGTCTTAATTTATGGGTATAGATTGCTGATGAGTCCATGTCGTATTATCTACATGCTATAAAAATAGTGAAATAACATTTTCTTTTTTTTTAAAGACAATTTTTGATGCACACTTCATATCAAATGACAAATTTATAGCTCAAAACATTAAGATATAACAAAGACAAAGAAAACACGTGAAGCTCTCCAACCATATGAAATTTAAAGATCTCGTATGCACTATCTAGGTTACATTACTATGTAACTACAAACCATGTAACAAATTATATCTTTAGGCCACCTGAGTCACTCTGGTGACCGTCATGTTTAGGTTGGTCTGTGTCCGTCGTCGTGCGATGTGCATCGGCACTCTCCTGTTATCAAATTGACATTTTTAAAGAGGCAGAGTCACGATTTTGGACAAATAAAACATTTTGTTTATATTTTATACAATGCTTTCGTAAGGAATTTCCTATGATCAACCAAATATTGAGGTATAAGCAAGATAGAGATCACAATTCTTTGTTAATACGCAAACAAGGCTTGTATCGTGTGTTTGTTAACTTTAGTTCAATATACGGTAAACAATTATTTATCAAGCTGATTTTCTATCAGCTGGTACGTTTTGAGCATCAAAAAGAAAAAAACAGTTCCTAGTGTTAGTCGCATTCATTTTAGGTCTAAACCTGGAAAAATTAAAATGAAAACAAAAAGATGACCGAAGCTTTGTTGCATTACAAGTAATTCATTCGCAAACATTTTAGGTCTAATTCTGAAAATATAAAAGGTAAACGAAAACTTGACCGAAGCTTTGTTTACATTACAACAATTGTGAGCTCCGTATCTCTCAAACTACCCATTGTATTTACCATAAAATTGTAAATATATGATATCTCAAGCCAACCATTTAATGTATTAAATAAAAAAAAACCACAGACAGTCTGTCTTTAAAATCTTAATATTTTACTAGATCTCGACAAAGAATATTTTTTCAAGGAGATCATTATAACCTATAAATGTTCACGACAAATCAGCCCTCTTACAGAGATACAGATTTGGTACAGCGACATTGAGATCAAAAGCAGGTACAGTTCGGTATTGTAAGTAAAAAAGTAATAGCATACACTGTAATTATAATAATAGCACATTCAAACGCCTGTATATTTTGACGATAGAGTTACATAACATGTGGCAACATGTTAGGCATTTCAATATGTATTAATATCCGTTGTTCTCCTGCCATTTACTATTTCTTTACAAGCTTTACTTCAGAGAAGAGCAGTTTTAAAACTGTATCAAAGCTTAGTTATGTCGTTCCATCTATTAATGATTTGTTTAGTGTTCGCAATGAACGTTGGATATAGCCAAACTGAAGGTAATTTGCGTGCAATTTCGAGTGTATCGTCTTTGGACTCTCTATTCAATAAGTATATAAAACATCTTCAATGACAATTGCGTTTGAAGAAATGAATGTTGACTAAATTATAATGACTGTGACTTTTGTTAAACAAAGTTTTTCTCCTAAATTCATCAATGTTAAAGGGACTTGGACACGATTTGAGTGCAAAATTAAAAAAAAATTAAGTTTCCAATTTTAATGTATTGAATGGTTATTTAGGTACTTTTAATGCTTTGTCAAAATTTGAAAGTAAAATATTGAGTTATAAGCAAGATACATAGTTTGAAATTCTTTGTTTTTTAAACAGAGCTTGAGCTTTGTTATGGTTTACGTGTGCGTTTTATTACTGTAAGTCTTAATTAAATGTTGCTTTGTTCTGTTTATCATATTATCTATGAACATATAGAATCAGTTTACCTTGTTTGCGACGAGTCATTTGGTAAAAAAAATGGCAATTCCATGCTTTTCATTTATTGTACACAAAAAAGACTCGAGCTTTGTTTACATATCAATGTTTCTTACCGCTCTATCCTTTTCATAACTTGACTTCAAACATTCAAATTTTGATCAATCATTCAAATTGAGCAAGTTAATCGTTTTATACAAAAAAAGAGAAAAATTTGATCTAAAATCGTTTTTAAGTCCTTTAAATTACCGTTTTCCTTAAAATCATCTTATTATTGTTTACATAAGATTTATTATTATAAACTTATTATTTAATAATTAATAAAAGAAAATGATATAAACAAATACACATATCATAATGTTTTAGATGGAAATCGCTGTCAACAGAATGCTATGACGCTAACATACACTGTAAAAATGTGCAAATTATAAAATCAACGGAGGGTTGAAACCAATTACCTGTTTCAATAATAATAACTGACGCTTAAATACATTGGAGTACGATGTTAAACAATAACCGGATTTTTTTTTCAAACAGTTTTAAAGTTCATAAATGTTCCATTCTTTCTTCAGGGTGGAGTTACATTTTTTCCTTTAAAAAAGTTCTTTTGAATAATAATTCATTTTTCAAGATTTCGATAGATAAAGAAAAGTCTTCCATGCAACGTTTGATTATAAATGATTTGAAATGATGATGTGACCAGAGGTTAACATTCTGTTAATTATTTTTTGGTAGCATGGTCACGAGTTTGGTCAAAAATTATTTATCTGATTTTAATTTATACAATGCTTTATAAATGCATTTTAATAGGCAACCATAGTTTCAGTGTCATTCGCTGAGTTATAAGCGAGGTACAGAGCTTAAATCTTTTTTTGCTATGTTAACAAAGCGTTTGTTTACATTTTGAATGTTGAAGTGGAAATTCCAGTTTTAGACTTAAAATGAATGTGTTAAACATTAGGAACTGTTTATTTCGGCCTTAAATGAATGAAAAGATAGACAAATCAGCTTGAGAAAGATTTTTGATGGCATATTGAATATATGAAAACAGAAATCAGGACACGAGCATTGTTTACGCGACAAAGATTTGTAAGCCGTGTATCTTGCTAATAACTCTACGAATGACTCTTAAATTTTATTTGATCATCAGAAATGCATTCCTTAAGCGTCGTAAATAATAAAAACAGAAAAATAGAATTTGACAAAAATCGTGACCATGCCTCTTTAAATCAAGATGAGAAATTACGCCATGTTATATTTTTTAAAAAATGGGTATTTCTAAATAACGCTTAACGACAACGGTTTTTGAAAATATGGTGTTTTTTTCAATTACATTTATCAATTAAAAAAAAAACAAACAATAAAAATAACAACAAAAAGGTAATGAGTGCCTACTATAACGAAACTAGTATATGATTATCATAATGAAACCTTATGATTTAGGTTAGTATTATCATAAAAAAAATAATGAAAATTGGATCAAGTTACATTCGTTCAAAAAATAAAATGACAAATATTGATTTTTTTTTAATGTTGTGAAGAATGCAGTGATGGTTTTTACGGACTTTTAACACGTTGTGAGAAATGTCCCTATCCATCATACGGAGCAGGTTGTCAATCTTACTGTGACTGTAAACAGGAATCGTGTAACCATCTGACGGGATGCTCTATATCAGTATCTGAAACGGGTAAACGATATTACAATTGACTTTACTGTTACGTGTAAAAAAAAAAAGTATCCTTCTTTCATTGTTTGTTGAATATGTCAACAATATAACCATATACGTATTACTGTTTAATTCATGTTTAATTTCAGAAGAGTTAAATGTTAAAGGGAAAAATAATTTAACTGAAGAACATATCATCACGCCTTCCAATAAGACTTTTATGATATGGAATGACGTCACAGCTACAGGTAACTTGGCTCAATCGAGCGCACACAGCCTATTTGAACAAATGATGCTGACAGGTGTAAGCAACAGCTTGCCAGTTATAATCACACTTGTGGTCGTTGGTTGTTTGCACTGTATGGGTAGAATACTTCTTCCGGTATTTTAATCATTTTTTATTTAAATACAGTTGTTATGAAATAGTAAAATTTAACCATATTATATTTTCCTCAATTTAATTCAAACTACTAGTAAGATATGTTTTGAGCGCCGTGTATCTATGATATCTGAATAGAACCATCTGTTTGAACTTTGAACATTGTGAACGGAATGCTAAACGCCAGAGGGCAAAGCACCGAGCTAACTTAAAGGCACTTTAGATATTAAGAAAGATGTCAATTACGGATATTAAATGTGTGAAAACTACATGTATGATTTAATACATCGATCTAATAAAGAGTGATTCTATTAATGAATTCTTTATGATGAATATGTCGAAGTAAAGAAAAACCTTTTTTCAATACCTTGTATGATATAAAATGTAAAACAAAAGGTTTGGCATATCTTATAAAGACAAAGATTAATCTGCCTTCTATGGAATGTACAAATTTACATGTATGATATTTTTTCACTGATTTTAAAAAGTATATATTTAGTTTTTATAATTTTCATGAAGTATTTAATATGTATTATAATGTGCATAATTATGTAAACAAGGTATTAAGTGTATTTTTTTTATATTGGTTCGATATACTGGTAAAAGTTCTTTTTCAAGCTAAAGTTTATATTTGCTAATTCGTTTTTATACATGGATAAACAGTTTTAAGCGTGCATTTCCCAAATTCACTTTAGGTCTAAACCTGGAATTTTCTTTTCAACAATCAAAATGTATACCAAAACATGACGTGGGATTTGTGTACATAACAAAGAATTGTGATCTCTGTATCTAATAAATTTTGACCAAAATAGTGACCATGCACCTTTAAGCACATGCATAAGGATATGAAGGCTGTTTTTTTTTTTTACTTTAAAATTATATTGGTTGGTGTTTTTTCTTTAACCTAATCATAGATATGTATTAGGTGTAAATGCGTGTACTCTTCTGTGTATTTACATCCACATATTCAGATAGTTTTCTACAATGTGGTGCATATTGATAACCAAGCTTCAGGTACGTGTGGAATTTTAACTTAGCATTCAAAATAATGTCATATATCTAAAGTAAGATGATCTATTTAGTTAAACCAATGTTCTCAGTGAATGATCTCGTAAAATATCAATAATTATTTATGTCATTAATGCTTTTTTAAAACAACAGTTTAAATGCAAATTATTTATCATTTAAAAAGTGTGGTTCCTTAAGTAATGCCTTTATGTAGTCTCCTCGTCAGTATCCTTTATCTAATGTTTTTCTCTGTTCTGAAGTTTTACAGCACTTTTTAAATCATACGTGGAAAAAGGATTTTGCTGCATTAGACCATCCTGTCCCACGAAAAAAGAAACACAGGAAGAAATTACATCAATTACGATTAATTTCTGGAAGACACAATGCTTGTTTATGTAATCCTTATGATAAAAGCTCTGTAAAGAACTTAACATTATTTCATATGCCTGTTTATCAACAAAATTTTAAAATTGCATGAACCTACAATCAATAAACGTTGCATAATTATTGATATTAGAATTAATTGTAAACTTTCTTAAGAAATCTTTGATTTTTGAGGATTCAAAAATGTCATAAAAATGTGACTTTGTCCAAGTTATTTTTCATTTTTGCTCAATTCTAAAACTTACTTCAATTTCTTCAAAGCTTACAAAATGTAACATTGTTAAACCTTTATTGAATTATGCTAAAACGCTGAATTTTATATGCAAATAAATATTTGTCATAAATTGAACCTGTTTATCCACTACACATTATTAGTTTAAGGAAAACATATCATACAAATAAAGAGATGGGAAAGTTGTGTAGAGTAAAAATCCCACGGGCACGCTATATTACTTCCTGTTCCTGCCAACCGTGTTGAATCAATGAAATCTCGATCAGCACAATAGATAAAAATGTTTCCACGGAGAGAGTTTATAGTTTTGTATTAAAACACATATGCTTACATAACTCATATATAAATAAATGAGAATATTCTCATCTCACGGTAATCTTTTTAAGAACAGATGGACATGTACTAGACCTTAAAAAGATTCTAAGCAATATCGTTCTGATCACAGCAGGAAACAAGTTATCAAAAGAATCTCTAAGCGTGAAATAACTCTAATTTTATTTCAGGAAAGGCAATGAATATCACTCATGATGAGTAATTAAGATCGTGCATATAATTTTATAATGCATTTTGCAATTAGAATATAATTAAATGGAGGAAATTGATCATACAGCCCGACTCGAAGATCAGTAAACGCTAAAGTAAATATACGGATATTATCTCTCAGGCTGATATTTGTTTGCATTACTTCGTGTTCGGGCATTCATAAAATATTAAATATTATAATTACAACTAGATCAATTTTTTTATCGCAAATCAATTCATTGGTAGTGTTAGGTAGTTGTACATGTAAGGTAAATTGTCTTGCAAAACTACGGTAATTATTTCAATTAATCATAATATCAGTATCTTTCCAAGGCAATAGTGTATCCGTTATCAATAGCAAATACCCCTTTTTATATTATCATATTTATGTTTGTACTCATTGGAAATTAAAATCAAGATATTAAAAATAATAATACAATACTTCTCAAAAAGATAATGCGTGTATGAACGAACAATTAGCATAAAGTATTTTGAGTGTGGCTTGATTAAAACTTTATCAAGCAAATAACTTGATATCAAATGTTCATTTCTGTAACACCCAAACAAATGACTTATTAAAATAAATCCATCAAAAACAAAGGTTATATTTTTATCTGTTAAAAACAAATCTACTTTTCCAAGTCAATAGGCTAAAACGTGTAGCAGTCCATCATCATTTGTGTGTTTTGTTGTCACAAAACCTCGATCGGCTTAAATATGTTGATAATATTGTAAGCAGTGCGTGTAAAAAAAACTAGGTCTGAAAAAAGCTTAAATTTACGATTAGGAGGACAAAGCTTTCAAAACCGTACAACTTTCATGCATGTAAGACCTGACTTTGAATATTCTTCAGTTGTTTGGGATTACTGCAAGTTATAATAAGAAAATAAAAAAATGAAATAGTTCAATTACTCACAGCAAAGATTTGGAACTGACCTCACGATTCTTAGCCCGTAGTGAATGACTTTATCTAGAAACAGGCTGGAAACCTTTTAAAAGCGATGCTACGAAGCAAAACTAATATGGCTACTTTGTTTAGAATTGACACAGGTTTCATGCTGAGAAATTGCCCCTAGTAGATAAGAAAGCATTTCAAAATACAATACCCGTAACAAATGTTAATATGATTTTCCTATATGCCAATTGGAAGTACTCAATAGGTAATTTAGACTAGATGCTGATGCCGTAAATGATATTTGTAAAATATGAAAAAGACATTTCAATAAATATATTTCGTAAAACGTTTTTAAAAAAAGATGTTTCAAAACAACCCCCATATTTTGCATGTGGTAAACGTTATACTAATATTATGTACGCAAAGTTAAGACACAACTGCTTACTTAATTTTGATTTATTCAAACACAACATTATATGTAGCCCTGTCTGTTCTTGTGGAAAAGAAAAGGATGCATATCATTTTTTGTAGAAAATATTCTAATGCTAGAAATAATCTTTTCATTTGCCTGTTTGGACTTGATCAAAACACAATGCCCACTTTATACTTTAAAGTTAAAACACTCGTCTTTGAAACTTAACTGTAAAGTTTTTGCTATTGTTCACAAATTCATAGGCGAAACCTTCAGGTTCAAATAATACACAAATTGCCTGTAATTTTGTAAAACGTATAAAATACCGGTTATTTATACAACCGCCTCGCATGTAGCACTGTATATATTAGCTACATTTACCTATACCAATGTATGCATTTTGTAAAACTTTTTGATAAACAAATCAGTCAAAGAAAAATTGTTGGACACTAAATGCAGTATGTACGAAATTCAACGGGATCATAGATTATACTTACTTCAAATACTAAGTGTAAGGAACGCAAAACGCTTAGAAAAGCTGTTTTCGTGTGTTGATAGTATGTAATGGGGAGTAACTCGCACATACTTCGTACAGTTTACTTATCTAAATGAAAATATACTGCAAACACATTCCTATCAAAAATCAATATGCATCATGATATAACATATAGGTAATTTTTGAAGTGACATTGGGATATTTTCAATGCGCTAGTGCTAAGAAGAAAGAAAAAATTCCCCGTCAGCAAACCTACATTTTGAAATCTGTAGCTTTATTATGTGTAGCTGAAATCAAAATAAAACAAATGTAAGTTGTTTTTTTCTTTTGACCCAAAGTCTTTGGTATTAGTGTACATGCATCACAAGAGTCAAATGAACTTTACACAGTGCGAATTGGATCTTCATGTCAATAGAAACTCTAACGTGAACAGGGAGAGAACTCCTTAAGTTGACCTGAAGTTTTTAGCACCTGCAAGCATTAGCGGTAAAAATTTGGATGATGCATTTGTTGTTTTAAACAAAATAACTGTTTGATACGTTGTTTGTCTAGATATCTTATGAAGAATATTATTTAACATAAATTTAATATTTTGGTTACAAGTATATCTCCTCTAAAATGCATGAAGAAGGGTTTCAAATTAATGATAACAAATATATTACATAAAAACATAAATGAAAGTGAAATATCAAATGCAATAGACAATCGATTTCTACATTTTCCTGCCATACAGTGTTTAATAAAAATACTATATTAGATCCAAATATCTGCTAAAAAAACCTACGTTATTGTAAACGAAAGCTGAAAAGCCCATTGAATTTCATAACCAGATGTCTTCATGAGTGTTTCATTTCACGCCTGGTTACATCCGAGATATTCGATATATCAATGCCATTGTCCATATGAGAGAGAGAGAGAGAGAGAGAGAGAGAGAGAGAGAGAGAGAGAGAGAGAGAGAAAGAGAGAGAGAGAGTTTTGTAGTGTCAAATTCAATTTTGATTTAGAATTTGAAATTGATTTAATTTGATACAAACATATATAGACAATAATTAAGCCTCTTAAAGGAGGAAAGGAAAAGAGAGGAGGTAGCTAGGATAAGGCAGCGACCAACTAGCAAGCTTTAATTTTAACGGTGTTAGCGCACATGTGATTTACATTGACTCACTCTCTCTCTCTCTCTTTCTCTCTCTCTCTCACCACCTAGCATTTCCGTTTCCGTGAGGGGTTTTGGGATAGTTGTGATGTCTTACATTAGCTAGCAAAAATGATTAAAAAAAAAATGTGTGCGGATGTTGTACTCAATACTCTGTTTTCAGTATATAAATTTCAGGGGGGGGGGGCTATAGTCCTAATTTAATTTGTCAGATATTATGTCCCCACTTCGTTGTCTCTTCGTTTTCCAGGCCTTTTTTTAATTTGGCACGGCAAATTAATATCAAACCTTCTGTGTAGCTCCATAACGATGCACTATAGATAAATTATGAGTATTTTTACTTTTGATAAACAGGTATATATCCGTACTTGATTTTAAATTTGATTCTTATAATCGGTTTTAATGTTCCAATAAATATTGGGAAAGAGTAGACGGGACTTTTTTGCGCATATCCTACTGTACCATTCATTCAACACAGATATTAGCACTCATCGAGTTCGACTTGCTTTCCTTTTTTTATCCACTGGTTTTATAGCTATTAATTTTTGAAAATATTTCGAATTTATGGCCTGATTATATATAAATTAGAGCTTCGCTGGAGCATCTATTTACCCAAATGGATCAAAATATAACCAAATGAATCTAGAAATGTTGACAAAATTAGTTTTAAACGACTCATTTTTCAATTCTAATCGGATATGTCCTTTGGAAAAATCTAGACCACACACGTTTAGCAAATAAAACGACAGTTGTTTCGTCTTTTTATGGGGAGGGGGTGGTGCTGGTAAAGGACATGTATTGCTTGTGGCAGTTGGGTTATACTCTGGTAATACTACATGTATATATTGATATAAAATGAAAGTTTCAAATGACACTGTACATAGCTTCTATCATGCATTTTGACCCGTGCAATTGTTTAAACAATTTTCAAAGCATTTAATGTAATTCAACCGATCATTTTTGGAATTTATTTTTCTGGATCCCCGCCTGATACGTCCGCCTCATTGTATATTAGAATTACATGTACGTTGACCATATGTACACATTACCTTAATCGGCTTTGTTATGTGACGATAACATTTGTTATCAATGTATTTGCAGGATAGGTAACAAATAACAGCCTATTTGTGGGTTTTTGCACTGATTATTTGAGATAATTTGTCGCCATGCTCTATGCATTCCCCACACCACTCACAGTTTCTTTATTTTGGTGTTCTGTGTGAATGGCGACAAAGTGGTAAAGCACCACTCGCCCCTTGTAGCTTCACCTTGATTACATTTTATCTGGCTTAGTGTAATTTAGTAGTATATTAAGTACACACATTTTTGCAGTGCTTATTTACATCTTTAGAGAGTTACTTACATACAAAGTAAACATTTGTATGATTTATATGTAAGTATTGTCAATTTTGGTACGGGGGGGGGGTGTAGGAAACCACAGTAAAACTTAACTTGGCTGTGATACATATATATATATATATATATATATATATATATATATATATATATATATATATATATATATATATATATATATATATACACAAAAAATGTATTTATTCAATTTATAAAATTTTATTTTAAGTACTCAATTTATAAATATTAAACATTTAAATAATTGATAGAACTTAAATCTAAATTGTTATAACACTGAAATCCATATTGTCAAGAATATATGACTATATATTACAGGTTTTTTTTATACAGGCAGTTCACACCTAAAACAGACTATACCCAGTGCTCATTCAGATGTAAAAATCATAATTTTTGCCAGGTGGGAATAAGAATTTTAGCTACAGGGGAATAAACCTTTTTACCGGGTGGTAAAGTTCGGGTAAGGGCGGGGTTAATTTCTAGAGGTGTGAAAGCCTCCGGGGCTGGAGGTCTACCTGCATGCGTTTTGAACGCTGCTAATCACATATACACAGGAAGCAAATCTTACACAAGATATAAATAATTAGTCAGAATCTGTCTTTGTTTGAATATATTATTCTTCTAATAACAACACGAACTGATTTTATACGGAAATGTTACGTAATTTTCTCTAAGATCTAGAGCACGTGTGTAAAGCACAATTTAAAAAAAATGCAGTAAATTAATTTTGCTTTAAAAATCTAACTCAGGACATTGTGTTACATGTAAGCACTTGACATTGTTTAAGACGTTAAGAGACAATGTCAGTAAGCATTGAGCTTCGCATGGAAAGTGAAAATTTTAAAAATCATTTAAAACCATACTAAGTCATCAAAGGAGAAGCAAATAACAAATTTTTAACAAATTTTGAGTGATATTTTTTTTTTGCTTGGTTTCCATGACAACAAAACAAATGTTTTTGTTCCATATTGTCTATTAGTAAACAAAATCCTTGAAAAATAGGGATCTAAATATACAAAATGGGCCACTTTAGAGTTAAAGATATACCTTTTCAATAGTTTACCTAAAAAGACAGTCATTTGTATAATATAATTTGGATGGAATTATTATTCAATGAAATGACATCATAGTTGCTATGACAACCAGAAGGAGATATGTTTTACTAGATACAGTATTGTCATAAAACAAAGCCATTTTAAACCCTTTTTTAAAAAAAAAGCAACGACCTCTGCAAAAATAAATTATATCAGCATAATGACAGTGGTCAATATTATGTACATAATCAATAAATTTGGGTAGTTGGTTTTCCTAATTTTTTTGGCAGAATGATGAATATTTGCAATTGTCCACCATTTTTATTTCAGTTGGCCCTCTACACAGCCTATAAAAATTATGTATTAGTAAAAGTAAATATGAAATAAACATTCAATATGACTTGATTGTTAAGTTTTTACTTTTTAATGCTTTTTCTTTGTGCTTTAGGTCCATAGCAACGCAATTTTGTCCATAGCAACACCTTTTTGACACATCAAGTCATTAATTTATTTACATTTATTTAACTGCATGTATGTAGATTATTTTTATATATTTTTTTCGAATATTATGAGAAGAACATTTTATTATCATATTTTTCTTTTTATTCAATTAAATAATTTCCTTAGCAACATAATTTTAACCATAGCAACACATTTTTTGACACAGAAATCAGACCTAGAATATGTTTTTAATGACTGTACGTATCTATATTTGATATTTTAAAAACATCATTATTTAATTCTTTCCAATCACTTCCATTCTCTTTAGTTTTTCTAAATCATGTCCATAGCAACATTATGTTCTCCCTAGCAACACATTTTTGCCATACAAATCAGACTCGAGATAGGTTTTATAAGCCTTCACACACTTTATGTGTTACAATAATGAAATGTTTAAATTTTAAAAACTTTACCAAAATAATAAAAAACACATTATGAAAAGGATTTGTATGGCAAAACTTATCTGTGTGTGTGTGTATATATATATATATATATAGAGAGAGAGAGAGAGAGAGAGAGAGAGAGAGAGAGAGAGAGAGAGAGGACACACTTTGACGGAGATACAAACTTTATAATTTTGATAAATTTAATCAATTTTTTAACAGAAAATTACCATTATACATAGCGGTAATTTTTCAATTGTTTGAATTTGTTTTCTTGTTAAGCAAAATTAACAGCAGAATATACTCTACCTTACTAATTTAATAGAAATGCAATTTTAACCATACAAATTTGTTTAAGGTTAAGTTTTGACTTGGTTACATAAAAAGTTATTTAAATATTTCTTGCTTCTAACAGAAGGACATCATACATGTATATAAGAAATGTTCATTGCCTAAATTTGTTTTTTCCTAATTTTTTTTAACATAATTATCACCCCCGATTATGACATCTACAATGACTATAACCTCAACAGTTCAAAGTGACGAGTTTCAGTTGAAAATATACATGATGCGTTCACATAGCACACAAACAATACTACATTTTACAAGTGGCCCATGATTCTTATCGGTCACCTGAGTACCTGCAGTGTGGCTCTTTCAATGTATATTCATGTGCACTATAATTATAGGGCTATTATGAAATCATTTTTATTATTCCTGGATAGTTTAATCCAATAAACTTTCGAAATTCTAAAAAAAATTATTAAAACGTCATAACATAACATACAGTGACATAATTGAACAAATCTTAAGAACAAAAAAATAATTGGGCAAAAATTACACCACCCTACCCTATACATAACCATTAGAGCCCTGTCCTTACAAGAAAACTCCTGATCCAGGGGCCATGAAATTCATAACTTTGAAAGAGGCATAAAAAATCTTCCTTATCATAACTATATACTTATTTCATCGGATTAATACCCAGGAGCATAGGAGAAGATTTTCAAAGAACTACTGCATTTAGAGCCCCACCCTAACACCAGAACACCTCACCCAGGGCCATGAACTTCCCAATTTTGGAAGAGGCACTCTTCCTCATCATAAATATATACCTGGTATGTACTTTAGTACATATATTAACTTTGGTTTAAATTGGTTCAGTGGTTCCAAAAAAGAAGCTAAAAATGTTCAAAAGTTTACAACCAATGTACAACGAATGATGACGGACAAATACAGATAGCAATAGGTCACCTGAGTGACTCGGGTGGCCTAAAAATAGTGAATCAGAAGTTCTAATAAAATGCTAAAGTGGCCAAGCTTCTAAAATTGTCCAAATCCTTTTCAGCTTCTAGGTCCTTTTCTCCATCCATCTGATCACAACAGGAATCCTCCTCCTTTTTAAGTCCAATCTGCAGAAATAGCTGGAAACTCGATTTCCTGAAAGGAACTCATCAATTCTGAAAATGCGCTTTCCTTCTGCATTTCTCACTCTTCTCATCTCGGAGGCTACATCTTCTGGGTCAAGTTTATGACCACTGCTTTCTACAACCTCAAACTTTCAAAAAAGATTTTTGAGATTCAGTGAATCACTTAAACTAGCATTTTGACTTCAAAGCCCATCTTGAAGAACTTCAGCAGAACCAACTGGATATGAGTCTACTTCATTTTCCCCTTGTGTATTCTCCTTATCTGATTCCATCCTTTTTACAAGATGTTTTCTACAATTGGAACACACTCCTGTAAAAGTTGAAAAACTATTACAGTAAATAATGGAGATATCATCTAACAAATTCAAACAAGAGGCCCAGAAGCCACATCATTAATCTGAGCAACAATAGCTCATCAAATTAACTTCATGGTGTAAGAACAAAATATCTAATATAAGAATTAAGAGTTTACCTTGTTTAAAAAAAATCTTTAAAATTTACTGCACATATTCCTATGTTAAACATCAAATCCCTTTTTAAAAGACATTTCAAAAGATTTTTTCTACTTATATTCCTTGGTTAAAACTGACCCAGTGGTTCTTGAGAGAAGTCAAAAATGCAAAAAAGTTTTCAGATGGATGGAAAGACAGAGAGACATATGGATGTAATCAGAAAGTAATCAGAAATGCTCACTTGAGCTTTCAGCTCAGGTGAGATAATAAAAAGCAAATCAATTATTTGATTACCTAGTACGTTTAATTTTGTGTAACTGTTTGAAGAGCCAACATAGCTGAAAGCGCTCGCAGTAAAGAATTTATTTAATTTGGACTGTAACATCAGTCATTACAAAAACTCAGTGGTCCGAAGACTGCGGCCAGAATTTTTTTTATTCCTGCCAGTGAAATTAAAAAATTGACTAGTAAGATGGACTTGAAAATATTTTAAAAGCCAAATGTCTAAAACAATGTGTAATTAATTTTGAATGTTACACATATGGATATATGGGGGAAGTAAATTTTTTTGCAGGCCAATATATTTTGACAGACTAGCTACTGGTCCTAGGCTTTATTTAACAACAGAGAGAGAGAGAGAGAGAGAGAGAGAGAGTATAGAAATAAAGATTCTGGGTTTTTAATCTCAATGCCATAATAACCAAAATAATTGACAAACCTGAACCAATTCTAATAAGACAATCATAATACTTCTTCAGGAAGAATGACTGCTCATTTGTTATGGTTCCTTTTGAATTGCTCTTGCTTTGATGATTACATGTCCATCCAAGAGAACACATCCTACTTGACCTCCATCCAACACCAAGAACATATCTAAATAAGATGTTAAAACTCATTTGTAAATGTGTTTATCATTACTTAACTAATTTTTTTTCACAAATGCCCACTGCATGGTCAAGTAATGATGCAATCACAAATTTTTACACATACTTTTGATATAATCAATCTGGCAGGCATATTTTTTTAAATTCTACATTCCCATGTCTACTAATGCTGAATTTTTATTCCACTGACAGTTTTACAATTGTCACTCAATATAAAAAAATATGGTCAAAATCTTAAAATTTACTTTGCAATTTCTTATTTCACATTTTTTGACTTAGTATGAATCTGTAGACTTAATGCTGGTAGATTAAGTTTCTTGTGTAAGCCAAACTTTTTGATGATCTGAAAGAATCTACCTCTATCTGCATTGTAATAATTGATTGATTCACAGTAATGCACAGATATATCTTGCAACATCAATATTAAAGAAGAGAAAGATAAGTGAGGAAAGACATAGAGATGGTAACATAAGGAAATGCCCTTAGTTAAATTCACAAGTACACTTCAGTCCATTTATACCTGTACTTATTTTTCCTGATTCAAAACATTAAAAACAAAACAAAGCAAACAACATATGAATTTGTCATTTGCAAGCTAGTGTCTGTCATTGTCAAACTGAAGGCACAGTTACTACAATTAAATTAGATGCTTTGAGATAGAGAGAAAATGATAGAGAGAAAATTCTAATTCACTATTAAGCAAAGGAAATTTCTATGGGTCATTTTTTCTGTTAATTCAGAGATTTACAAGCAACTCTTTCTAAACTAATCACATGTTCTTATTGATAAAGGTGTTTAATTTAAATTCTGCAAGTCTTTGAATTTAATTGTCTGGTATTCATAACCATATTATGAAACATGATACATTCGTAAGACATGTCACATACCTGTGTTTTGGACAGATGGTAAGTATTTTATCATCTTCACTGAAGAAACCTCCCCTTATTTTCAATAATTCTGATTCTGATTTTATATTCCTACAAATTGAAAACTGTCGGAGGTGTGCATCTATGGAAAGATTACAACATGTCATAGGAAAAAATATGTCTTGGCCAGGTCTTTGTGTATATCCACAGGTATCATTCGGTGTGAAAAAGCTAAGCCACAGACAAACTGATTTCCATCTAAAAGAGAACAGATATCTTATTAATATAAAAACTTGATAATGAACTGATATTGAGCATTCATGTATTTCCAAAACAGACATACATGTACTACATCTGAGAATCTAACTATGATAGTGTAATCTTATCATCATGGAGGCTTGATTTGGAATTAAAATTGAAAATTAAAATTGCCCATTAAAAGAGAATGTATAATAAACATTCTGTCTTTTTATATGTTTAGTGGGGGAAGAGAGAGAGAGAGATAGGGGTTATGTATTTTTCATATAAAGAGCTATATATGATATTAGTCAAACTTCAAATGTATATTTGTACAAATAAAACAAAGAATTACAGTAAAATGACAATGTTCATTTTAGGGGGCCATTTTAGGCTCAAACCATATATAGTCCTTTGCATTAATTTATGAATGCTTTACATTATTACTGGTAACTTATTTGAAATCTATCCAACATACTGACAAAAATACACATATTTTCAAAAGATGCTGTCATTTCTCTGCAACTTCAAGCGGATGACATTTAAAACAATTAAGACAAAGGTCATGAGTCATTCCAATTCTTTTTTAAAAATCTGTGTAAAATTGGTAAAGAGGGTATTTTTATTTTAGAAATTAACAATTCAATTGAAATTATTCTAAACTCATCACATATGTTGACGGAACAACACTTACATTTACAAGTTGAATCAGATGTCATTCCTCTGCAATTTTAAACAAACATCAAGCAACCACAACTCCCTGTAAAATCAATCAAAATGTCAAATTTTTTATCCGTTTATGAAGCAATATAGATGTTTTACATTAAATATTTTTGGCATAGATCAGACATGTTTATAAAATATCACCTACCATTACAAGTTGCTGTAAGTCCTCTGCAAATTCAAGCAGACTACAACCAACTGAGCAGACAACATGTTTGGTTTCCACTTCCTGTTAGTTTAATTGAACCTCCGCCGCAGAAGAGTTCCATAAAGGGGGGTAATATAACATATTCAAAATCAAAGTTTGGTTACTTTGCTTTTAATGTTATTTCTTTTATACACATTGACTACCGTTTTTCACTGATAAATCTTATAAACCAATGTAAGAATTTTTTATCTAATATAGAATCAAAACAAATTCAGGTTGCTTTTTAGAGGAATTAATATTTAAAAATACTTTAAATTTTACAATGAAAAATGTTAAAAAAGCAATTTGGGAAATAATACTTTGACATTCTGATTTCCAAATAAATGCAAAATTTAGTGTTATCAATTTTTTTTCAAATTTAACAAAATTTTATGTTGATATGCATTGTTATTTTTACAAATTTGATGATTTGTTGGTATTTTAGTGTTTTTGTCTATTTTTGGTTGTTGCCATGGAAACAATGACCATGTGGCCAAAAATGCCACATTTCTAAAATACCGCTTACCTATATTAATCAACATAACAATATCAAGGAAAAATAATTTTTTACACTTTCCACTTATAATATGGACAAAGCTCAATGATTACTGACATTGTCTCTTAATATTTTAACGAATATAATTGTATAAGAAAACCATACTATCAGTTAAAATGTTCAATGTAAAGGCAGCCATTATACGATGACAACTAATGGAGTTCGTTCTCCATAGAGTGACGTTTTACCGGTAATGCAACAAGTTCCAATTGACTTTTTACTAGAAAATATATCTTTAATAGCTCATAAATTTTGTTTAAAAAAAAAAAAATTCATTATTATGCATGTTTGAATTTATTAGGTCATAAACATTCAACATCATTAAAATATAAATTGCTTATTTTCAATTACTGAATAATAAAACTAGTTTTTTCTCATTTATCCGACCCGTACCCAATTCACCTTTTACGGAAAGAGAAAATGAACATGTTTGCCTATTAATTGAGGTGTCGCTTATCAATGAAAAGATGCTAAAATTAAATTGTGATGCAGCAACAATACTGGTGGTGTTTATGTCTTCCTGACTTTGGTCCATAAACATTTAGGAGAATAGTTACAACATAAGAGAGAGAAAGAGAGAGTGAGGGTGGAACTATTTTTTCTTATTAAAACTATGTAACTGTATCATGGCAACATTCTTAGCTGTGCAAGAGAAGATGCCTGTAGATGTATGACATGTTGTGATAACAAACAGTGTTTTAAAAACAAATTGAAATTTAAAGTTTATAATCAAAAGTATCGTAACAGAGCATAATATTATTTAAACACTGTTCGTTATCACCACATTTCATTTTTGATTTAACACCATACTTAATTTAATATCAGTGACTGGTGGGGAGGGGGTGAGGATAATTAAATACATGTATTTAACATGTGTAATATTCGACTTGATTTAAATAATTTTTAAAAAACCGCATCTAAAATGATGACTATAAAGATTATTTCGTTTATTCATACATGTAATTTTTTTTAAAAATATATATTTATTTCAACTGGATTTATTGCTCTAAAGACAACAAATACCTCCAAAGGGAATTACATTAATATTTTGAACAAGGTGTCAGACTGACAATTTACAAGGTTGAATATTGCGACACTCACACCTTTTGATCGACTGAAAGTATGTATACTATTCACAGATATTGCCGCGCTGATCTTCCTGTGAGGTAAAACTTCAAAGACATTTTAAAGGCCATACCAGTTATCTTCCCTTATTTTCAAAAGAAACCAATCTGAATGTTGACCAATATGGTGGGTTTTTTTTTCACTGTAGAAAAATTGTCCCTCCTCCTCATATATGTTACATTAAAGTTTTAAAAATCAGAGAATTTAAAACTATCTTTAAATTCTAATACATGTACATAGTTTTAAATTCTCTGAATTTTAAAACTTTAGTAACAAGGTAACCTATTTTTTTTTAAGCCTCAATTAGCAAAAATTATAGTCTCGTGAAAGAAAACATGTGTATAGTGAATTCGCAATAGATATTACAATTACTAAGTCGTTATACGGATATAACGAATTTAACGAAGTTATTCCATTGGTCCGTAGAATTTCGCTATAACCGAATTGTATTGTCCAAAACTTTGTACTTATCCTAGCCTCTGTCTTTTTGATGCAAGGAGGCAGTGCAGTTGATAAGAAAACCGATGCCTGAAATGATGAATTTTCATAAATATCAAATTTAACTTTAAGAGATATCAATAAAGATATTGATAAGTTAAATAATAGTCATTTGATTTTTTTTAAAAACCAGACCAAATATACCTGAAGTTAGTGAGTAAAAGAAATATTTATAGAGTACCTACTTTTTTTATGAACATTCCAAAAAGTGTCTCCAGTGGACCATTTATTTCTAAATAACCCTGAAAATGAATAATGTGTTATAAATAGCGAACTATTGTGCTGAAGATAACATTAAGATGGAAAATTACTTTATAATTGTGTATACTAATGGCAGTTATAATTTTTATTAATGTTACAAAAGGCATAATCAAATATTTATTCTCAAAATGTGCGGAAATTCAGTTCAACACTTTATTTTGTCTATTCATACATATAATATTCCTAAAAGAAGGCTAAATGAAATAACACATTTCGTTTAACTTAAACAATAACTACAATTTTGTCTAATGTATATTAAATCCAGATCCTCGTAGTAATGTTTGTAGTGCTAGCAGAGTGTTTGGGATTTCCATTGTTTACATTTTCTTTGAACACGGAGGAACAGTGAGCTAATTTTGCGATATAAGAGACCAGTAAAAAGCTACAATATGCCTCAATACTCTTTAAAATCAAAATTAACGAATCGCAGAACATTTTCTTTGCCTGATCGAGTCGCCAAATTAATGTTTAAACATAATATTACATGAAAAACAAATGTAAACAAGTAAACAAAATCGAAGCCAAGGAATTTAATTTCCCTTCGTTTCTGTTTCATCCTACAGTATTAGATAATATAATACAATATGTAGGGGAAGTACATATATATCCTACCTTGTTTAATGAATCCACTACCGATGTCCGTCCACGCTGGTCGTTAATGAGTTGAATTCCCAGATATGTTACTGAAGTCCACATGTTTATTCTGATCACATCTGCAAGCGCCGATGTGACGTAGTCAACATCGACACGTAATCAGACGACTTCAAAATTTCATAATTTCGCGAGATATAAAGGATAATTGAAGTTTTTATTTCAGTTTATTTAATTTTTTGATACAATCAAACCCAAAATAGTAATGATATTCATTTTGGTAGATGTTTGTTAATTTTCGAATTACAATATCTCATAAAATCTCATAAATAAGGGGCGGGGCGTATGCAAATTTTCATAAAGGCCCTGTCACACCAAGCTGCGTTCCCACGGCGTGTTCACGGCATTGTAAAATTCATGGAATCGCCGAAGGATCGCAAGGAAAATTAAGAAAAAGTGTTCAGTTTTATTTGAATTTTTTTAAGTGGAGTCGTCACGGCGTCCTGACGGCGACCGAGGCGTTCTTACGGAGCTTCCACGGCGTGTAACTGCGTTTCCACGGAATCCAAAGATTCATCCCCTAAACAGTAAATGTGCATCTATAATGTGTACATAACGTAATGTCAATAGCTTATTCATTAGAGAATTCCGAGCTCTTGTATACTTTTTACAGACAAAGAACAAATGAAATGCATCTTCTAATAAGCCACACGAACAGTTTGGACTGGCTATTAAGTTACAGCGGAATAGGTCAGAATTTAAAATACAGTTGTGTCTCAAACGTGTATGAGTTATGTTTAAAAATCATTTTTCCAAATGAAAGATGT
Source organism: Magallana hongkongensis (assembly GCA_015776775.1). Lineage (NCBI taxonomy): Eukaryota > Metazoa > Mollusca > Bivalvia > Ostreida > Ostreidae > Magallana > Magallana hongkongensis. The sequence continues at coordinate 8,271,541 of CM027471.1, forward strand.
TTCTGAGGCTCTATCGTATCATTGTATAAACATCTTTCAAATATTTTAATAGAGGTTGCCTCCCTTGTATTAAGACTTAGGGCATTCCATCTTCTGGCAGTATCAGGAATAAATGATTTATTAAATAGTTCTATTCTAAATTTTGGAACAGAATAATCAAGAAAGTTTCTAGTTGTGTAACTTGAAAACACTGTCTCTTGTATATGGTACAGTGTTTTGCATGTATATTGTGCATTGTGTACATAGTTATTAATTTAGCTCTATTTCTTCTGTGTTCCAAAGGTTCCCAACCTGTTTCAAAATAAATTGAGTTTCTTGAAGCAAAACTTGTGAGCCCAGTTACTATTCTTGCGGCATTTAATCGAACCTTTTCCAATTTGTCTATGTCCATCTGTGTGCAACCAGCCCATACTTTGGCAGCATATTCCAATTGTGGTCTAATAAGATACATACATTTGTGATAGAATATCCCTTGAAACAGACAACTTTAGCTTTTTAAGTAACCCCAGTTTTTTTGTAAACTTTTTTAACAATGTTATCAACCAACCAAAGTTTGAAGATAACTGTATACCAAGATGTTTGTGTTCAGTAACATATTCATTCCAATTGACAATTTAAAAAAAATGAATTGGGAAAATGAGGTACATTTTTCAAATGAAAAAATACAGCTTTGGTTTTCTGTGGATTGAATTTCAACAACCATTTTTTTTACCAATCATCTAATATGTTGAGGTCATGATTAATATTTTGTTCAACTAAGATTAATATTATCTGAACATTGTTGTAAAGAGTTATCATCAGCATATAATCTACATACAGATATCATATTTTCAGCCACAGCATTTACATATCAAAAAAAATAATAATGGCCCAAGTACTGAGCCCTGAGGAACACCTTCTTTAACAGGTCGGGTACACTACCTTATATGGATATCATTAGTTAACACCTGACAGTATTTTCGTCAAACAGATTCTCCAATCCAGTGAATGAGTTGCAATGCATGACGGTCTACAACGTGTTCACGATTCAACAGACGCACGTGGTTTTTGTCTGTTTTATTCACAATATTTAATTGCTTGCCGGAATGTTTGTACATCTTGATTTTTACTTTAGAAGGTAAAAATAGGAAAGATTACGTACCATTAACTTTGTTCCATGCTCACATTGAAAAATACTGTTGTTTTAGTTTATCAATTGTTGCTTCAAAAATGATCAGTATCAAACGACTGACAAACATACGCATAGAAGTACAAACAGTTTTGATAAGAAAAATCTGCACAGTTGTGTACTGGTGACTTTATCATTGTGCACTAGAAATAAATACAGGTAACTGTACATTTGTAACATACGTGAATAGCCACGGTAGTAGAAATGCACAAATATACAAACGCAGAAGCATGTTTCCACTAATTCCATACATATTTGATTTGTAAATTAGACCTTTGTGCCACACTTGATCAAACGCTTTTGAAAGATCGCAAATCACCATACAACAAAATTTGCCTTTATCAATACTGGTATATTTCTAATAGTTGATATATTGTAGAATGACCTGGTAAAAAAAACATGCGTGATGTTATATGGTAAATATTTTCAATACGCGTTGTATACACTGAAACTTGTAGTAGCCCTCAATGTCTTGCAACTCATTCACCTGATTGGTTTTTCGATAAAAGTAAACAGATGGCTAATTAAGTATGCAAATTTATGCCGACGTCACAAAATATAGTGGTCTCGACCTGTTTAACATGGCCCACGGAAGAAAAAATATTTCTATACATAACCTTTTGTGTTCTGTCTATCTGTCAAATCAATCCATTATGTTTCCACTAATTCCATACATATTTGATTTGTAAATTAGACCTTTGTGCCACACTCGATCAAACGCTTTTGAAAGATCGCAAAACACCATACAACAAAAATTGCCTTTATCAATACTGGTGTATTTCTAATAGTTGATATATTGTAGAATGACCTGGTAAAAAAAAACCTGCTTGATGGTATTTGGTATATATTTTCAATACGCCTTGTATACACTGAAACTTGTAGTAGCCCACAATGCCTTGCAACTCATTCACCTGATTGATTTTTCGATAAAAGTAAACAGATAGCTAATTTAGTATGCAAATTTATGCCGACGTCACAAAATATAGTGGTCTCGACCTGTTTAACATGGCCCACGGAAGAAAAAATATTTCTATACATAACCTTTTGTGTTCTGTCTATCTGTCAAATCAATCCATTATGTTTCCACTAATTCCATACATATTTGATTTGTAAATTAGACCTTTGTTCCACACTCGATCAAACGCTTTTGAAAGATCGCAAAATCACCATACAACAAAATTGCCTTTATCAATACTGGTATATTTCTAATAGTTGATACATTGTAGAATGACCTGGTAAAAAAAACCCTGCTTGATGGTATATGGTATATATTTTCAATACGCCTTGTATACACTGAAACTTGTAGTAGCCCACAATGCCTTGCAACTCATTCACCTGATTGGTTTTTCGATAAAAGTAAACAGATGGCTAATTTTGTATGCAAATTTATGCCAACGTCACAAAATATAGTGGTCTCGACCTGATTAACATTACCCTCGGAAGAAAAAATATTTCTATACATAACCTTTTGTGTTCTGTCAATCTGTCAAATCAATCCATCATGTTTCCACTAATTCCGTACATATTTGATTTGTAAATTAGACCTTTGTGCCACACTCGATCAAACGCTTTTGAAAGATCGCAAATCACCATACAACAAATTTGCCTTTATCAATACTGGTATATTTCTAATAATTGATACATTGTAGAATGACCTGGTAAAAAAACCGGCTTGATATTTGTAAAAGAGATTCTGCGAATGTAAATGATTGTATACATGTTTGAAAATAATTCTTTCAAAAATGTTGCTTATACAAGACAAAAGAGAAACTGGCCTATAGTTTGAAGTGATAGAAGGGTCATCCTTCTTAATAATGGAAGAACATGTGCTAATTTCCAACATTCTGGAAAGATTTTGAGTGATAATGATTTGTTAAATAATATGCATAGTGGTTTTGAGATGGTATCTTTACATTATTTTAACATGTTGTGACTGATGCAGTCAGGACCAACTGCCTTATTAACTGGAATGATAGATATGATATCTATAAGCTCATGCTCTTGTATTTTTATTTCTGAAAAAGAGTTTTTATATCTACATCCCCCTATATGTATAGTTAAAGGTCATGGTTGCTGTCATCTAAGAAAGTAATAGACGTAAAGTAATTGTTAAGTAATTCAATCTTATCAGTGTCTGAAAATGCATAACCCTCCTTACCATTGTCCATGGTATACCTTACAGGTGGGATGTCGTGTGTTAGTTTAGTGTGGAAACAATCTTACAATAATTTCCAGTATAATTATTTTTATTGTTTAAGCTAGCATCCTTAAGATGAGAATCTATATTGTCATAGTAGTTTGCAATTGCATGTTTTTTCATGTTATCAACCTTGTTCCGTATTCTCTGAAAAATAACCCAATCAGATTCTCTTCTTGTTTTTGTGTGCCTTTTCTCTTAATTTATTACGAACTCTAGTCTACAACATCTTGTCTCATATCATGATCACAGTCCTATTTCGAAATGAAGCTGCAACGAAGACTTCTTTGTTGCTTTGGAACGAGCTTTGCTGTAGTTTATTTTTGTTTTGTAAAGACGCATAATTCAAAGCAATCCGATTGGCTTTCAATGATATGCCTTACTCCGCCTCCAATTCCTGAAATGAATATTTCTTTATTCATGTTTTATAACTGGCTGAGGTTAAAAAACAGAACAGTACAATAGAAACGTTTTTGATGATCTGTGAGCTTTAGCAAATAGAAGTTACTCAATTTTGTCGGAAAAAAAAGAGATTACGTTTACACCTTACATAATCAGTTAGTTAAAAATGATTAAAAGGTAAGTTTGATTTCTTTGTAATACATAAGAGAAAAAGATAGTCAAGCCTTCTGTTTTTTTAAATATTAATTATCATTAATTAAACGTTTATAATCATTATAGATGTGCTTCAAATGGTGCTGACGAAGAGTAAATTTTACTTTAATACATCCTTATTTTATGAATTTGATACACAAAAGTTGAAAGGCACATGGTCACGATCTTATGTGGTTATTTTTTCGAATCATATTTCACTTTTGATGTTAAAAATGCTTTGCTAAGGTAGGCACTATTTCTAAGAATTAACCAAGATGATTTTGACGTTACATTATGGGCGAGATAGAGGATACAATGTTTGAAACAATTTCTTACAAATTCTAAAGGATGTTTGTTATGTTTATTAACAACTAGCACTATCAAAGAAGGGAAATCAATGAACAACATGACTTTGACCAGTAAATTTCTAAATAGTTAATATAAAACTGCGTGAATCTTCTTTACGTAAATAAGAATGAGCTGCTTCCTCTAACTAACTTTACAACAGACATTCAGATTTTGGCCTGACCTTTAAAGATGCAACATTGGCCCTTTCTGTGATTATGTAATTTAATGGTAGTCGATAGAAAAATATACTAAATTTTATTTTTCTAGCTTCAGGTAAACTTCAATAATAAAACGACAAGATGGAATTGAATGAACATGAACACGAGAGGAAAAACAAATTTAGAAATTGTGTTGAAAAATATGAAATATTTTTTGAAAACTGTTTTGAACGATTAGGAATTGCCATTAGTAGCTATCCTATCCTAATAATGAGTTTATGTATTGTAATCAACGGAGCGCTGATGTCGGGCTTTATTCTGATAAAAAGCGAAAACGATGTTGAAGTTCTGTACACCCCTCAAAATAGCCAATCATCTCAAGACCGTTCGTTTCTAAGACACAACTACCCGGACCCAACTATTAAAGATTTTCTCCCCTATCAACTTTCGGATTTCGGTAAGTATGCTGAAGTCATCATTTTATCAAAAAACAGAACAAACATCAAGTCCAAGGAGTATTTTGAAGAGTTTAGAGAAATAGCCAGGTTCATCAAGGAAGCAGTAATCATTTCCGAAAACGGAACTCTAAAAAACTTTAAAGATTTGTGCGCAGTTCAACTTGGAAAGTGCAGTGTCTTCGGCGATGTGGTCCTTTCATTACAATTTGAGCATGACTTTCTTTTAGACAAAATCACTTATCCAAATTACAATCAGTCGCTTCCTCTCGTCGATACTAGCTAACTCAAAATCAAAGAATGGGATTCTGGTATCTACAACAGGAGTTAAACTTCGTTTCTATCTACAAAATAAGTCTTCGTCGGTGAAATGGGAATTAGATTTTCTCACACAAATTGAAACATTAAAGACCAATTATACAGAAATTTCATATTCAACTTCAGACTCTCTAGGCAAAGAACTTGAAAATAATACAAATGGAGACATTCAGTTTTTTTCCCTGACATTTACTTTAATGCTGACTTACGCTTCGTTTGCTTGTGCATCATCGTTTATAAAATGCAACAACATTGGAAATAGACTTATGCTTGGATTCGCTGGAATACTTGCACCTGTTCTTGCTATTGGATCAGCCATTGGATTTGTTAGTATAATCGGGGTGGAATTTACAAGCATTGTTGGTGTAATGCCATTCCTGGTCGTCGGTAATTATACTACTATGCTTATTTTATTTTACTTGAAAATCGAAAAAAAAAATAATTTCCCGTTTTATAATTATATAAGGACTTAATATTCAATTTATAACTTTTCTGTACTTTGCTTCTTGAAATAGGAATGAAGCGCTTTATAGCCAGGACAGCGCCTTATACGTAAACGTAAACTATGCGTAGTTGATTAAATTAAATACTCGCGTAACATACATGTGTTGGCCTGATTATTATATATATTTAGCTTAGGTAAGTTATATGTCGGAGATCATAAGAATGGATAGAGGTCATTATTCTATTATAGCACTAGTTAAATTATACAACAAATCAATATTTGAAAAAATGTCACACACAATTTAGTTTGTTATCTTTATTTATAATAACTTTGCAAGGTTCTGCTTGCTTGCTAACAACTATGGAATTTAGTTTGTTGTGTATTGAAACATACTTAAAATCTTAATTAATCAATGCATATTCATCTTGAGAAATGTTTTCATCATCGGATTTTTATTCATTGAAATATTGATTCTATGATTTTGTGTACTTGTTCCTATACACAGGTCACACCTATATGTAACCCGTCATCGCTTCTCTTACCTGACATAACATCGCTCAAAATATGTCTATAAGTTTTTGTTATTCCGTTAAACTATACATGTACATGTAACACATTTCTTACGATATTAACAAAACTGCATACCGTCAATATGTCAATAGTTTTTAATGGCGATATTTATCATGTTGTTGGAAAAGTGTCAGCTCTTCACTGTATTCATGCGGTTTAGCTGACGTTTTACAAATGCTGGGTAACCAGTTTATAATTCACTTACCTTTTTTACTCACATACTTTTTGTAAACAAGACACGGAAAAATACCCGGTATTCAACAAATGAATATTAAAAGTGGTAAATATATTATGAATTTATCTAGAAACAAAAAGCAAAACAAAACAAAACGAACAAAAAAACAAACAACAACAACACACGGCAGCAAGGGAAAGAGACTGATCGCCAGCATTAAAGCATTTCTTAAAATAATCAAATATTATTACCACGATTTCTGTGACCATTTAAAGGGTACTAGCAGTGCCGTTCAGTTTTTGATATAGTGAAGATCTATGTGTTAAAACATCATCCTGAACATTTTACAGCGATTGCATAAATAGTTTTCGAGATATTTGGGGAAAACCCGATTTCACACATGAACGAGTTTTGAATCAAGCCGATTTGGCGCGAGATGAAATGTTACGTCACGGCGTCAACGCTGCTATATGAGAAACAGTAATATCGTATGAAAACTGTTTGTTTTCTTGCATTGTTTTTTTTCGATATCTGAATTTTTTTCTGTTGTTTTATTTCCTTATCAACCCTGGATGACTAAATATACTGTTGGTTGAGTTTAAACCCGTATTTTATAGACCAAAAATGCCGGAAAATTGTTTGCTACATGAATTTAGTCAAATGTGTAACACAATTGGCATATAAATGCACAGCATATGTTGCAAAATGACAAAGCAGTATTGTTATAAGAACTATATTTTGTTAATATTGTCATTCTTTCGATTGACTTTTCCGTGACATTATCAACTGATTAATAATATTGATAATATTTCGCAAAAGGTAACGGGGGACTATTCCTCGTATATGCCATAAAATTACTAATGATGTCGCCTGCTTATTCATTAATATTAATCAACCAATAAAAATCAAAATAGTATGCATTCTTTGAAAAAACAAACACAGGATTGTAATTAAACGGGTCAAGGCGAAAGTCCAAGATGGCTGCATGATTAACTGATTATGTCTGTCTCGTAATCTTATAAAAATACGATAAAGGAATTTCATTTTACATTTATTCACATCCTTTGTCAAAATGTTCAAGTTTATTCAGATTTCATAATGATTCGTTGTCAGTATAACAATTTAAGCTGTATGAAGTTTAGGGTCAAGATCTAGTAAATGAAAGGTGCCTACAGGTTTATGAAATTCAGGATATAAATTCTTGTAATGATGCTTAATAACAATAATAGTAATAATAGATTTTTGGTACACGCAATGAAAAATCATGTTTTAAACAACCATTTTCTATGAAATATGAAGGATAAAGGTAACAAATATCGAAGCTTGTTCATTTTTGACTAATGAAATAGATCTAGAATGCCCACAGTCTCTTCAAGAACGGCTTTACATAAGCTCTTGAGCTACTCTTTAAAATGATGTCAAATTGAATATAGGTACCGGGATTACTTTTCCCCGGATTAAATATAGAATGTCAAAATATTGGGTTTGTTTAAGACAATATTTAAGTGAAATGAATGTTTATTTGTATTCGACAGGTATTGGTATCGACGACATGTTTATACTCATGTCTGGAATTGCGGAGGCCCCATCTTTAACGACCGCTTCAATAGAAGACAGGATCAAATTTATGATGAAAAAAAGCGGAGTGGCCATAACAATTACCACATTAACTGACTTGCTTGCATTCACTGTAGGAGCTACGTCTGTCTTTGTCAGCATTAGACTATTTTGCATATATACAGGTATATAGTGCTTAATCGAGAAATTCGACTATGATTTTAGAAATGTCTTACATATATCTTACCTGTCAATAAAAAAGGGAAACAATGCGTATTTATAAATTTAAGTCAGCTTTTATTTTCAGTTCATTTCAACAAGGATTGTTTCATTATTTTGTAAAACTTTTGTATTTTTATTAATAGGTGTTGCAGTTTTCTTTTGTTATCTAAACCAGTTGTTCTTTTTCTGCCCTGCAATATGTTTGAATGAGAAGAGGACTGAACAGAAAAGACATTTTCTATGCTGCGTAAAGGTTAAAGATGATAAATACAATTCGAGAATACACCAGTGTCTTTTCTCTGGTTTTATTCCAAACAAAAGAGATGATGTTGAAAGTGATCTGGAGAAATATCCTAAATGGTTTATCATCTACGGCTTCCTGCAACCTTTTTTAGGAAAAGTGTTTATTTTATTAATGTCGATGGCTTATACAGGTTTTTCCATTGTTGGTGCAATTCATCAAGAACAAGGCCTTTTGTTATACAACTTGGTGTCTGAGGACTCGTATTTCCACAAACACAGTCACTGGGATGAACATTTTTTCAAATCAGAGCCAATCATTGCATTATGTATTAAAGGAGATCTTAATTACTCGTCTCTAGTCACGCAAAATATCATAACGTCTGTTTTGGAAAAGGCTAAACAAAACCAGTATATTGACCCAACATTCGAAATAAATTGGCTGGAATCATACAAAAATACAACAAATTACAACTCAAGTTCCGAAGAAAAATTTGTAAAAGGTTTAAATCTCCTTTTTAAAAAATGGCCTATGTTTTCAAACGATATAATTTTTAATAAGGATTTTTCTCGCATTGTGTCAGCAAAATTTTATTTAAAAACCGAAAATATCAAGTCGACTAATGCACAGGGATCACTGATGTTGCATTTACGCTCATTAAGCAGCAATGCGGGTATTTCTTGTTTTTTTTATGCACCAGCTTTCATATTTTATGAGCAGTACGTTCAAATATGGCCAAGTACACTTCAGACTGTTGGAGTTGCACTAGGAGTGATGGTTGTTGTGACAATAGTATTCATGCCGTATCCACTCATGGTATCTGTCGTAACCACGACACTGGTTAGCATCCTTTTAGGCATATTCGGGTTTATGTATTACTGGGGTCTGACTTTAAGTTCGATCACTATGATTCACTTAGTAATGTCTATTGGGTTTTCTGTTGATTTCAGTGTCCACATTTGTCACGCTTTTCTAGCAGTTAAAACTGAAAAACGTGACGATGCTCTCAAAAAAGCATTCGATTTGGTCGGGGGTCCAATTCTAAACGCTGCAATTTCCTCTCTATTGGGCATATCAATGCTTGGGTTTTCAAAGAGTTATATTTTCCAGTCTTTTGGGAAGGTAATGTTTTTGGTAATTGTGTTTGGGTTATTCCATGCGGCATTCGTTTTGCCTTTAATACTCTGGGCACTTTTCCCTTGCTATTCAACAAACCAATCAAAACCTGAACACAATTCAGTTTCATCTCAACAGTATTTGCAACCTGATCGAACATTAGAGCATTACAAATCGATTGAAAGCATCAGCAGCAGATTAGGTTTACGCCATGTTTCATGTTACCCCAATGAAAAATTATCATCTGAAAAAAATGTCAATGTGCCTATCACGTATACAGTAGGAGATCTTGAAGTATACTGCTACAAAGAATGTCGTGTTTTCTTTGCCCAGAACAACAGAGCTTGCAGTTGGGACTTTTGTGATTGTGCTTAGATATTTGAAATTGCAATTGTATTTTATTTCATTTCAACATGGGGTTTTAAATATTCTAAACATGATTATTGTCGCCGCAAACCTTATGAAGCATACTGTTTTTATTCACTATCCATATTGCGGTTGTATAAAAAATTGTGTATTGTATCCATGTAAATGTAATTTAAGCGAACGATTATTTTCTAATAAGAATTTACCTTTCAATGCTTATATTCAAGGGGTCATTTAAGAAATAAAAATTAAACAATTTAGTTATGGTTTTTAAGCTCGATGAATTTGCTTTCATTCGAAGAACTTACACGATTTTATTTTTATACCTGGCAAGTAATAGAAGATAAGAATAGTTTGAGTAAAATGCATAAGAATGATTTTTTGTTTTGTTTTTTTTTCCTATAAAAGTACTGCCTGCTTTACTATAACACTATGCAAAATATGATATAGATACTATATATAGATATAAAGCTGGTAAAATTCAATAGCTCTTTTAGCTCTTCTTATCATAATCACAATAAAAAAAACAAAACACAATCTCTATAATGAGCAGAATGTTAAAAGATTTGCTTTCTAATAGTTTTGAATATGATTCTTCTCGATAAACAGATAAAAAATGGCTTTTCAGTACGTTTTCGACAAGCAGTATTGCGTAGTGAAAAAAGAGGTCCCACTTTATGACCGCCATTGGTCAAAATCTGTTTTAAATTATATATTGTTTAGAAAATATTAGAAAATAAATGTCAATAAGTAATATATATATATATATATATATATATATATATATATATATATATATATATATATATATATATATATATATATATATATATATATATATATATATATATATATATATAGAAAGAGAGAGAAAAGAGAGAGAGAGAGTGAGAGGGGCGACACTTTTTATATCGCATCCTTTATTAGTCCGAGGTCGCTGTATATTAGCCCGAGAGCTTGACAACTCCCCGGGCTCATATAAGCGACCAAGGGTTAACAAAGGATATATAAAAAGTGTCAGGTAATGGTTTTTAACAAATCACTTCGTGTCCATATATTTTGTGTCTAATAAACTTCCCTAAATTGTTGCGCCAGTTGTTTGTATACCACGTTGACCTTGGCGTAACTATTTGATGTCATACTCGGATATTGTGTTTGAACGACGCACAGCGATCTCTATGTCATATTAACCGATGCGCTTTGATGTAAAAAGAATGCTTTGGTTGTGCGTCTATTAATAAAAATTCTCGTTGTTTTACATGTAATTAATATGTAGCGAACGATTATTTTCTAATACGAATTTACCTTTCAATGCTTATATTCAAAGGACATGGAATAAGCACGTTGAAATCCCCTTATGGCATCACAACCGCCAGTTCCAGCATAGATTTTATTATGAACTTTTCTACGACTACGTATGATACCTATACAATACAGTCAGGAAGTGATATACATGTACGTGTAATTAGGGTCTTCCGTTTTCAACGGAAGACCCTCTTGTTATTCTTCGGTTTCTTTTTATTATTATTATACTTTTTCTTTTTTTTTCTGACTTCTTTTCGGCTTCATAACTCAAAAAGTTTTTAACCGATATTTATGAAACTTTCAGAGATTATGTGCAATTATAATGCCTCAAAAATGTTAAAGTTTCTATGGTAACGTCACTTCCGTTTTAACGTTACGTCATTTTTAAAATTTTCAAAAAGTCATTTTGTCCGCGGCGTTTCTCAAAAACGCTTTAAGATAGAGGCTTAAAATTTTCAATGGTAATAATTTAATCGATTTACCTCTGTAATAAGGCTGGAAATGATAATCCGTCACTTTCGGTCGAAACCGGAAGTGAAACAAATTTTTCGAAAAAATGATTTTTCTGATCAAATCAAAAATGAATACGCGTTTTGTAGAACTTATTAAGCTGAATCTAACACTGAAAGCCGTTTTAAAATCGGACGATGCATTACAGAGATATCGGGGTTTAAAAATTGATTTTTCCGGAAATTTTGATTCCGCGTCCTTGGTTTAAAAAATAGCGTAATGTTTATAGTAAAGTTAACTCGTACCAAAAATAATTGTTAAGTCGTACTTAAACACATTCGGATATTTTTTGTTAAGTCGTTCTAAAAATAAAAAAAAGGTTTTGTTAATTCGTACTTAAAATCATTCGTATTTTGTAAAGTCGTACCAGAAATATTCGATTTTTTCATCTTTTTATTTTAGTTACTCTTGTTATTAGTTTAAGAGCTCTGCTTTTTACAAGTTCTTCTAGCTTTACTTCTGACATTAAAGGAAGACCCACTCGTTGCTTTGCAACGAGCTTTGCTCTAGTCTCTCTCTCTCTCTCTCTCTCTCTCTCTCTCTCTCTTTCTCTCTCTCTCTGTTTAAAATGTAAAATGCATTCTGCAGTATGCAGTATATGTTATTTTGTAAAATTAAAACCCAACATCTGCAATGTATTTTTAAATATTTTAATCAAAAGAAATCAACATATGACCTAGAAACTCGCACGCTTTTTTCAAAATGTACCGGAGTACTCAAGCGCGCAGTCATGATTCATGGACATGTGTACACGAACAAGCATGAATATATTTTGTGGATTTAGTGTTTAATTGACTGTTTTTCAGGAGGTTAAAGACAGCTCATGAGACACAGAGAGTTAACAGCCCGATCATTTAAACGAGGGCTTGTCGTATATCATCAATAAGGAATGATAATGCTGGTTGGGGAATGGGGTTATTTTCCAATGACTGGCAGAATGAACATATCGATATGCACTTTTTTTAATAATAAGATTCAACATGTAAAATTCAGAACTTTCACCTGATAGCTAGGGACATTATCATAATATTGTGATCGTAACATTTAATAACAATAGACGTTAATAAATAAAACATACTAATTATAAAGTTAACGACCTGTTGCATTCTTCTGTCAAGTTGTATCTATGCATAATGTTAAATAAATGCTATATACAGCATAATTAAAATACATATTAAAGAAAAAAAATACTGAAGATTTAAAAACCTAATTTTTTTTCTTCAAATTAATAGTACAGTGGGGTACAGGGCTGGTCAGTGCCCTGTACAGTGGTGTACAGTTGGGTACATTGGAAGTCAGTAGGACTGTACAGTGGGATACAGTGTTGTTCAGTAGATATGTACAGTGGGGTACAGAGGGGTACAGTGGAAGTCAGTGAAATGTACAGTGAGGTACAGTCAATGTACAGTGGATGTCAGACAATCTGTGGATTTGAATTCAGTAGTGTCACTGTTCGATAGAGACGCATAAATGACTTCAGAATATACAATTTGTTTTAAAATCGATTCACGCATTCTCGAGATTTTCTGAATTTTTTTAGAAGTCCTGAAGCGGTAGTCCGCGTAGCTCAGTGATGTTAGAGTGGTGGACATGTGCCCAGGCGACCTGGGTTCAGTCCCTAAGTGCCGAATGTTTTTTCTTTCTAAAGTGTGTTTTGAATCACGATTTTATCTTTAAAATGATAAATTTTTATATTTCAGGTTTTAACTTTATCAGAAATTTTAATAATAGCGCTTTCGTCCAGCACACAAAGAGCTCGTTTCAAAATACCTTTGATTTTTTCAAATAAAAAAATATATATTTTTTCCCAACTTTTTATGTTTTTACTTATTTTTGGGTGTTCTTTAAGGTGATGAATCCATTTTTGAAATGTATTCAGATAATCAAATGGATGACCCTTTGTTCCTCTCAACAAGTTTAAAGTAATTATTTTCTGTACCTTTTTCTCAAAAACGATTCAGTCGATTTTATTGACATTTTCAGATCTTATTTACGACAACATTTGTAAAAATAAAATGAAACAAGATTTTTGTGGTCATCATTTCCGGTCCCGAGATTTTATGTTTGTGCTTGTTCACAATTTTTCTTCAACAGTTTTAAAGATAGAACTTTCAAATTTTTTGAGATGGTAGAGAGTGACCTTTGCATATCCGAACGTCCGCCGTCACTTCCGGTCGTCACCGGAAGGAAATCTTATTTTTCATTTTTTTATACTTGAATTTTTTATTCAATAGAGACAGATTTATAACTTCAGAATATGAAATTTGGTTTAAAATCGATCAACTCATTCTCGAAATTTTGGGCTCCAAAGTCCTGAAACGACAGTCCGCGTAGCCCAGTCGTTAAAGTGTTGGTTTAGTCCCCGAATGCCGAATATGTTTTCTTTCTTAATTGTGTTAATATTTAGGATTTCATATTTGAAATGATAGATTTTTCTTATTTTCAATTTAATTTTATAAAACAATCTCAAAAATAGCAATTTTTAAAGTATCGTTTAAGTATAATTATATGTCTATTGAAATTGTAACAGAGGTTTAAATGGAATTTGATGATGTGTTTATAAATGCAAGAAAAGAACAGCTTTCTCTATTGTCTACTTTATGGTGCACTTTAACGAAAGACCTTTCGTTGATAGCATCTAGCGTCTAGTTATTATTTTTTTCCACAAATTTTCTGCACGCGATTTCTCATAAACTATCTAACCGATTTCAACTTTTTTATTTTGTTTTTAATATTTCTGCTGTTGTCACCTCCTGTATTGATTTAATGCTTAATTTCGTAAACTTTACGACCCATTTTGTGCACACTTGATCTAAAAAACTATCAGAGATACAAACATAAAATCAAGTTTTGTTTATTGTTTTTGTTTAACACTAGTGCAACCATTCTTCAGAGCTCGCTATGACTCGAAAATTGGGTACACATTTTTGAATCCCCCTTTTTTTGTACACACGATTTCTCAGAAATGGCACATTAGATTTTCTTAAAATTTGCCGGTATGATAAAAAATAATATTTTGAGTATTTTTTTTTCATTTTTTTCAAAATTCATTCCACATCGCCAGTTTCCTGTCCCGCTACAAAAAGCTTGTGACATCGAGATTTCAAAAACGATTAGGACTTGAGTATTCAGACTTTGCAGGATTATAGACCGATAGTTGTAGATATTTTTAAGCTATAAATATTTTGTTTTGTTCGTCATAACTTTCGGTCTTCACCGGAAGCACTGCAACACTGTTTGAGGGCATTTAATTTCATTTCATATAGAATTAAAGTATAAGTTATGATCCTTACATATATCATCTATCCGATGTTAAATAAACAAAACAATTCGACTTCCGGTGAGATATGTCAAATCTCTAAAATAGCCTTTGTAAATAAATGTTTTACCCACCTGATCTCAGAAAGTGCAAGAGATCAATACTACCATAGATGATAGACATTTAATAGAAAATGCGTTTAACTGCTTTCATTTTGTCAACCATCACTTCCGGTCATCAACGGAAGGGTTTAAACAAATCAAGTTGGTTGAATGTTTAACTGTTTTTCTTTGACAGTTTTGGTAAAATTGATTAACAATAAAGTACAGTTGTCTAATGTTCAAGAAATACTTACTTTCATTTTCACAGAGCATTTCCGTTTGTCCGTTTTCTGTCCAGAGACAAAAACCATTGACTTCACGAGATCTCAAAAATGGTGACGACTTGAACAACCAAACTTTGTGGGATGTTTGTATCTGTGTTAATATTATTTTGATTCGTCGTCGCTTCCGGTCGTCAAAGGAAGCACTTAAAAATCATAATTTACCTTATGTTATGTATTTTACATGGAATGAATATATCAGTATAAAATCTTTTATATATTAACTGTACAATTGATATATAAGCAAACATATTCTACTTCCGGTAAGATATATAAAATATCTTAGGTTAGTTTCGTTTTAACAAAATTGATACCAGCGAGATTTTAGTCACTGTAAGTGATTGAGACACGATGTTTTATGAATGAATAAACAATTGATTGAAGATGTGTTGAACAGGTTTTATTTTGTCAACCGTCACTCCTGGTACTCACCGGCAGAGCTCACACAATTCTTTTTTTTACACGTTTAATTGACTTTCTTGGGTGTTTCATCTCGACTGGTAAACAGTTATGTACATGTACACTAGGCAAATGTACAAGAATTACCATCTTTTATTTTCATTAATCACTTCTGTTCTTCTCTTTACGGTCCTGAGACAAAAAAACCTAGTTTCAACAAAATATCAGATTTGGCAGAGAGTATCGTTATTTTATCGAATCAAGTCGGACTTAAGACCTAGTTGTTACTTGTAACGAGATCTAGTTATTAACAAATAATTGTTCAGTTAAAAGTTATATCAAAACGTATTTAGAGCCCCTTTGGTTCCTAATTTGAGGGGATAGTCCCTTTTTCATAATAGCAAATAAAAAAGTCTTAATTGTACAAGGATTTTGTTCAACACAGGTTAAGGAATTGTTGAACGATTTATAGATATCTGAACATCAGTATATTTAGAGGCCGACTCTTTGATTTCCTACCGGGGCCATAAACTCAAAAGTTTTAAGGTAGCATATTGTTAAGAACATCACTTTTAGCAACTTTCGTTCAACATTGCTTTAAAAAAAATCTGCTTTTCTAGATAGTAATGGTCAATGTTTTGGACTTTTTACCCCTTGGAACCCATATTTACGTACCATGTGATTAAAGTAGGGTAATTTAACGATAAACTGCTGTACAATAAATGTGTGTTTGATATAAAATGAAAGCTCGTGTAATTCTTACCAACTCTTGCATTACATGTTGAACCAATTATTAACAGGTTAACAGATATTTTTTACAAAACGTGTTAAAAATTTTGCCAAAAATTTAGGTGCTAATTTTCAACTTTTAGCGACCTTCAGCGCATTGCACATTTTCCACAATGCCAGTACGGAGGATCATTCTTGAAAGTTACATGTTTCTATTACGATTAATTTTGGAGAACATCGCCTTTAAAGGCTCACAAATTCTTCAAAATCTCAAACTGGAAGTGACATCATCAGCTCAAAATTTGATAATCGCAAGAACATTTATTCAGATTCTGGCATTGTATAACCCCACTGAGCATTAAAAACAAGCAGTGGAAGAAAACAAGAAAACAAAATTAAGAACATTAAATTAATTCACTAAAAGTTTTAGGTTTTAACCTTCTTGCTTTTTATTCTGTAGAACCATCTCTTTTCTGCTAATGAATAGCAAAACGTATTTATAGCATGCGTTTATGTTGCATACCTTTAAATGCTAAAAAAAGTCTTACTTAATAGAATTTAATTTTTATGTCCATATTGTAATCTTTTTTTGTAAAATACACAGTTGCTTTTTATAGTACTTGAATGATTAAAACAAAGTGACTAATCTGCATTATTTTGCAATTGGTTTTGTATATTTGCAATAGTATATTTTTTTTCATTTATACATGTATACTACACAGTCCTATAAAATAAGCAAAATTTAAAGCTTTTAAAATTATTTCAAACAGCATTGATCATTTAAATTGGAAAGAAAACCCATTATTATTTATTATTCGCATTTCAGTGTGCAATGATGAATGTTTGAAGGATTATCTTTAATTAGGACAGCACAAATTCCGCTTGAAGCAACAAACCACTCCATTATCGATAATGGAGTGGTTCGTTGCTTCAAGTGGAATATTTGCTGTCCTAATTAAAGATGCTCCTTCAAACATCCATCATTGCACACTGAAATGCGAATAATGAATAATATTACATTGCTGTTAAATAGAGGAGAACAAACATTTATTGTACAGCTGTTTATCTTTAAATTACCCTACTTTAATCACATGATACGTAAATATGGGTTCCAAGGGGTAAAAAGTCCAAAACATTGACCATTACTATCTAGAAAAGCAGATTTTTTTTTAAAAGCAATGTTGAACGAAAGTTGCTAAAAGTGATGTTCTTAACAATATGCTACCTTAAAACTTTTAAGTTTATGGCCCCGGTAGGAAATTCAAGAGTCGGCCCCTAAAAATACTGATGTTCAGATATATATAAATCAGTCAACAATTCCTTAACCTTAGTGGAACAGAATCCTTGTTCAATTAAGACTTTTTATTTGATATTATGAAAAAGGGACTATCCCCTCAAATTAGGAACCAAAGGGGCTCTAAATACTTTTTAATACAACTTTTAACTGAACAATTATTTGTTAATAACTAGATCTCGTCACAAGTAACAACTAGGTCTTTCGTCCGATTTGATTCGATGAAACAAAGATACTCTCTGCCAAATCTGATATTTTGATGAAACTAGATTTTTTGTCTCCGGACCGTAAAAAGACGAACAGAAGTGATTAATGAAAATAAAAGATGGTATTTCTTGTTCATTTGTCTAGTGTACATAACTGTTTACCAGTCGAGATGAAACACCCAAGAAAGTCAATTAAACGTGTTAAAACATGAATTGTTTGAACTCTTCCGGTGAGTACCAGGAGTGACGATTGACAAAATAAAACCTGTTCAACACATCTCCAATCAATTGTTTATCATTCATAAAAACTTCGTGTCTCAATCACTTACAGTGACTAAAATCTCGCTGGTATCAATTTTGTTAAAAGGAAACCAACCTAAGATATTTTATAATTCTTACCGGAAGTAGAATATGTTTGCTTATATATCAATTGTACAGGTACAGTTAACATATATACGATTTTATACTGATATATTCATTCCATGTAAAATACATAAAATAAGGTAAATTATGATTTTTAAGTGCTTCCGTTGACGACCGGAAGTGACGACGAATCAAAATAATATTAACACAGATACAAACTTATGGCTACATGTATCATCCCACAAAGTTTGGTTGTTCAAGTCGTTACTGTTTTTGAGATCTCGTGAAGTCAATGTTTTTTGTCTCTGGACAGAAAACGGACAAACGGAAATGCTCTGTGAAAATGAAAGTAATTATTTCTTGAACATTAGACAACTGTACTTTATTGTTAATCAATTTTACCAAAACTGTCAAAGAAAAACAGTTAAACATTCAACCAACTTGATTTGTTTAAACCCTTCCGTTGAGGACCGGAAGTGATGGTTGACAAAATGAAAGCAGTTAAACGCATTTTCTATTAAATGTCTATCATCTATGGTAGTATTGATCTCTTGCACTTTCTGAGATCAGGTGGGTAAAACATTTATTTACATAGGCTATTTTAGAGATTTGACATATCTCACCGGAAGTCGAATTGTTTTGTTTATTTAACATCGGATAGATGATATATGTAAGGATTATAAATTATACTTTAATTCTATATGCAATATATTAAATGCCCCCAAAAAGTGTTGAAGTGCTTCCGGTGACGACCGAAAGCTATGACGAACAAAACAAAATAGCTTAAAGACATCTACAACTATTGGTCTATAATCCTTCAAAGTCTGAATGCTCAAGTCCTAATCGTTTTTGAGATCTCGATGCCAATAGCTTTTTGTCGCGGGACAGGAAACTGACGATGGGGAATGAAGTTTGGGAAAAATGAAAAAAAAAAATACTCAAAATATCATTTTTTATCATACTGGCAAATTTTAAGAAAATCTAATGTGCCATTTCTGAGAAAACGTGTGTACAAAAAAAGGGGGATTCAAAAATGTCTACCCAATTTTTGAGTAATAGCGAGCTCTTAAGAATGGTTGCACTGGTGTTAAACAAAAACAATAAACACAACTTGATTTCATATTTGTATCTCTCCTAGTTTTCAAGATCAAGTGTGCACAAAATGGGTCGTAAAATTTACAAAATTATCAATAAATAAATACAGGAGGTGACGACGGCAGAAATATTAAAAACAAAATTAAATAGTTGAAATCTGTTGGATAGTTTATGAGAAATCGCGTGCACAAAATTTGTGGGAAAAAATAATAACTAGACGCTAGATGCGAGCAACGAAAGGTCTTTCGTTAAAGTGCACCATAAAGTAGACAATAGAGAAAGCTGTTCTTTTCTAGCATTTATAAACACGTCATCAAATTCCATTTAAACCTCTGTTACAATTTCAATAGACATATAATTAAACTTAAACGATACTTTAAAAAGTCGCTTTTATTGCGATTTTTTATAAAATTAATTAAAATAAGAAAAATCTATCATTTCAAATATAAAATCCTAAATATAAACACAATTAAAGAAAACATATTTGGCATTCGGGGACTTAACTAACACTCTAACGACTGTCGCTTCAGAACTTTGGAGCATAAAATTTCGAGAATGAGTTGATCGATTTTAAACCAAATTTCATATTCTGAAGTTATTAATGTGTCTCTATTGAATAAAAAATTCAAGTATAAATAAATGAAAAATTAAGATTTCCTTCCGGTGACGACCGGAAGTGACGGCGGACGTTCGGATATGCAAAGGTCACTCTCTACCATCTCTAAAAATTTGAAAGTCCTATCTTTAAAAATTTTGAAGTAAGATAGTGAACAAGCATAAACATAAAATCTTCGATATCTCGGAACCGGAAATGATGATCACAAAAATCTCGTGCCATTTATTTTACCAATTTTGTCGTTAATAGGATCTAAAAATTTCAATAAAATCGACGGAATCGTTTTTGAGAAAAAGCGACAGAAAATAATAACTTTAAACTTGTTGAGAGCAGCAAAGGGTCATCCGTTTGATTATCTGAATACATTTCAAAACTGCATTCTTTACTTAAAAGAACACCCAAAAATAATTAAAAACAGAAAAAATTGGAAAAAAAGGTTTTTTTTCAATTTGGAAAAATCAGAGGTATTTTGAAATGAGCTCTTTTTGTGCTGGACAAAAAGCGTTATTATTAGAATTTCTGATAAAGCTAAAACCTGAAATATAAAAATTTATCATTTTAAAGATAAAATCGTGATTCAAAACACACTTTAGAAAGAAAAAACATTCGGCACTTAGGGACTGAACCCAGGTCGCCTGGGCACATGTCCACCACTCTAACATCACTGAGCTACGCGGACTACCGCTTCAGGACTTCTAAAAAAATTCAGAAAATCTCAAGAATGCGTGGATCGATTTTATAACAAATTTTGACACTACTGAATTCAAAATCCACTGATATTCCCAAAAATTGACTGACATTGTCTGACATCCTCTGTGCATTGACTGTACCTCACTGTACATTTCACTGACTTCCTCCGTACCCCTCTGTACCCCACTGTACAGTTCTACTGAACAACACTGTATCCCACTGTACACCACTGCACAGTCCTACTGACTTCCAATGTACCCCATTGTACGCCACTGACCAGCACTGTACTCTACTGTACTATCAATTCAACAAAATCAGATTTTTAAATCTGCAGTATATTTTTTTTCTTCAATATTTATTTTAATTATGCTGTATATAGCATTTATTTAACATTATGCATAGATACAACTTGACAGAAGAATGCAACAGGTCGTTAAATTTATAATTAGTATGTTTTATTTATTAACGTCTATTGTTATTAAATGTTACGATCACAACATTATGATAATGTCCCTAGCTATCAGGTGAAAGTTCTGAATTTTACATGTTGAATCTGATTATCAAAAAAAGGGAAGTCAATATGTTTATTCTACCAGTCATTGGAAAATACCCCCCCCCCCCCAACCAGCAAGGTACATTATCATTCCTTATTGATGATATACGACAAGCCCTCGTTTAAATGATCGGGCTGTTAATTCTCTGTGTCTCATGAGCTGTCTTTAACCTACTAAAAAACAGTCAATCAAACACTGAATCCACAAAATATATTCATGCTTGTTCGTGTACACATGTCCATGAATCATGACTGCGCGCTTGACTACTCCGGTACATTTTGAAGAAAGCGTGCGAGTTTCTAGCTCATATGTTGATTTCTTTTGATTAAAATATTTAAAAAAACATTGCAAATGTTGGGTTTTAATTTTACAAAATAACATATACTGCAGAATGCATTTTACATTTTAAACAGAGAGAGAGAGAGAGAGAGAGAGAGAGAGAGAGAGAGAGAGAGAGAGAGAGAGAGATTACACGTACATGTATATAAATTTCTGACTGTATTGTATTGGTATCATATGTAGTCGTAGAAAAGTTCATAATACAATATATGCTAGAACTGGCGGTTGTGATGCCGTAAGGGGATTTTAACGTGCTTATTCCATGTCCTTTGCATTGAAAGGTAAATTCGTATTAGAAAATAATCGTTCGCTACATATTACTTACATGTAAAACAACGAGAATTTTTATTAGTAGAAGCACAACCAAAGCATTCTTTTTACATCAAAGCGCATCGGTTAATATGACATAGAGATCGCTGAGCGTCGTTCAACCACAATCTCCGAGTATGACATCAAATAGTTACGCTAAGGTCAACGTGGTATACAAACAGCTGGCACCAAAAAATTAAGGAAGTTTTTAGACACAAAATATATGGACACGAAGTGATTTGTTAAAAATCATTACCTGACACTTTTTATATATCATTTGTTAACCCTCGGTCGCTTATATGAGCCCGGGGAGCTGTCAAGCTTACGGGCTAATATACAGCGACCTCGGACTAATAAAGGATGCGATATAAAAATTGTCGCCTCTCTCTCTCTCTCTCTCTCTCTCTCTTCTCTCTCTCTCTTACTTATTGACATTTATTTTCTAATATTTTCTAAACAATATATAATTTAAAAAAGATTTTGACCAATGGTGGTCATAAAGTGGGACCTCCTTTTCACTTTCTGACTGTATTGTTTTGGTACCATATGTAGTCGTAGAAAAGTTCATAATAAAATATATGCTGTAACTGGCGGCTGTGATGCCGTAAGGGGATTTTAACGTGCTTATTCCTTTCTGACTCCGGGCCTCAATTTTTAGCACTAGAAAATTCATAAGAGAGAGAGAGGGGGGGATCTATTTTTTTCTTATTAAAACTATGAAACTATATCATCTATATCATGGCAACATTCTTAGCTGTGCAAGAGAAGATACATGTAGATGTATAACATGTGGTGATAACGAACAGTGTTAGAATTCAAAAGTATATAATTTACAATGTAAAGTATCGTAACAGAGTGAAATATTATTTGAACACTGTTTGTTCTCTCCACATTTCATTTTTAATTTAACACTATACTTATTTGATATTAGCGACTGCTGGGGGAGGGTGAGATATTTATAAATATTTAACATGTTTAATATCCGACTTGATTTAAATAATAGAAAAACGCATCTAAAATGATGAATATAAAGATAATGCAGTTCATTCATACATGTTATATTTTTAAAAATATATATTTCAACTGGATTTAATACTCTAAAGACCACAAATACCCCTATAAGGGAATTACATAATATCTTGAACAAGGTGTCAGACTGACAATTTACAAGGTTGAATATTGCGACATTCAGACATTTTGATCTACTGAAAGTATGTATACTATACACAGACACTGACTCACGGATCTTCCTGTGAAGTAAAACTTCAGACATTTTAAAGTATAAACTAACTATTTAGTTACTAGAAAATTGATATTGAAATATATATGAATAATTTCCCCTTTAAATTGGATAAGTTGATTTATTTTGTATGATTTGTACGCTCTATATATGTTGTCTTTGGAAACAAATATTGTTTCGCACTAAAATTTTCAGATCTAGATAAATATATGTAAATATAATACAGTTCAAGATTTTGTCATTACAGCGAGTTTTCATGATTTTATTGCAACTGTGACACTACATTTGGAGCAACTCTCGTATCAATCCTACAGTGTTGTGTATTTGGTGATCTGGAAAGTGTAAATGTCTCCGAATGCTATTCATGTGAAGGTCTCATTTAACGTCAATCTCGAATGATGTAAAGATTATTTGATTGATAATTTTTTTTTCATTTATCACTAGCTCCGATTAAAGAATGGCATAATGTTTCTCCACTTTTCCTTTGAACTAAATAATTCTTTAATTTTTTTGATGTAAAGAAATGCATCTAATTTTGTGAGGTTCTGAAATGTGAAGTAGTAAAACAAATTGAAATGATGCCTCAAAGGCGCCCTAGACAGCTATCTGAAGATAATTGCAAGGCAGTGTACAAATATATTTCGCTTGGTATCATAGCAATTTTATCATAAATTATATACCTTCTATCTTTTTTTGAAATCTTAAAAAAAGAGAGAGAGAGAGAGAGAGCATATCATTGGTTGTGCAGAACACTACAGTGGAGCCTTTTCTCTCTCTCAGATTAGGGTGTATTCTGATTAGGTAACTTAAAGGTGTGAATGCCTGCAGGGCATCATTTACCCGTGTGTACGTGTAGTGAAATCATCCGCTAATCCGTATACACCGAAAGAGGTTTAGAAACAAAGCGACTAAATAGGGTGTTCAAATTATTGTAAAAATACTCATGTTTTTATTTTCTTTTTTTACTCAGATTAGTAAACAATTTGTCAAAATCTAATCTGCAATCAATATTTGACATTCTACAAAATAATTTAGTGATACGGCTATACTGTGATGTACCATACAACTAATGGCCGACTGGTTTATTTAAACAAAGACATATTTTAGATACATGTACATGTAAATGCTCATGAGCAAAAGAATAATAACTCTGAGATAAATTGCTATAAATGACTATTGGTAGGACCTTTTCTAATAGAGGAAAGCCAGGCCTTAAATGTTAACATTAAAAGTTCGGCCGGACCATTTCACGGACAGGACCTTAAATTATACGACACCGGACATTTGGAAGGATAGTTACAACATTAGAGAGAGAGAAAGAGAAAGAGAGAGAGAGAGGGGGTCTATTTCTATGAAACTATATCATCTATATCATGGCAACATTCTTAGCTGTGCAAGAGAAGATACATGTAGATGTATGACATGTGGTGATAACGAACAGTGTTAGAATTCAAAAGTATATAATTTACAATGTAAGTATCGTAACAGAGTGAAATATTATTTGAACACTGTTCGTTATTACCACATTTCATTTTTAATTTAACACTATGATTATTTGATATTAGCGACTGCTGGGGGAGGGGGAGGGATTTATAAATATTTAACATGTTTAATATCCGACTTGATTTAAATAATAGAAAAACGCATCTAAAATGATGAATATAAAGATAATTCAGTTCATTCATACATGTTATATTTTTAAAAATATATATTTCAACTGGATTTAATACTCTAAAGACCACAAATACCCCTATAAGGGAATTACATAATATCTTGAACAAGGTGTCAGACTGACATTTTACAAGGTTGAATATTGCGACATTCAGACATTTTGATCTACTGAAAGTATGTATACTATACACAGACACTGACTCACGGATCTTCCTGTGAAGTAAAACTTCAGACATTTTAAAGTATATACTAAATATTTAGTTACTAGAAAATTGATATTGAAATATATATGAATAATTTCCCCTTTAAATTGGATAAGTTGATTTATTTTGTATGATTTGTACGCTCTATGTATGTTGTCTTTGGAAACAAATATCGTTTTGCACTAAAAATTTTCAGATCTAAATAAATATATGTAAATATAATACAGTTCGAGATTTTGTCATTACAGCGAGTTTTCATGATTTTATTGCAACTGTGACACTACTTTTGGAGCAACTCTCGTTTCAATCCTACAGTGTTGTGTATTTGGTGATCTGGAAAGTGTTAATGTCTCCGAATGCTATTCATGTGAAGGTCTCATTTAACGTCAATCTCGAATGATGTAAAGATTATTTGATTGATAATTTTGTTTTTTCATTGATCACTAGCTCCGATTAAAGAATGGCATAACTTTTCTCCACTTTTCCCTGTAAACTAAATCATTCTTTAATTTTTTATTTGTAAAGAAATGCATCTAATTTTGTGAGGTTCTGAAATGTGAAGTAGTAAAACAAATTGAAATGATGCCTTAAAGGCGCCAAGACAGCAATCTGAAGATAATTGCAAGGCAGTGTACAAATATATTTCGCTTGGTATTATAGCAATTTTATCATAAATTATATACCTTCTATCTTTTTTGAAATCTTAAAAAGAGAGAGGGAGAGACAGAGAGAGGGAGAGAGAGAGAGAGAGAGAGAGAGAGAGAGAGAGAGAGAGAGAGAAAGAGAGAGAGAGAGCATATCATTGGTTGTGCAGAACACTACAGTGGAGCCTTTTTTCTCTCTCAGATTAGGGTGTATTTTGATTTGGTAACTTGAAGGTGTGCATGCCTGCAGGGCTTCATTTACCCATGTGTTCGTGTCGTGAAATCCTCCGCTAATGCGTATACACCGAAAGGGGTTTAAAAACAAAGCGACTAAATAGGGTGTTCAAATTATTGTAGAAATACTCATGTTTTTTTTTTCTTTTTTTACTCAGATTGGTAAACAATTCGTCGAAATCTAATCCGGAATCAATATTTAATAGTCCACAAAATAATTTAGTGATACGGCTATACTGTGATGTACCATACACTAATGGCCGACTGGTTTATTTAAACAAAGACATATTTTAGATTCATGTACATGTAATTGCTCATGATCAAAAGAATAATAACTCTGAGATAAATTGCACTAAGTGACTATTGGTAGGACCTTTTCTTATAGAGGAAAGCCAGGCCTTAAATGTTAACATTAAAGGTTCGGCCGGACCATTTCACGGACAGGACCTTAAATTTTACGACACCTGACATTTGGGAGGATAGTTACAACATGAGAGAGAGAGAGAGAGAGAGAGAGAGAGAGAGAGAGGGTCTATTTTTTTCTTATTAAAACTATGAAACTATATCATCTATATCATGGCAACATTCTTAGCTGTGCAAGAGAAGATACATGTAGATGTATGACATGTTGTGATAACGAACATTGTTAGAATTCAAAAGTATATAATTTATAATGTAAATATCGTAACAGAGTGAAATATTATTTGAACACTGTTTGTTACAGTACGACTACATTTCATTTTTAATTTAACACTATACTTTTTTTGATATTAGCGACTGCTGGGGGAGAGGGAGGGATTTATAAATATTTAACATGTTTAATATCCAACTTGATTTAAATAATAGAAAAACGCATCTAAAATGATGAATATAAAAAAAATTCCGTTTATTCAATTATGTTTTATTTTTAAAAATATATATTTCAACTAGATTTAATTCTCTAAAGACCACAAATACCCCTATAAGGGAATTACATAATATCCTGAACAAGGTGTCAGACTGACAATTTACAAGGTTGAATATTGCGACATTCAGACCTTTTGATCTACTGAAAGTATGTATACTATACACAGACACTGACTCACGGATCTTCCTGTGAAGTAAAACTTCAGACATTTTAAAGTATATACTAAATATTTAGTTACTAAAAAATTGATATTGAAATATATATAAATACTTTCCCCTTTAAATTCGATAACTTGCTTTATTTTGTATGATAATTGGACTCTGAGTTTTGAATACATGCAAGGATCGGAGGATAGGGGAGGGGGGGGGGGGGCAGAGAATAATTCAATTTTTTAAAACTTACATTGAACAACTATCCAAAATATGTCCAAGCTCCCCCAAAAATCGATGATATCCCTCTCCTTTCCCTGAAAAAAAAAATCCTGACCTAGCATGTAATTATATATGAACTTAAAGAAATAGAAGCCCATTTTTTTCTCTTGTAAGCAATATAGGAAAGAATCAAAACAAATCCAGATTTTGGTGTCAAATAAAGTAAATATTGAATTCATTGTTCAAACATATAAATAACTTATAAGAACATTGGTACAGTGGGGTACAGTGGTATACAGTGGTGTACAGTGTTTGTCAGTACCCTGTACAGTGATGTACATTTGGGTACAGTGCTGGTCAGTGCCCCGTACAGTGGTGTACAGTGAGGTACAGTGCTGGTCAGTGGGTAGGTACAGTGCTGGTCAGTGGAGTACAGTGGCTCTGTACAGTGGGGTACAGTGGGAAACAGTGTGGTACAGTAGCTCTGTACAGTGGGTGTACAGTGGATTTATAGTTGGGTACAGTGAATATACAGTGGATGTCAGACAATGTCTGTCAATTTTTAGGAATATCAGTGGATTTTGAATTCAGTAGTGTGACATAAAATTGAAAAATGGTTCGGATATGCAAAGGGCATTGCGGCAGGACACATTCTACCATCCCTTAAAGTTTGAAAGTTCCATCTTAAAATACTTTTGGAGAAAAATCGCGAACAAGCAAAAACATTAAATAAATCTATAATATCTCGGGACTGGAAGTGACAACCAAAAAATATTTCGTGAAATGTTCTTACAAATTTTGTCATAAGATCTGAAAAATTCTATAAAATCGACTGAAGCGGTTTTAGAAACGGAATACCTTAATAACAATATTTATAACAAGACGCTAGTTGCGAGCAACAAGAGGTCTTCCGTTTGAGTGCACCATCAAATAGACTAAAGGAATAGTTGTTCTTTTCTATCATTTCAACAATTCATCAAATTCCATTTAACCCTCTGCAAGAATTTTAATTGGCATGCAATTATTCTTAAATTATACTTAAAAAGTCGCTACTATTGCAATTTGTCATAAAATTAAAGTGTAAATAAGTAAAATCTATCATTTTAAATATAGAATCATGAATATTAACACAACTAAGGAAGAAAAAATATTCAGCACTGGAGACTGAACCCAATTTGCCTAGGCACAAGTCCACCATTCTAACGGTGGAGCTGCGTGGACTCTCACTTCAGGACTTTGGAGCCCCAAATCTCGAGAATGCGTTGATTGATTTGAATTTTTTTCTTCATATTATGAAGTTATGAATGTGTTTCTATCAAAGAGTAACATATTTTTTTTAAATTGTTAAGAAATGGCTTGTTGTTTTTTTTCTTTCCTTAAGGTGACAACTGGAAGTGATGACTGACGTTTAGATATGCGAAAGGCTCTCTACCATCCCTAAAAATTTGAAAGTTCTATTTTTGATGTTTTTTGAGAATAATTGTGAACAAGCAAAACCATAAAATGTTTAATAAATCAGGACCGGGATTGACGACCAAAAACTTGACGTGATAATTTCTTTAAATTTTGTACTGAGTAATATCTGAAAATTTCATGAAAATCGGCTGAAGCGTTTTTGAGAAAACATGACAGAAAAAACATGAACAAGAAGAGAGAGATGAGGAACTATGTACAATTCAAACATGTAAATAATCTGTAAACAACAATTTGAATAAACGCATGACTGTATACATGCATGCTTGTATCCACGTATGTAGATAAACATTAAACAACCCTCCGTTTTAACGAAGCCGAGTACAGAACGAACACGCACGCTTTCGCGCAGCGTTTCATTTGTATTGTGACGTCATCGTTTTGCTTTGTTGACGCCATGGCGGGATAGTTTCAATTGCAGATATTCAGCGAAATTTGTTGAAAATAGCTCGTTTGATGTGTAAAATTAATGTTATATTGTGGAATAAATATAAATGTTTCGAAATATAAGCTATATTTGGGCTTGGGTCGAAAACGTGAAGAGGGTTCAGCAAGCCTAACCCTCTGTCACGTTTTCTTAATTCACCTAAATATCGCTTACTTCATTTATTTCAAGACATTAACCATGTATTTTATATTAATTACCCTTAAAATGTGATGTTATATATTTATTTATTACTTAAATATATCTTAATGTTTTAATAATACAATAAAGAGCACCATTTCCGTCTTTGTCATATAAAAAATAGCCATTTTCTGACAAACTGGAAAATTGGGCGTACAAAAAATATCTTTGATTAGACCCCTGGAACAAACCAGGAGGTAAAAGGTTTTTTTTATTTGACAATTTGATGCCTTTTAGCTATAACTTTAAAATGTAGAACAGAAAAAGAAATCCCTAGGGCAGAAGTTTAAAAAATGTGCAAATTTGGTACATTTCAAGCAAAATCCCATAGGGGCCTATGTTAAAAATTAACAAACTTTGAGATGACCCCTTAAACAAACGGTGTGGTAAATGTCTTATCTTTTTATCTTAAAATAATAATTATATCAGTAGGAATTCTTGTAAAGAATTTCATTCAAAAATCTAGGGCAGAAAAAAATTAAACCCGGCCTCGTTAAGTCATATAGAATAATTGAACATGGGCATTTTGTTAGGAGAACGGTTATTTCTCACTTGCAGTCGCTAAATGTTGTGTGGATACAGTAATTAAGATGGTGGCATTTCTTTGATGCCGGAAAAGCGACCCGGTGATCTCTAATGCGGTTGTATGGTTTATTCCCACCTGGTTAAAATTCTTTAAAATTACCTGCTATTTTTTTATTTAATTAAAAATTCACTAAAGGTCATTAACAGAACAGACTATAATTCACCTGAAATTACTTTCCATTGATTTTTTACACACTTACCTGTGCACCATTCCCACTTAGCTAAAATCAGTCACCCATAATAAAAATATCAGAATTTTAGCTAAGTGACAAACACCGGTCGTATTGCAGGGGTGCTTCGGCGGCATGACTTTGATGCAGAGATGCTACGAGAGTCTGACTTTAGATAGCTGCTGACAGAATCGAGACTGTCATAAAGCAAGAAATTAACGGTATTTGGAAACGAGCTCTATTTTTGTACTTAAAAGCCGCTATTAATTTGATTTATGATTATTTTATAACAAAACACATACAATTCTAATGTTTTAAAGATAAAATCGTTAAACAAAACACAATTAAGAAAAAAAAAAGCATTCGGCACTCGGGGAATGAAGCCAGGTCGCCTGGACTTCGCTGACTCTCACTTCAGTACACTAGAGACCAAAACCTCGAGAATGTGTGAATCGATTTTAAAACATTTAATATTCGAATGCTTTGAGAGCGTCTCTGTCGAAGAGTAACATAAACAAATTTCAAAACAAAAAGGTTGAAAAATGACTAATTTCTTCTGGTAACGCCCGGGAGTGACGGCTGACATTCGGATTTGCAAAGGGCACTGCGGCAGGACCTTTTCTACCATTCCTGAAAATCAGAAAGTTGTATCTTAAATATTTTTGGAGAAAATGTGAACAAGCAAAAATATAAATTCTTTAATATCTCGTAACCGGAAGTGACGACAAAAAAAATATCGTCTTAATTTCTTACAAATTTTGTCATAAATAAGATCTGAAAATTTCAAGAAAATTGGCTGAAGCGTTTTTGGGAAAACGTGGGAGAAAAAATAGTTATAACTAGACGCTCGTTACGAGCAACAAGGTCTTCGGTGTGAAAACACCTTAAAAAGGCTATCGGGACAGGTTTTCTTTCATTTCTCAACACTTTCTTCAATCCCGGTAAGCCTCTCTAAGGATATTAACAAACATATCTTCATTCTAGGAGAAGGCGATGTTACTGTGATTTTTGATAAAATTTGAAAAAAAGAATAATTAAAATCCATCATTTTAAAGACAACATTTTAAGTCGAAGAGCAATTAGGGAAGAAACAAGTATTTCTTTAAAAGGAAGGATCGGTAATAATGATATATTAATAGCTAAAAGCAATCAACATGATCAGTTTGATGTAAAATAATTTAAAAAGTACTGTATTTTTACAAAATATAGAATATTTTGAATCTGTAAACCATAATTTCATCGTTAAAAACTGTCAACAAATTTCATTTTGAAAAACATTTGGGTAAAGCCGTTCGTAAACTTCTTTTCTAGTTTAATATTTTCAACGTAATTATTAAATGTTAATGTATCTTCTTGTTCTTCAGAATACTGAGTATGGCTCTACAAAGAGCATTAATACGTATACAAAGAAAGAGTTGAATTAAAATAATTTAATGAGACCGAAAAACATTGAATGCCATCATAACTTGCTATTGAGGTCGCATTAACGTAACCTTGTTTATAAATCAAGCCGTCTTCCTAATTACTATTATGCAACATCAATGGATCGAGGTCAGTTCATGCAGCATCTTATGACTGGGGTCAGTTCATCGAGATCAACTGCATTACTAAATGAATATTTCGATCGAAATTCTTACAAAATGTGCATTCTTGAATTAACAGGTCGATATTTATTGTATGTTTGTTTGCATCTCTTAAGGTAACTTAATTGAAATAAAACTGAATAAAATGTTATATAAATACTAAACCAAACTTCAAGTTTTTATAAGAACTACTTATGCAAGCGGAATGTGTGCGCACGTGGAAGCATTTGCCGGATGCCTCATATGGACACAACAAGGATCGGCCGAAGCCGGGGATTGAACCCATGCCGCCTGGACAAAAGTAGATCGATTTTTTAACAAAAATACATATTCTGCATTCATTAATAAAGCACCTGTATCGTAATATGGCAAAAAAAATTAAAACCAAGAAAAAATGTTTTCCTCCAGTTACGACCGGAAGTGACGGCGGTCGTTCGAATTTGCGAGGTGCACTGCAGCTGAAGAACAAAAATCGTCACTGAACTTTTGATACAGAGAGAGAGAGAGAAGGTAAGAAGTAAGAATTTTGAATATAAAATCCAATAATATTCCCTACAATTAACTTACTTTGGCTACCATTTACTGTACATTAACTGTACCAGTCACATGTTACAGTCAAAACATTTGAAATAGGCGAGATCATATTGACGCGGACGTCTGAGAAAACACTTGATTGAAACTGTTGTTATAAGAAGCGTATTATCAATCAACCTCAGCATTTTACTTGCTATATAAGTCAATAGAAAAACATTTTATTTCATCAATAATAGTCATTGTATTACATCAATAATAATCGGATCCCCAACGCAGAGAGATTATATGCACGGCAAAGCATATTTTCCGATGACTCGTCATAAGTCTGAAACCAAGTGGGGGCAATTTGTAAACGGGGTTTATTCCCAGAGGAGAATAATTAATTCAAATTTTGATTTAATAAATTAATACATGTATTATATCCAATTAAACATTTCGCTAGGCTAATTTTTACGGATACGCATGATCATTGTTAACCTAACCTAGCTATACACTTATAAAAAAATAAGTGTCACTTATATCGACATATTGACGATTTCTGTGGTACTTAAAAATCGGAGGAAAGATTACAATCAAAACTAGCTATGTTGGAACTGGCGGCTGTGACGCTGTAAGGGGATTTATTGTGCTTTTACCTTTCTGACTTGGGGTCTCAAATTTTAGCACTAGAGAGTCCATGAGAGAGAGAGAGAGAGAGAGAGAGAGAGAGAGAGAGGAGAGAGTTCATTGTGTTTTATAGTGTTCAGGAAATCGGTTTATAGTCAACATATGTAAATAAACGCATGTATACATTCATGTAGGTATCTATATATGTGAATAAATACTAATCAGTCCTCCTTTTAAAGCCATGTAGAATACCTAAAACGCGGGTGCATTTGCATAGCTAAATGTGTGTGCATACAGTCATTGAGATTGCGGCATTTCCGTGATGCCGGCAAAGCGACCCAGCCAAATCTACTGCGGTCGGACTGCAGGGGAACTTCAGCTGCACTTCTTTGATGCAGGCGATGTGACAAGCGTTTGAATAGAGCGAACTGCTGACAGAAACGATCTATTTGTACTAAAACAAGAAAGCTGCTATTATTTTCATTTTTAACTGGACGCTCGTTGCGAGCAACGAAAGGTCTTCCACTTGAGTGCACCATAAAATACACTATAGAGATATTTATTTCGTTTTTTTTTCGATCATTTCTAAGCACATCATCAAATTCCATTTCATCCTTTATATGAAATTCAATATACATATAATTCTGCTTAAATTACTTTAAAAAGTCGTTATTATTATAAATGAAAATTCTAAACTTTATATGTTAAATCTTAAATCCGATTTTTAAAAAAGTGCGTGAACTTCAAAAAATAAATATGTTAATTTTGTAAACTGGCGGTCATAAGCATACGAAAACACACCTCCCTAACCAAAAAGGTAACATAATTAATGTAACACAGCACAAAGGAAACATAGTTCTAAGTTCAAATAACTTTAATAAGGTTACGAAGCCAAAGATAAAGTAAATACAAATCAGGTAAGAAAGTTATCTCGGTTACAAAGTCCAATACTAGTGTAAAAGTATAGTTATCGTTCCAAGCAACAAGTACACCAGACAACACAGTCTCTGACGGGAGAAGTTGTGATCGTATAGCTTTAAGGTTTCATGATGGCTGGAGAGTATGCTCTTCCTCACTGGTGGTGGTTTAAAGGACTGATCTCTTCTTACCAAGTCCGAATAGTTATAATCAAAGGTGAAAGTCTTAAGATGACAGAACATCCATCATTACTCGATGGTATTGTCATAGATAATGTATGATCTCCACGGTAATGGTCAAAATGTCCCTGAGTTGTCATCAGGTGTTGGTACACCCATCCATCACTCCCATGTAGAAGGTAAAGTCAGTGACCATATCCCTCGAGGCGTCGTATACTGATGTACAGGTAACGGTCCGTGCATGCATGATTAAGCACGGCTCTGGTCGAGTGCCTGAGACTAGAGTGCTTCTCTGTACAGGTGTTCATCAATGTCCATGCAGACAAATGTAAAATAGATAAGTAAAAAATAAACAAGGATAATAATATTAACACAATTTGTTGTAGCTAATTGTATTACAATAAGACTGCGAAACATTACCTGGCAAGATTTGACATATACAGCTTACGTTAATTCCACCTGTTACAGCCAAAACAATTGAAATGGGAAAAAATTGACACGGACGTCTGAGAAAACATTCGATTGAAACTGTTGTTATAGGAAGTGTATTTTCAATCCACCTCAGCATTTCTACCTTGCTATATAAGTTAACAGAAAAACATTTTCTTTCATCAATTATTTTAAGTATATCATCAGCAAATTTGAGAGGATCCCAATCCGAGAGAGAATATACCCTGAGCAATGACTCGTCATAAGTCTGAAATCAAATAGGGGAATTGTTGAGACGGAATTGATTCCCAAAGGAGAATAATTTCAAAATCGAATTTAGTATGTTAATACTATACCCAGATAAAGATTTTTATTAAGTTAATGTATACAGATATCTGCGTTTGTTGTTATACCCGCACTTTCTAAAGAAAGTTCGGGTATATTGTTGTTACTCTGTTCCGTCCGTCCGTCCGTCCGTCTGTCACATTTTACTTTCTCAAACTGCTCTTACATCTTATAAACCAGTAATCTGAACTCTTAGAGTTTGATTTGGGGTGTCATGATGTTTTGTAAAAAGGTTTCAAAAATTCTCTGTTAGTCCTGGGGGTCAAATAATTGTTAAAAAATGACGTTTTTTCACAAAAAACCTTCTTCCTCGAACTCCTCCTACATTTTCAACAGTAGACAAATCATCTCTTGGAATATGTTTTAGGGCATCCTATAGATGCGCAATAAGGTTTCGGAATTTTCAAATTTGTCCTGGGGGTCAATTAATTGCTCAAAAATGACGTTTTTTTTTGTTTTGTTTTTTTTTACCAAAAAAAAAACTGGTTTCAAAAACGTCATTTTCTTTTTGCAGTAGCCAAATGATCTTCTAGAATATGATTGGGGGTGTCATATTGAAGTGTGATCAGGTTCCAGAATTTTTTTTATTAAGGGGATCAGTGGGCAACAATAAATGACGTTTTTTTGCATAAAAAGTATGGTTCCCAGAACCCCTCTTATAACTTTTCGGGTAGCTACGTCCTCTCTTGGGATATAATTGGGGCTGTCCTATAGATGTGCAATAAGATTTTAAAAATCTAAATTTCATCCAGGGAGTCAAATAGTAGCAGACAATTATCACTTAAAAAAAACCCCATGGATCCCAGAACTCCTCTTATGATTTAATGGATAGACACATCATATCTTCGGATATTATAGGGACTGTTCTATAGATGTGCAGTAAGGTTTTAAAAATTTAAATTTCATCCCCGGAGTCAAAAAGTAGCAGAAAATTGACGTTTATCACTTAAAAAAACATAGATCCTAGAATTCTTTTTATGATTTAATGGATAGACACATCATATATTGGGATATGATAGGAACTATTCCATAGATCAATGTTGATG
This sequence comes from Magallana hongkongensis, assembly GCA_015776775.1. NCBI lineage: Eukaryota > Metazoa > Mollusca > Bivalvia > Ostreida > Ostreidae > Magallana > Magallana hongkongensis. The sequence continues at coordinate 8,307,284 of CM027471.1, forward strand.
TGCATTACGGTTTTGAAAAATTGATTTAACCCTGAGGCCCATTACCTACATATCTTTTGATGCCCTTTATAAGGATCAAGAATATATATGGTTAAGGGGTGAGGATCTCAACCGTTTTTGAGATATTCGTGTACTCCCTGTTTGAGGGGGGTCATGACCACCCCCGGGGCCCATGACCTACATACCGTTTGATGCCCCTTGACACAAGGAACAAGAATATATATGGTTTAAGGGTGGGGATCTGTTTTGAAGATATTAAGGGACTTGCTGTTTGATGGGGTCAGGACCACCCACAGGGTCCATGACCTACATAACATTTGATGCCCCTTGACATCAGAAACATGAATATATATGGTTTAGAGGTCATGATTATAACAGTTTCTTAGATATATGGTAATTTCAAATTCCTTGGGGGTGGGGATGACCCCAGGGGTCAGATCCAAAAAAAAAACTATATATTGCCAGTAACAGTCAATATATGATTATGAAAACCCTATATTATTATCTTTGTCCGTTTTCAAGTTACCATTTAAAATAGAGTCTACGATTCTTCCTACAAGGTTCAATGTTAGACCCCACACCCTTTTGACACCCGTTAGGGTCATGACTTACATGCCATAATGATCTGATGCGCCATGACCTAAGGAGGAATAATTATATCTTTAGATTAAGGTGGGGATCTCAATGGTGTTTATGATATTTGATAATTTCATGAAGAGCACTTGGGATCATGACCTACATACCATCTGAAATGCCTTGAACAAAGAAACAATAATATAATATGAACATGATATATGATTCAATTTAAGAACCCAGATATAGATCAAGCATATATGTTTTGTAATACTTTCTATGTATATATACATGTATTAGTTTGTGTTTTGTTCTATACTATTCATGTTCATGACTGTAGTATGGCTTAGTCTTATTTTAAATTACATTAAAAAATTGACAAATATATGACTTGGAACCCCCACCCCCAAACAAACTCAAATATAAACCGCCCCCCCCCCCCCCCCCCTCCTTAATTGTCGAATGATCTTTGAAATCAAAATATAATTTTGGAGTCTAAAACCTGTTATAAACTGGTAAAAAATGTTATTCTTTAAACGAATTACATTACACCTTGCATAATTGACAAATGATCTATTGAGATATGATCAGAGGTCATATTTCTACCTTGGGATCAATAACTAGTATTCATTGACAAGTTAACATTAATAACAATAAATGATTCAAATTATAAATGTTTATACCCCACATTCACCACCCCCCCCCCCCCCCCCAATCTAACCTGGCTCTTAAGATTCAGTCTTCTTAATACATTTTTACATGTGTGTAGTAGCAAATTTTAAATCATTTCTTGATTGATTTTTCTCTCCTGATGCACATAAACATTTTGCTTAATTCAATTTTTAAGATTTATAAAAAAAATGTTAAATGCATGTGTATTCGCCTATTTGGGGCAATTGTAAAGTCTCCTAAACAAAGCAGTGACATCATTAGGCTAGGAATTACCCACATGGATCAAACACTACTGTAACATATGCATAAGATAAAATACTTTATTGGGAGTTGGTTTTAATCAACTCTTCTATGCACTGACTCGGGCAAAGCGAGTTAAAGACAACACCTGGGGGTCATTAATGTACTTTACACCATTTGATGCATCATAATGACATTAGAAGATAGTTTGTATTTTCCTGTTTCGTGGGGTCAGAACAGCTAGTCCCTTAAGGTCATGACCTACATTCAAGTTTATTGTTGACGACTAACACTGTGTGATAAATAATTTTCCTAAGTCGGCAAATAAAATAACATACATCTTAAAAATGCAGTATGGTTAATTAGTTATTTATCCTCTTTTCCCAAATCCACTCGCTATCCCAGTGTTATGTAATGGATAAATAACGAGATGGTGTTGAATAGTTTAGAGAAAACATTCCCTCCGAGGGCCGAAGGCCCGAGGAGGGGATGTTTTCTCTCAACTATTCAACACTATCGAGTTATTTATCTTACTTAAAAAAATTCCCCCATTTGAGCCTCTAAGAAGCCTTGACCCATTCATATATCCAACTGTGATGTCATACAAAAGTATAATTCCAGCAATACCATACACAATAGCCTAACCAAACACACCTTTTTTTATCATGGACGAGTGAACAGGTGCGCATGTTATAGAAAACCATACCGCTGTACTGAGCAGACATAGATTTAGAAGATGAATTTGTTAACGCAAAGTACACACTTGTACAATGTATATAGAGATCCACAGTTCCTGGAAAGACATGGATACCGTTTGAATGCATGATATTTTAAACTTGCAAGGAGAAAGGAAAAATCAGAATTTTGACGTCAATTAACAGACGATGATTTATCTAAAAAAATTGATAGGAGTCTTATGAAGTCATAGTGCGACAATATTTCCTATATTGTTAAACTAATTAGAAGGAGTGATATGGTTCAAGGTTCAAAGAGGAAGTCTAAAAGTTTATGAAAGTGATTTATATGTGATCCCGAATCTATCAAAATTAAGAAAAGGAGATTTTTCTGCAAAAAATTTATTCGTGGCTATTCGTGGATATACATTTATGGATGACAAAATTCTGTTTTATAAATTTGGATTTATGTTGGAAATACCTTTCAACATTTTTTTCAGTCTTCTTTGTTTAATGCCCTGTTGGATATTTGAATATCCAACTGATTGACGGTTGGATATTAAAAATATCCAACTCCTATCAGTTGGATATTTATATATCCAACACCTGCTGGTTGAATAGTGAAAATAAACGTTGACTAAATACAATGGGTGACGTCATAGAAGTTTTTTAAGTCTAAATAACCCATGTTAATCAATCGGTTAAAGCTATACACGCTACAAATTATATCTACTGAGATAATTTTAATGATTAGGTAAATAATTAAAACATTGAAAATAAACACTTTTTGGAAAATTAGACAATTTTGTTTGGTGGCGTTTAAAAGTTATCAATTATAATTTGAAATATAATATGTATCCTTGGAGACCGAAATGTAATATCCATTTTGAATAGAGCCGCCGAACTAAAATCACGTGACCGAGAGGAAATCGTGAACAGAAATGATTTAGAAAAGAAAGCGTGGCAGGCCGTTTGGTTGTGAATTTGACGTTATCTCAACGAAAAGCCAAAAGACAGGCCATTGATCTACAAAGAAGTAGAGAAAGGGTTTATGTTAGAGCTCATTTCCAAAGATGGAATAGAGTTAAGGAGGAGGCTGAATCTTGTTATCCACGAACTTGCGGCGTTCTTGCTTGACAGGTTTGTTTGTTATATATCATAAAGTTCTTGTTATGGAAGTAAAGAAATAAATATGAAGAGCATTACATGCAACAGAATGCTATTAAAACGAGAGCGCCTTTTGGTGTTGTTGCTTCATCTACATGATTATACATACAATGAAAAAGAACGGCTTTTGAGGCCCCCGAAGGGGAAATATCAGAATGCAATAAAATGGAATTCGTTGAGAAATACTTAGAACACTAAATTCTGTGCTCGTTATAATAATTTGAATTTATTGATGTTGAAAAAAAGAATAAAGACAGTGACATCATTCAGTATTGATCAAAAGTTTTGTGCAGCTAAGAACATATAAACAAGGAAAGATTGTTTCAAACCACACCTGTCCATGGCCATAAGAAAACATGATTGACACACATACAGGGACTTTCAGACATTTCTTCAGTAGTGTCTGGAAAAGCATCTGACCTGTAAGTGATTATAATTTTTATTTATTAAAGCACACCACCCCCGTCATTTCTTAGTTATATATATATATATATATATATATATATATATATATATATATATATATATATATATATATATATATATATATATATATATATATATATATATATATATATTTATTGATATTTCTAACTTAACACTAATATCAGGAGTGGAGAGATGAAACCAGGTCCATCAAGCAGGTGAGATGCTGTTTATTATTTCGTTTGATCTGTTTTATTCTCCAAACGATGTTTTTTGCAATTATGCCCTATTCCTATGATATTTCAGCAAGAAAGCTAAAGGGATCAAGTATTCATCACCATTTTTTGGATTCGTTAGAGTAAGTTTTAACTCGGTATTAACAATAGTTAGAAAAATTGACACTCAACATGCATGTATAAATGTTCCTATTCCATTTATGAAAGTATCGGTTTTAGGAGTTTCACAATCAATGCACTGTCCAGCAAATATATGAATTGAGAAATAACATCATATCTGACTTGTACGCTGAGTGTTGATAAAAGTATACTGAAATTTGTTGCTGCACAAGCCATAATAGAGAGATTGGGATTTCAAACGGGTACGTGTACGTGTACTAAGGGAAGCACCTAAATTCTTCACGTATTACGGTATCAGTTTTGGTGACGACAAAGTTTCTACACGTTCTCTAAACTTGTAGTCTGTCGTCTTCAAGTAAGTACAAACTTGTAACATTTACAACAAATATAATCTAATTTATGGGTTATTATATTCTTGTGATACATTATATAGATTTGTAAACTTCTTAATTAGAAATTCGCCATTTATTAAGAGTTAATTAAGTAAATTGATGTTAAAAAACTGCGTTGAAATTTACGTACACGTTTGTATCCTACAAGTTAAGAAATATCAACTGAGGAATTTCAAAAATGTGTGCTTGTACATGTAGTTATAACAGACGTAGGCGTACCCGTACACGTTTTAAATCTCAACCTCCCCAAAAGTTAAAGCAGTGATATGCATCCCAGTTTTTATTTCAGACTGACATTTTATTGCAGAATAACTATTGACATATCAGTGTCTGATCATGGGGATGACAGTGAGGAGCTAGGTACTACTAAATAAAAGAGAGAGAAGCTAGGCTTAGCGAAGTAAGATTACTAAATTCAAAATCCAATAATAGTCCCAAAAATTGACTGACATTGTTTGACATTTACTGTACATTAACTGTACGTCATTGTACTTTTTACTGACTACCACTGTTCCGCATGGTACAGTCCTACTGAAGCATTGTACCCCACTGTACGGCATTGTACAGGGAACTGACCAGCACTGTACCCTTCTATACGCACCTGTACCATTAGTTTGAAAAATAAAATCTTTCTCATAATCTTAAGTATGATTTTTTTCTTCGATATTCATTTTTATTATGATAAATATAGCATTACCATTTTGTACAAAAAGAAAAATGCATTAATTCAATACCACCACCCCCATCCTACGTGCCTGTATAACACAAATTTTCTCGCTAGAAGATTTTATTCGAATTTAACATGTTGAATCTGATTTTTAAAAAATGCATGAATTTTATGTAAGCATGTTATTTCGTAAACTGTCATAATAAAGACCGTGGAACATTGTTTTTATCTAGCTATAAACTTGCAAAAAAAATATATCACATAATTTGACATGTTGACGATTTCTGACGAACGTAAATATCGATATCGTCGAAAAGTTTACATTGAGAACTGTGTTTGAACTGGCAGTTGTGCACATACACGGGTGGTCAGTTTTCACACCGTATCGAAGTCACCCGGTTGCAAGGGTTAGAGAGAGAGAGAGAGAGAGAGAGAGAGAGAGAGAGAGAGAGAGAGAGAGAGAGAGAGAGAGAGAGAGAGAGAGAGAGAGAGAGAGAGAGACAGACAGAGAGAGACAGACAGACAGACATACAGAGATTTCATAGTGTTTTATAGTGTTCAGGAAATCAATATATAAGCATTATATATCAATAAACGCATGTATGCAGAGAGAGAGAGAGAGAGAGAGAGATGAGAGAGAGAGAGAGAGAGAGAGAGAGAGAGAGAGAGAGAGAGAGACAGACAGAGAGAGACAGACAGACAGACATACAGAGATTTCATAGTGTTTTATAGTGTTCAGGAAATCAATATATAAGCATTATATATCAATAAACGCATGTATGCATGCATCCACATATCTATATATGTGAATAAATACTAATAAAACCTCCTTTTAAAGCAATGTCGAAGGAAAGCTTACGGTAAAAACTGTGTTAGAACTGGCGGTTGTGATGCTCCTCCTTTTAAAGCATTGTAAAATACTTCAAACGTGGGTGTATTGCTAAATGTGTTTGCATACAGTCATTGAGATGGTGGCATTTCTTTGATGCTGGTGTAATGAAGAATAATGACCCCCGTAGAATAATGAAAACAGAAAAATAGAATTTAACCAAAATCGTGACCACGCCCTTAACAATTACATTTACATATATCTATGGTGTGCCGATAGGGCCACTCCGACCTTAATATAGGGCGAAGATGCGAAGTTGCAAAGGCGATAGTGCGAAGGCGAAGGAACAAAAGTGCGAAGATGCGACGATGAAGCGCGAAGATGTGATGCCTAAAGTGTGAAGGCGAAGGAGCAATACTTCCCAACTTCGCACTCTGGCCTTCGCATCTTCGCACTTTCGCCTTCGCCTTTTTGATTGTACTCAGCAAGTCTCGGTCGATTACATAGAATTTAATGCAGGCATCGTACTCGCCAAGGCTTTTTCGATTAATCCAGGCTATTATTGGTACGCATGCGCTAGGCCATCGCGCTTACTATTAATGTTCATAAATATTTTAATGTGTACATGTGACATATATGTTTACCAGTGCTGGCTATGCCTAATCATTATATACTCCACACAAAGTTTAATGTCCACCATAATGTGTTCATACATGAATGCACTTCCAGACTCCTATCACTTACCGGCCGTCTGTTTACCGTGGACCAAACACAGTAACATTCTAATTTCATTATGCGACACTTCTTGCTCATGCATGGATTTAGAGGGGGAGAGGGGAATCGTCCACCGGGAAAATTTAATATTAATAATTTCACGCAGTAAAAGGGGAGAGGGGGTCCGGACCCTAGCCCCCTGAATAATTGAATTTTTTTAATTTTATAAAAATAAAATTTCCAAGATATGCCTCTGAACCCTTAAAAGATAGAAGCTCCGCAATTATAAAACATAGGTAATCACAGATTACAAAGCTCACCGAGACGAGGCATCACCTTTTTGAGACCACTTTTATCATATTATATGAAAACCATCCTTTATGTTCTTGGATATTCATGGATTCTGTTTTAACACATTATCGTACATCATCTGTTAAAAGATTGTATGATAATCATATGATTATATGTTAATCAAAAAAAAATATAAAATTAAAAATTGCATCCTATCATACTTACAATATATATCATATAATGCCATAAAATACCGTACAAAAATGGTGAGATATGATATTGAAACGTATGATATGACATTGTATTGTGTTATACATTATTGTACTTGATCAAATAATACAATATCATACAACATAACACTATATAGTATTATATGAAACAATATCATATTGCAATAATACATCATAACATTGAAACATGTGTTATAATATTGTTAAATATAGTATGATATTGTATAGTATGATACTATATCATATTTGATAAATAATATGATATTGTATTTCAGGATACAATATAATTTGATGCAAAATTTGTAGCAATATCAAATGATACAATATCATGGGATAAAATAAAATATTATATAATACAATTATTTAATACATATTTTATCATATAATACAATAATATATATTACAACATCATAAAATACAATTTCATGTAATATGATTATATATTATAAAAACCAATATCATATTATACAATATCGTATGATACGATATTTTATAATATTACAATATCATATATACAATTTCATTTGATATAATTCTATATTACAGAAATCATATTATACAATACTGTATGATACAATATCATAGAATATACAATAGTATATCATAGGATGCAATATTATATATTGCAATATTCATATGTAATAGTATAATGTGATTTAATAATTAATTAATAAAACAATATAATATTATACAATATCGTATCATAATATACAATACTAAACAGAACAATATCATGATAAAATTTCATATCATAAAATATAAAAAAAATGATACAATATTATATCGTATCATATAACGTTTTACAATATATCATATGATACTATATTGTATCCTATTAAACAATAGTGTTTCATATCATAAAATACTATATCATAGGAATCTGTTATATCATTTAACAACAACTACATCTATCTATCAAGCAGGTTTGAGTGAGGTAGGAGATTTCTTTAGCATCCTTAATAATGGAGATCAGGCTCTGCATCTGAAGCAACCTCTGCGTTTCATTTATAATATAGTTAAATCAACTATGCAAGCGATCATCTATAAGACATGTGACCTGTTCCGAAAAACTTAATCTCATCAAGCATCATAAACCTATGGCTCAGATTCAGCATTCAAGCTTGTCAGGTACATCAGTATCATAAGACGCACCATCTATGCAAGTTTGGTGAAGTTAGGACCAGTAATAACTAAGATATCATCAGAGGGCACAAGCAATTAAAACCTTTACCTCCTCAAGCATCCCCAACCTATGGCTCTGATTCAGCATCCATGCCTGTCAGGTGCATCTGTATCATAAGACTCACCATCCATTCAGGTTAGGTTAAGTAGTAATAGCTTAGATACAGGACCTGCACCAAAAACTTTTACCAGCTCCGGACGCCAACGCCGGGAGTATAGCATAAGCTCCCCTTGACTTCGTCTCGTGAAAAGGCGTAAGCGCGAAGATTCGAAGGCGAGAGTGCGAACTTGCAAAGTCAAAGAAGCGATAGTAGTATCACTTCTTCGCGTTCGCAACTTGGCACTTTCGTATTCGCATCTTCGCGCTTCGCTGTCGCATCTTTTATATTCTTCCTATTGTTCATGAATTATACTTGCATTGAGGATTTCCACTATTACAAACTGCTGGGTATGCAAGTGTATCACGCAGAATTAATGATAAAACCAAAATTATGAAAAGTTTACTCCACTGTTAGGCATTATAACCAAGCTGAAGTTAGTAGGCACTGACAGCAGCCACTAGAGGTTAACAGCCAATAAGGACAATCGTCAACGTACTGAGAGTACTCGTACAGAAAATATATTTTACTTTATCGTCGGCATACTTTAGTAAGTTTAGTTAATATCAAGATGATTAATACATCAATATTTTGTATGAGCATTGGAAACTTTGGATACAATAATAATCGTGTGATCAAAATCAAGGGGGATTTAAACCCCTAAACATGGGCCCTAACCTCTTATTAACGCTTTTAGAAACAATCCTTTCTAATTATAATCGATCAGACGAGTGTTTATTATGTATTAAAATTTACTATAGTCAGGTACTCTTCACACATTTGCACTAAAAGAACAAAGTCTATTCATGATCACAAATACAACATTACAACAAATGTTTAGAATATTGATGTTCATGTATCACGGAAAAGAAAACAAAACTAATGCAATATGATTTTTTTATAAATCACTTTCCTCAAGAAATGTAAATAAGAAGAATTCATATTCCTACGTTACTTGTCCCCTTACTCTTTTTCCATAAACTCATGATTACTGTTCGTTAATTATCATCATTGTTATGAATATGTCTTTATTTGCGCCATTTCCCGCCGTATGTCGATGAGAGGAGTGACGTAACTGTTAACAGTGAATTTGTGGCAATATAAGAGGTTTTGTGTGTGCCTGCTACGGATATGAAAAACTATATACAGCGATTTATTTACAAATTCGGTGTTTATAACTTCAGAAGCAGTTGAACAGAGTGAAAAAAAAGAAAATTTCAAAGTCATATCTTGGATACGGTGTAACCAATTTCTATTCATCTTTACCGGGGGGGGGGGGGTCATTTTTCTATAAGGGGTCATTTTCTTCATGTTTAACATGAAGAAAAATAACCCCTGGGTCTTTTTTCTTCAGAAATATCCAATTATCCTTCAGCTAGGGGGGGGGGGGGGGTCATTATTCTACGTCGAAAAATGAACCCCGGTCATTATTCTACGGGGGTCATTATTCTTCATTACACCAGCAAAGCGACCCTGCCAATTCTATTGCGGTCGTACTTTAGGGGTACTTCACCGGCACGTCTTTGATGCCAGCGATGCGACGAGCGTTTGAATTTAGCGAATTGCTGACAGAAACGAGATATCTATTGGTACTATAAGAAAGCCGCTAATATTTTTATTTATAATAAGAATAAAACGGAAAGCATCAAAATACACTATTTTAAAGATGAAATCGTTAAACAAAACACAATTAAGGAAGTTTTCGGCACTCAAGGACTGAACCAGAGTCGCCTAAGCACAAGTCCAACACTCTTACGACTGACCTACGCGGACTCTCGCTTCAGAACATTTGAACTCAAAATCTCAAGAATGCGTGGATCGATTTTTAAAGCAAATTGCATATTCTGAAGTGTTTCAATCGTCTCTACCGAATAAAAACATTAATGAATGTTTAAAAAATTAAAAAAAATTAAGGTTTTTCAATTCCTTCTGGTGACGACCATAAGTGACGGCCGACGTTCGGATATGCAAAGGGCACTGCGGCCGTCAACTCTCTAACATCTTTGAAAATTTAAAGGTTATATCTTAAGTACATTTTAGCTATTCTGATCAAATTTTGTCCGTCGTTCGTCTGTCTGTCTGTCCGTCCGTCTTTAAACGTTTTACATTTTGAATTTCTTCTCTAAAACCGCTAATCCAATTTCAACCAAATTTGGCACAAAGTATCCTTATGGGAGGGCAAATATCAATTGAAGAAGTAAGAGTCCAATCTGTATTGAAAGCGGAGAAAACCTTGAAACTGTAGAAAAAAGGAGTGCATTTTTAAAAATCTTCTTCCCAAAAACTACTGATTCCAATTCAACGTAGTTTTGCATAAATTATCCTTATGGGAAGGAAGTTATAAATTGCAAAAATAAGGGCTAATTCTGTTTCGAATCCGAGTTATTACGAAAATAATAATAAAGGAAAGGCGTGTTTCAGCTTCGGCATCCGGTAAAATGGGTAGGCAAGACTTGGCCTGGGCAAAACAAAAGATTGGCAGTTATTAATCTGCCAATCTCATTAAAATTTTAGGATATTTAATGGACCAGTATATTTGTATTCGCTGTAAATATTGCTGCAAAATAAGACGTATTTGGAATTGACGATTGCCGATCTGCCCCGGCTTTTATTTTGCCACGGCCCGGGTTTGCATACCCATTTTACCAAGACTAGTATTCTATACTTCTAAAACGATGTTCTTTTTATGAAGCAGCCATGACATTATACGAAAAAGGGTCGATCTGACTATGATGAATTTGCTTAGTGTGCAACAGTTCGCGTATGAAGGGAAATTTTTGAAACATGCAAAATATATTGGTGCCGATTTTGTGAAGTAAATTGAGGCTAAATAGTTCAATGCGTTGACAGTTTTCACACATGTCGTTGGTGTTAGCTTGTTCTGATTTTCGTTTCGTTTTCATTATTTATGCTTTGTAACCTGGGAACTATTGTCTGTATTTCGTGATTTTTACGTATCAAATCAAACAGAGACTTCGGAAAATCAAACAGTTAACTGTTTACCTGCGCAAATTAAGCAAAATATGATGTATCAAAAAAGTACTGAAATACAATTCATTCTATCGGTAATTCGGCATTATCTTTTACGTAATGGTAGCTATATATAGATTAATGCAATAGGTTTTGTTGAGTTGCTCGGCGTTTTCTCGAGTTTATTCAGTTTAAATAGAGTTTGGTATTGCTGACGGAAATATGTAGGTATATTACGGATTTTCGTAATGTTTGCTTGTAAGAGTTATCGTTCCTGCGGGAAGGTATATAAACTTCCGGTTAGGTTACGAAGCGAAGAAAAACATGGGAAAATATTATTGTTGTGTTACAAAATGTAACAATTTTAGTGACAGGGTTGGTTCATTCGGAAGACATGTAACTTTACATAAACTTCCTAAAGAAGTGTACACAAGACGTGCGTGGATTCTCTTGATCAGTAGAAAAAACTGGAAGCCAAGTAGTTATACTCGTGTGTGTTCAGATCACTTCAAAAACGTCCCAAGACAGAAATACCGAGCGAAAACTTGCCTCGAAAACAAAAAAAGGTACTCGTAAGAAGGGATCCACCCAAGAGGGACCCAGAACGTGCAGATAGTTCGGTTAATACTACAGACAAAGCAGGGATATTGAAACACCATTCGTGAGTACTACACTGTACATGTAGCATTCAGTTGCTATCTAATACTGTGAAAAAATAATGGATTCATAGATTGACAACCATAATCATTATGATGTATGAGAAACATAAACACATATTTATTGTTTATAGCGAGCGCAGCTCGCCGGCGCGCAGCGCCGGCGAGCGAAGCGAGCTCTAAGAACCAGTGTGCGCGGGAAAAAGAACGAGCTAAACCTACAGTTCATCAAACAAAATTTTTTGTCTACGTCCCATAATGCTCTCTAATGTTTTCACCCGTGGTGCTATGGCAAAAATGGCCGACTTTTAATTCGTAATTTACAGTGACTTAAAGTTTGAAGACACGTTTTGTGTACCGCATATGCTATGGCGGGACTCAAAAGATTTGTTACATGCTTTCATACCTCCGTATCGAGTCGAGAAACGTAAACAAAAACGAACAAAGTCATAGATGACGTCACAGTGCACTCGCGCTATATTTCCCGCGATAAATGTAGAGGTGGATCAAACATCTGCAATGCGTTTACTAGCCATTCCAGAATTGACTGCGATACCTGCCTCATTGACGGATGATTTGTTTTTAATTTTTTTTTAATATAGAGATTTTATGTATATATATATATATATATATATATATATATATATATATATATATATATATATATATATATATATATATATATATATATATATATATATTAGCAAGAGCCATACATTACTGTCATAACGACCCATTTTAAGCTAATTGTGCATGCATGAGTAGGGAGGAAATAAACAATAGGACATTTTGAAATAAATAAAAAGGAATAAAATGAAAAAATAAAGAGTTAAAAAAATTATGTAGATATTGCATATAGTCAGACCATTAAATTTAAAAGTGGGAAATTACACACCTACAAACAGGTACCGGTCTCTCTCTCTCTCTCTCTCTCTCTCTCTCTCTCTCTCTCTCTCTCTTTCTCTCTCTCTCTGGGAAGGGGGTTGTGCTGTATGTATCATAACCATTAAAATTAGTACATTTGGCATACTTATTGTAGTGCAATACTCTCTCAAAAATTTCTTTGACGTTCGTTGATACCTAAATAAAACTATAAGTTGACAATGATGCAAGGTATGTGTAATTCTTGCTGCGCTCGCCATAACGGTAGCACCGTAAAACATATTATGAAGTGGTTATCAGGTTATCAGCAACTATTTTAGTTAATAGTATGGGGCTCATGCACCACCCCCTTCCCTTCTTAATTTATTAATTATAGTGAGTTGTTTTACATTAAGAAGAATGTTTACTGTATCAGAATACCTCCTGGGTGTGTTTTATTTGATTGGACATAAATTGTGATTTTTTTAGCTGACCCAGTTTATGGACTGAACTGCTGAAACTGTTTTATATTAAATTTGTAGGTACTCTGCTAGTGAATTGGTTGATTTGACAGCACATGAAGAGCCCAGTGGATCAGGAAATATGTCTAAAGAGACCCAAACCTTTTCACAATCCCTAGTTTCTGTTAGAATAGATACTAACCTACCGGAGATAATGATTGAGTCCATTCAACATTCTAATGAGTTGATGATGTTTTACACAGGAATGACTGACAGTGATACTTTTTTCGCTGTATTTAATTCGCTAATGGAACAAGGAGCAGACAAGCTGTCAACAGAGGTTTTGGGAACAATGAATAACAATAAATTAGGTCGTAAAAGAAAACAGAGAAGGGTAGATGAATTTTTATTAGTTATGATGAGACTTAGATTAGGATTATTGTTGAAAGATCTTGAATTCCGTTTTAAACTGTCTTCAAGTGCTGTGTCAAAAATTTTCAATTCCTGGATACTTTTTATGTATGAGTGCATGCAATCTCTTGTTTTTTTGCAGGAGCTTGACGTTTTGAAGCTACATGTTCCTAAATGTTTCACAAATTTTTCAGACACACGTGTAGTTTTAGACTGCATTGAGATTTTCATCCAAAGTCCATCTTATTTAGAAAACAAATCTCTGACTTTTTCTAATTACAAATCACACAACACATTCAAAGTATTGGTTGGAGTAAGTATGACAGGGGTTGTAGTTTTTATTTCAAAACTCTGGCCAGGATCAGCGTCTGATGTTGAAATTACTAGAAATTCTGGTTTGATACATTTTCTTAAGAAAGGAGATGCAGTCATGGTTAACAAAGGTTTCATTCATATAGCTAATGATTTGAAATGTAAAGGTGTTAAACTTCATTGTCCGCCTTTTAAATCAGAACTCCAGTTTAGTAGGAGTGAAGTAGAAACTACTCGTAGAATAGCTTCTGCAAGAATTCATGTAGAACGCAAGATGGAACAGATAAAGAATTTCAGAATTTTACTGGGTATTATGCCTTTAGCAATAAGTGACTTTGCTGACCAAATTATCTTTGTGTATGCTGCTCGTACCAAACTTCTACCACCCCTGGTGTCTGAATAAATTACTGGTACTTTTTATTGAACATGAAATGTTTTATAAAAAAATCAAATGAATTGTTTTACTTTGATTTTATTTCTTAATCTTACTTTAATATGATCAGTATCACATGTGTATATTTTACATATACCGGTACAAGTACCCATTTACCTGGTGTATGATACATGTTTATTCATACATGTACCAGTATGTTGTACATTTGTATAAAAAATATTGTTTTTAATTTTTGATTGATCAACTAAAAGCTGAACACTCATTACTCATCAACTATCCCTATAATTAACCCCTTGCATAAGTCCAGACCCCTTTAAACAGTTTAGAGTTTTCGCTGCGCATGTCTCATCTGTGTGGACAAACACTTTGCATTGCCATGTTATTCTGTCAGGATGAAGTAATCAAATTTTATGCACTTATTTTAAGCCAGGGGAAAAGTAACATCAAATATACAGGTTTTATAACAGTGTGCTTGTATTTACTTATGAGTAGTGTTCAGCTTTAACAATTTTATACATTTAAAAGTATGGTATATATCTAAGTATTCACTAATATTTACAGAAATACAATGAATAATGTATATGCATTGCATATCTGATGTAATACATATCTTTAAACAATTTATACAAAGAAAACAAGTGCACTTAAACTGTAAACTCTCTTATCGCCAGTTATTAAAGTTTCACTTATGCTTTGTCATTAAGGATGAAAACATGGTTGACAAATGTCAATATTGTTAAATGACACATGATATTACAGGAAATAAAACATTGCATACATGCATAGACTATGATTTATCATTTTACACAAAATGATGTAATTCAAATGCTCATAAAATTTAGTCTTGGTGTTTCAATTTTGGAAAGAGCTCTTCAATATAGAACTTCTCTAGCTTAATGAGTAATGATTCCCAAAAAGAGTTGTCAGATTGGATGGGAATGACTAAAAAGTCTTTGATTGTATAAATAACAAAGTCACATCTCTCCATTTGACATACACCCATTTGACCTTGTACCTGGGTATAATATTTATGACTTTTCTTTAACTGAATTGTATTGGTATCGTCAATATAACAACACAATATTTTATCCTTGCACGCTTCTAAAATAGTACACTGTCTCCATTTAAAAGAACACTTTACTTCCAAAATATATTTATGAGTTTCAAACTTCACTATGCCATCAGGGCTTGCACCTAAGTAGGAGCAATGTATGTGTATACAAAACCAACCCCATATCTTCAACAATGACATTCTGTTTTTTCTTCAATTTCATGTAAGCTTTGTACCTTTTTTTAGCAATGGGTTCTTGCTTTAAAATCCCCCAATGCACAGCGCTATTTTCTAAAGGTTTGCCCTGACCCAAGAGTCGACATATGATATTTTCCGATTTTGTGGAGTCTTTGTTTGTTTTAATTTCATGAAAATTTGAGGCTGTTATACGAGCTGTTCGTATATTGTTATTGTTAATCATCAATATTGTTATTAGCACATGGGGGAAGAATGTAATAAATAGCAGCACGTGAGTTATTTCCAAGTTTTGCGCATAATGAGTTTCTAAATTTTATGCTATCTACTTTATAATTCACAGTTTTTTTATTCTTTACAATTTCTCCAAATAATTTGATCTTCTTGAAACTCATGTCTTGCACAGGTTTTGTATCTTTCCTTTTTTTGCTGGGTCGATTCCACTTACAAGGCTTTGAAGTGCATGGACCATCATCATCTGTCACAGGGCGTCCTACCGGACAAACAACAGTCCAGCAACATGGGTACATCCCTCACCAAGGCCTCAAATACATAACATAATCATATACATGGATTCATTTTAGATATGAGAGTTTATAACATTTATCAATTTGATTAAATAATGCTATTCACTGAGATACCAACAATTAAATTGAAGTGTTCATTGTTAGAATTATTGTTTTAATAAATGCATGCATAATTAAATAAATGAGAGAAATAATCCATTTATTTCATAATTCTAATTTGGCATATTTATATCGTTTAAGAAAGTGATTTTTATTTAGTTAATACTGGTAATTCATACCCTGCTGGGCACGTGCAACTTGCTTTCTGGACGTGAAAAGGGGACTTCTTTGTTATTAGGATCCACTGCTCATACACACCCTGCTTCATTGAAGGATAGCATTTTGATCGTATGTAACAATACTCGCTGTCAGGGTTTATTTCATTCATCATAATCTTATGTATGTAGCCCTCTTTAAAAAAAAATTAATCCTCTAATATATTGTCTATAGCACTGCATTTTCTTTGCATCGACAGTCCTGTGGCTACTGTGGATAAAATAATTCTCCACATCTTGAATTTTAAGTTTGGGAAACATATCCGATTTACCTGCCCAACCTGAATGCAGATCCTTTATATCTGGTACATGTACGTCTGAAGTTTGACACGATTGATGTGGGGGTATTTGACTGGGCGTCGTGCACGAACGATCTTTTATAGCCTTCACTACACGTTGGGCGAGTTCCAGCTTGTTGCCACTCACTTTTATGTAATTTACTCGCAGAAATGTTTGTATTTGAGATTTCTGATAATTAAGTATATCTTCCACCGTGGTATTGCATGACAACGGCAAGTCTGTGCCTTCATTTCGAAGTGGTTCCATCGCATCGTTTGGAATATCGCGCTATGCAACTCTTTACCGGAAGTTTACATACCGTCCCACAGGAACGATAACTCGTATTAGCGCATACATTACGAAAAGAGGGAATACATGCATATATATATATATATATATATATATATATATATATATATATATATATATATATATGAGATTCATTTCGAAGAAATAAATTGTGTTCTCTATTATTAATAGTGTATGTTTCCTGTGTTTAATTGTTTACAATTTCTATTTACTTACCATATTTGAGTGTTAAGCTTCGAATTGTAAGATAGGTACAGAAATTTGCTCACAATTCTATGTTTGTACACAGATCTTATAAACTAAAGATTAAAAAAGCAAAAAAAATTGTCAATAATTATTAAGAAAATTTTCAAAGTTTGTTCTTCCAGAAACTAATTTAACAACTTATTGTATTGTAAACTTAACCTTTTTTCTTCATTATTACTCGTGTGATCCCTGACTGTGTTTGTGTACATTTGTATAAACTGATTTTGAACCTCAAATACCATTGAACTTGTCTTGAGTGAATAAAAGAATTGAAAATCTTAGGCCATTCTTTTTTTTCCATTTTAAATGCTGAATAGGAAATACCAAGTTAAAATTCTTAAGCTGAAAGTAATAAACTCAAGTGAACAATTGAAATATGACTCAAACCTGGGCGAACTGTGAGCTCTGTATCTTGCTTATAATTCTACGATTGACGCTGAAATTTTGGTTGACATTAGATATTCTCTATGAATTAGAGTATGTTAAATACTTGTACAAACAAAATAAAATTATGATATTCTGTATATACCTACTCTCTGGGGCCCCCTCTTTATACAATAAATAATGTGAAATCTACATCAAGTTTGATAGTTTTTCAGACACGAGTAAATAAAAACGACATCTTTAAAACAGTTTCCATAGTTCTGACACATTTCTGTTGCGGGGATAAAGTAATTATTGCATTCCTAAGAAAATATCACAGCGGAAAATTATCCAGGTTTGTACGCGAGGTAAATAACAGTCATTTAATTATAATGGAGAAGAAAAATTAAATTTTTGAATGATTTTAATTTGAGGAATTGAGCACATTGAGGTACAATTTTCTTCTTCACATCTACTGGCACTGTACCAGTTATCGGCTAAAATTTAACGTTTTCTTTTCGTAATTCCTTATTTCTTGATATTTTTGGATAAAACTTGACATACTTTAAAAAGTGCACTCCTTATTTATCAATCTGTTAGTTTATATCATTATTTAGAACCCAAAACACCTTGTTTTGTGCTTTTAAGCACGCCCCGAATTTGCCGAGATTTTACTATTTACTGTACCAGTTATCGGCTTCGTGATAATAACATAGTAAAAATCCGTGTTCGTGTTGATTTTATACTCTGCTAAATGTAGTTTGAATTATGCCCCTTGTGAGGTCAGACTAAAGTATTCGGGGTCGTGATACATTATAAACAACTCATAAAATAATTTGTTTATTATCATACGGTAATACACCAAATTGTATACTATTCAATACATAATTGTGCAATCAGACGTTCAATTGCGCTACGAATCTCTCCAATATTCGTGAATTCCTTTTGTTTATACATGTTAAATGTATTGATTTTATATGTCAAATCAAAGAAGGGATATAATAACGTATCACAAAGAGGTAATATTCTATTTTTAACTTATTACGTCACTTCCCCCACTGCTGAAAGTGCAAAGATGTAAAATCAGCGGTAAACAATGATCCTTTAAGCTCATGTATAAAACATATACAAGAAAGTTTTCAAGCAAACTTACTTTTCTTTATTCGAAAAAGACGACTGAATTAGAAAATCTTGGATTGTCGCGTGCTATAAACCCGAACTCTCAGTTTAGCCGATAACTGGTCTTAGCCGATAACTGGTACAGTACCAGTATACATGTAGGATTTTTTAGATAAAAAACAATAACTATTATATTTTTTAAGGTCACCTGAGTCACTCATGTGACCTAATGCAATTGGTCTTCGTCCGTCGTCGTGCGTCGTGCGTCGTACGTTAACAATTTTACATTTTTAACTTCTTCTTGAAAACTACCAGGCCAATCGTTACCATTTTTGGTGTAAGGCATCTCTATGGTAAGAAGAATCTAAATTGTGAAATTTATGGCTCTACAACCCTGGGGTGCTACGGGCGGGGCCAATTATGCAAAAAAAGCCAAATTTTCAAAAATCTTCTTCTCTACTTCCACACATTTGAGGAAAAAACTGAATGCATGGTTATGATGTCCTTGAGGCCCTCTACCAAAATTGTGAAATTTATGGCCCCTGGGTCAGGGGTTCTAGCTCTAGGGTGGGGCCAATATGGCCATATAGTAAAAATGTATTCAATCTTAGAAAATCTTCTTCTCTACTACCATATATATTTGTTAAATACCTAATGCATGATTATGATGTCCATGAAGCCCTCTTCCTAAATTGTGAAATGCATGACCCCTGGGTCAGGGGTTCAGGCTCTAGGGTGGGGGCAATATGGCCATATAGAAAAATGTATTAAATCTTAGAAAATCTTCTTCTCTACTCCCATATATATTTGTTAAATACCTAATGCATGATTATGATGTCCATGAAGCCCTCTACCTAAATTGTGAAATTCATGATCCCTTGGTCAGGGGTTCAGGCTCTAGGGTGGGGCCGATATGGCCAAATAATAAAAATGTATTAAATCTTAGAAAATCTTCTTCTCTACTTCCATATATATTAGTTAAAGACTAAATGCATGGTTATGATATCCATGAAGCCCTCTACCTTAACTGTGAAATTCATGACCCCTCGGTCAGGAATTCAGGCTCTAGGGTGGGGCCGATATGGCCAAATAGTAAAAATGTATTAAATCTTAGAAAATCTTCTTCTCTACTCCCATATATATTTGTTAAAAACTAAATGCATGATTCTGATGTCCATGAAGCCCTCTACCTAAATTGTGAAATTCATGACCCCTTTGTTAGGTGTTCATGCTCTAGGGTGGGGCCAATATGGCCATATAGTAAAAATGATTTAAATCTTTAAAATCTTCTTCTCTACTCCCACAGATGTGGGAAAAAAAACTGAATACATGGTTATGATATCCACAATCTCCTTTACCTAAATTGTGAAATTCATGGCCCCTGGGTCAGGGGTTCAAGACATGAGGGGGGGGGGGCAATATGGCAATAAAGTGTTAATGCATATAATGTTTAAAAATCTTCTCTATTCTCACACATCTGTATAAAAAAACGACTAATAATTATGTTTACCAGGAAGTCCTCTACTGAAATTTTAATTTTCATGTCGCCTGGGGTATGGGTGTATGGGTTTTGACTCTAGAGCAGGGCCAAAATGGATGTATAGATGTTAATGCATATAACGTTAAAAAATTATCTTCTTTACTCCCACACACCTGAAAGGAAAACTGAATTCATTATTTTGTAAACCAGATCTTTTAGTTTTTCACCAAAATTATAGGTTTCACAGTTCTTTTTTAATTAAATGTGGTTGTCATTACAAATTCATAATTTTTCTACTCCAGTATAAAACCTAATTAATAAGATGCATATATGAGACTCCATGACAAGTTTGTGCATTCGATATATGCTACTCAGGTGACCGTTTAGGCCAGTTGGCCTCTTGTTTTTAAGATACAATAACTAGTAAGTAGTTGATAAAAAAAAATGTACCTATATGCTCTGATATATTTTGATAGCTTTACAACGTGGGAGGGGGGGGGACCAGAACGAAAATATAGGGAATTGGAAGTGTACCCCTACCAAATGTTTAGTTTTATATCTTGCGTAGGAGTTTCTTATTCTGGTGAAAAATAGTATTTTATGAACGTACAATGTCAAAGATTACGTGTATGCAAAATTAAGTGTAAAATTCGAATACTTTTCAATATTTATATTTTGTTATTCTACCGAGGGACCATATGGCACAATATCTTTTGAACGCCCATTGTTGTTCAGGTGAGCGATGTGGCCCCATGGGCCTCTTGTGTTATATATGCTTTCTGCGCATAGTGATTAACAGCGTTCACGACCGCATGCGGGTAGACTTCCAGCTCGGAGGCTTTCACACCTCTAGAAATTAAGCCCCGCCCTTACCATCCGGTAAAAATGTTCGGCCTTTAAAATGAGTTTTCTTTTTTTTTAATCTTAATTTACTGAAACCAGTATATTGGTATATGTATCATAGCAAGTAAATATCTTCTTTCTATCTTCTATATTCTCTCTCTCTCTCTCTCTCTCTCTCTCTCTCTCTCTCTCTCTCTCTCTCTCTCTCTCCATGCTAACATACAAATATTTTAGTATTTGAATAAAGTACCACCGGTAACATGTATAGTAATGTTGACAGCAGCTAAATGTACATCTTGGCATAAAAAAAATATTTCTAAATGCGGGATAATGTCCATGGATTCAAATGATTTTAAGTTCGTTATTGAATGAGTGTCTTAATAATTCTTAATGAATGAAAGTCAACGCTAAAAAGTATTTTTTATATCGACGATGTACTGTCTCCTTCTTTGTGTATGTCTACCGATAACAATCTTGTCTGTCTGAGAACAACGGAAAAATCAGAACTAACAGAAAAAGGCGCAGACTATACACACGACCGGCTGACTGCGTCAATGTGTGAAAATTGACCACCTGTGTATATTTGTTGTAGCCTAGGTATAAACAAATGTAAACGTCGGGAAAATACACTGTTAAAACAAAAATCTGAATTTTTACTTTTGATTAAAAAAAACCATAACGGTTGCCGGGTTCCTTAGGATCATAATTATTTAGAATCTGTCGTAAAAGATTATTTTTATTTACTTACAATTAGGACTACTTGCATGTATTGCTTACAAAGGTGGGATGGATTTATTATATCCATTCAATAGTTATTACACACCGAGGTCAAAATTAAACAAAAATGCATTAATTTTATTAACATAATATTCATGCTTAACATGAATCGTTTCGACATAGCACAGTACTGCAAGGGGTATCAATTTGCAAGTGGGATGAAGAAAAAAGGGAGATGTATTATTCGTACTACTTTAAATTTTTCGACTTAAAGTTTGCAGATTTTTTGCAGGTTATTTGGCAGAGATAAACTTGAGATAAAAGAAAAATAATCAGTATGTAAAAGAAGCAGATTAATAGACAACCATTTTTTTTCACCCCAATCGATTTCTGATTAATCTCTCTCTCTCTCTCTCTCTCTCTCTCTCTCTCTCTCTCTCTCTCTTTCTCTCTCTCTCTCTCTCTCTTTCTCTCTCTCTCTCTGTTTAAAATGTAAAATGCATTCTGCAGTATATGTTTTTTTTGTAAAATTAAATCCCAACATTTGCAATGTATTTTTAAATGTTTTAATCAAAAGAAATCAACATATGACCTAGAAACTCGCACGCTTTCTTCAAAATATACCGGAGTAATCAAGCGCGCAGTCATGATTCATGGACATGTGTACACGAACAAGCATGAATATTTTGTGGATTAAGTGTTTGATTGACTGTTTTTCAGTGGGTTAAAGACAGCTCATGAGACACAGAGAATTAACAACCCGATCATTTAAACGAGGGCGTGTCGTATATCATCAATAAGGAATGATAATGTACCTTGCTGGTTGGGGGGGGGGGATTTTCCAATGACTGGCAGAATAAACATAATGACATGCACTTTTTTGATAATCAGATTCAAGATGTAAATTCAGAACTTTCACTTAATAGCTAGGGACATTATCATAATGTTGTGATCGTAACATTTAATAACAATAGACATTGATAAATATAACATACTAAATACATTTAACGACATGTTTCATTCTTCTGTCAAGTTGTATCTATGCATAATGTTAAATAAATGCTATATACAGCATAATTAAAATAAATATTGAAGAAAAAAAGTAATACTGCAGTGGGATACAGTGATGGTCAGTGCCCGGTACAGTGGCGTACAGTGGGGTACAGTGCTGGTCAGTGCCCTGTACTTAGCCAACATTTTGAAAAATACAGGGAAAATTGTGTTGGCTAAGTGGGAATGGGGTGCAGGTGGAGAACAAAAGAATTTAATTACAGGTAAGCTATAGTCTGTTTTCCGATAAAAGTAGGAGAAATAAAATATTTGTTAGCCTACAGAAGAATAAATATGAATTGAGCTTCTGTCTTAGTACTTTATAAAATTCATTCAGATTAAAAATTAACTGTACATAGTTCCCTATTATTTTTGTTAGCCTACAGAGGAATAAATATGAATTGAGCTTCTGTCATAGTACTTTATATAATTCATTCAGATGAAAATATACTTTTAAAAAATTAACTGTTACATATTCCCATATAATTTATGCCATTAATTAAGGTATAAATATCATGGTTTGTCTATTTTCATCATTTATTGAGATAATTATATCAGCTGCCTTAATTTAAACTTGGCCTTGAAAAATGTAATAAGAAGTTTTAGGTTTTACCGAAATTTCACTCAGTATAAGAGCTTTAATTTTCTTTGTAGTAGCATTTGTTTCATTTCATTTTATGTGTAGGCAACATTGTCCATTTACTAAAGACTAAGCAGGTGTAAAAAGAAAACATTTGTTTAAAAAAAATATATTCGTTTTTATAGGATATCAATCATAAAATAGCTATCCATCTTATGTTGATATTCTTAATATATGAGAACAAAACCATTTTCAGTAATATGTTTAGCGACATCCATAGCTTTAATAAAACCGACGGACTAGCGAACTTGGCAAAGATTGATAAGTCATGTTTGAGAAATCTCTTGATTCTTTAACATTTATAAAGACTCTTAATCAAATTGAGCACATGGGTGGTATGAAAGGTTGTCTTTAGCTTTGATCGATCTATTGGTACTCTCTACTCTGAATAAACGTCCGAAGAAATTTTGAGAATTATAAAAAATGAATATGTTATAATTAATGTAAGACGACACGTTCCTCGATCATCTTTTTTGTATCTCCTCGTAATAAAAAGTTCAAATAAAAATTATTGTTTTTATAATTATTTCTAAATGATTAAAATTATCTTTTATTTTATAACATCCCTAGGTGGCCGGGTGGTTATAGTCGAGACCGCTCACTGCCAAGAGCATAGGTTTTTGAGGTCGTGAGTTCAAAGCCCAACCCCGGCCAAGAAAGAGTTACACTATGGTGTTTCGCTTTACTGTATATTATTTACTTTTATATCTGGAATTTAAGTATATTTTTGAAAAGATTATTTAGGAAATTACATACTGTAGTATTTTGCAGAAATGCCTGGTAAGGTATCCTAATATTTTCCAAGAAATCTTGTCAAAGTAGTAGTAAACCATTAACAAATTCCTGGAAAAAGTTATATAAAATTGAGGAACGTGTCGTCCGACCTTAAAGGGTGGTTTATCCCTATATGTATGTATTTAAATATTATAAGATAGTAATAGTAAAACAGACCGAAACAATACGTATTTACGACTAGAAATAGAAAAGCCCTAATTGCAGTGGTTTTGTAGTTTATTTGCATTTTTTTATCATTCATAATAAGTTCTTTAAATGTTAACAAAATTGACGGTGGTTACTGGTTGGTTTAAAAATGCATCGGAATTTCTAACACCCACTACATAAGATCTACATAAATAAAAATGCATAAATAATTCCATATCTAACTTTGGGTTTTGGAGGCGTGGAAAATATTCATATATATTTGAGCTTATAGCCAATCAGATTGTTATTAATCAAATATCATTTCAAGTAGAAAAATATACTTAAGAGGCCCCCAATGTTAAATCAAAGTTAATCACTGTGGGAAAACAATGACATATCCAGAAAAGTTTGTTACGTTTCATTTTTCTGTTTTCAACTTAAAACGAAAGCAATGAACGAAGACAATGATATAGCAGTTGTAGGCATTGGTTGTATGTTTCCTGGCGCTGACAACGTAGACGAATTCTGGCAAGTTTTGATTAATGGAGAAGATCATGTTCGAGAGATCCCACCAGAAAGATTCACCGTAGAAGCTTTTTACGACCCGGACCCTGATCATCCTCATAAAACATACGTAAAGAAAGCCGGTCTCATAAAAAAGTAAGTTAATTTAATTTAAGAAGTATTTTATTCAAGTTTATAAATACATTAAAATGGATTGAACAGCAGGTACAATGCCTATTTATGTTCTCTCCTGTAGTCAAGGTATAATATGAGTAATTATATAATTTTATATAGATATATATACATAAATATTGCAATGGAATTTTGTATGATAGATTAATATATAATTATAAAAAGCATTGGAAGGAGGTACAGTGCAAAAAAATAAACAAAACAAATAGCTTATGATAGGAAAATAAAAAAAAAAATAGAAAAATAATGGTTAATTGCTAAGGTTGAAAATAAAAAAGTATATGTAGTGAAGAGAAAAAATGAGAAAGAAAAGAAAAAAACATGTAATAAAAACAAAACAAAAAATAATAACAGAGTAGAAAAAATGGAAAGTTTGGGGAGATGGGGTGGGAGGGGGAGGGGGAGAACAAATAAGCAATAAAAATGAAAAGAAAGGAGTGTAAGAAAAGTAAGTTCGTTCTTTTCTGAAAATGTTCGGATCTATTCGTAACATTATCTTATCTAAACGAATTTTAAGATTGTCTTTAGGTTGTTTTTTTCTGTTTCGATTATGGTGCAATAACCAACTATGTTGCGCGTTTGGTATGCAATGAAAGTCTGCGACATATTTATTCAGATGAGTTCCACATCTTAAAACGCTAGATATGTTAAGAATTTCAATCATCATTGCAAAATGTGGTACCTAATGTTAACAGTAACAAATATGTAACCTTTTAAACAAACTTAAATGGCAGATCCAAACACCCAGCAAATCAATTTGCAGTGAATCCACACACCGCCCACATTCCCGAGTTGATATGCAGAATTAGCTTCCAGCGATGCATCCACAGCCCCTGCGGCTGTAATATCGACATGTTCTCTCGTCAGAATTTAGGTCAAATGGATTTTTAACAATTGTGTCTTTAAATTTAACCAAGGTATTTGCAATGATATAAACAAGCGTTTTAACAAATATGATCGATAGACTTATCTAGGTCAAATGAAGCAAAGGAGTACCGTATAATGGGTAATTTTTACTGCAGTGATTTTTTACGAATTTATCTTAAAATAGGGCGATTTGAATTTTTAGGCGTAATTTATTTTACGAATTGTACATGTCTGTAAAAATTAAAATCATATCTGGTAAATATCTAGGGTATAAGGGGGGGGGGGGGGGGTCACCGTGTCTTTGTTTCTTTCCAAGCGATCCATTTGGATTTGGCATTGTAGATACTGGTTTAAAATAGCTTCGTATTCCCGTCATACCTATTGACTGAGTAATTGAAAGCTAGCAACTAACGTGGTTTTAAAAAATACTCAAGACTTAATATAAAGAGCTGAACTGTTATCACCACATGACCATAAACGCTCAAATAAACCTACATGTACATGAGCTGAAGGTCATGAACATTACTCTCATACGTACGATGTAGAAAATTTACGTGCGGTGTTGTAATTTTTCACTTCTGTGAAAATTTACGTGTTTAATTTTTACGGATTCATAAAACTCGTAAAAATTAGTAAAAATTAGCAGCACGTAAAAAATACCTGTTATACGGTAGTATTTGTTTGACATCAGTTTTTGTCTATATTGATTTTAATAACATAAGATTTACATGAGTACGTATTTTAAATTGGTAAACACTTTATTACACTCTATTCTGTTTAAGTTATCGTTTTCGCCACATGTTGCATTAATTTTGACATTTGTTAATTTTTAAAAAAAGTTTTCGCGGTAAATAATGTTGCATTGCAATCGATATGAAAAGTATACCATCCGGGATAAAAGTGTTTAGAATATGTGCGAGTAGTTTCGATAATTTCTCAGCATATAATAAATGTCAAATTTTATCCTTTATAAATTCCCATAAGAAATGTATTTTCGTACCGTACAGTTCACAAAACGAACCGTACCGTTCACAAAGGGAATCATTTTGTTCGCAAATCGAACTGTACCGTGCAAAAAGCGTGCAAAATAATTTATGCAAGACCCGCCTCAAAAAGGCCAAGAAAGCGTACCGTACCATGCAATAAGGGTGCATCCTTTATATACGGCTCTTTGACCTATTGTCTTTCGATGAATACGGACGGAGATTATCGCTGAAAAGATAAGTTTAATATTTTACTAGACTTTTATAATACGTGATTCGATAACATATACGAAAATTTAACGCTATTATTTTCATTAAAAACAGTTACAAAATGTTTCATTTAATTTCCTTTATTTGACTGTAAATCATATTTTTGGTTTTCGACTTGCATCGCCGATTTCTTAAACATTGTAAAATATTCATGTTCTAACAGTTCGTGGTAAAATGAACCTAGAATTTGTGTGTTGAATATAATACTTAAAGTGTTATCACTTGACTTTATTATTTCGCTTTAGGATTCTATAGTCGGTCATTTGAGCGGGATTTTATTTCAGGACTCAAAGTGCTTCGTCTGTCAATCAGTTTTTGGGAGGTGATTTTAATCAACCCTCTATGCAGTCACTCTGGCAAACTGAAAG
The DNA here is from genome assembly GCA_015776775.1 of Magallana hongkongensis. Lineage (NCBI taxonomy): Eukaryota > Metazoa > Mollusca > Bivalvia > Ostreida > Ostreidae > Magallana > Magallana hongkongensis. The sequence continues at coordinate 8,335,098 of CM027471.1, forward strand.
TGAAACAGTGTTTGGACCTAAGCACAAATCATCACCGCTGACAAGACTTTGTTCTTGAAAATAATACAAAGAAATCAAAGTAATGTATGCTGAAGCATTGTTTTTTCAAGGAAACTTATCAATAAACACTTTGAAAATAGTCAGATTTTATAAAATACGAACAACTAAGATATTTTTATAGCTTCATGTGTTCCTACGCCAGAGTTTAATATAGCCACGTTCAATCTCCGTAAATCTCCGACAAGCAGAAAGGCTCTCTTGCTTGTCGGAGATTAACGGAGACAGCCGAGCGTCTGGTTGAACGAGACTAGAGTTCGATATCAATAGTGCTTGGATCCATATTTTTTTTAGAAATGCTTCGAATACTTATATATAGTTTGAAATCTATCTTTAAATATTACACAACATGATTCATATAAAGATTCTCGGAATTCTTGTCGAAAAAGTCTAACATTCATATAATAAAAAAGGGCGTAATTCAAATACAGACTAGAAACTAATTGCCATGCAAGATAAGTTGATTTCAAAATAAAAGATAATCGATAAAATCAACTCCCGTCAGTACTTCAGTACTTTGATTAGTATAACGGTACAGATCACGCCTTGCGCCGAGTGCAACTTGGCTCCTCCTACGTAGCTAAAAGAAAATTATGGTGGCATATCAGCATAGCATATTACGTCAAGTCGAGATAACTATCTCGTCAAGTCAAGATAACTTTCTTGTTTCTCAACAAACTCCGACTTCTATTTTGTCTAGTCAACATAAGCTATTACACTTTGTTGCGATAACTATCTCGGCAAGATGAGATAACATATCTTGTATCATGACTAAAATTTGTTGCATTTGCAAATGCTGCCATCCACGAAACAATATAATACATGTACATGTATAATAGTTGTATTGTCGTATTTTGAAACGCATTACTCGATCCCCTTACGTTTATAAAAATCAAATAGAATTCTCCAAAATAGGGCCAAAATTATAAGAGGAATTATTTTAATCCTTAGCATACCTCTTTCAATCGCATGTAGTTTAATGTATTTAAGACAGTACAACTTCATAAAAGTGATATAATGAGGCTAGACATATTGTGTTTTAATGAGTTCCAAACCTCTATTATCAAATATATGTATATAACTTATTTTGTTTTGTGAACGACAGTCTTTGCAAAGGACACGACTTTAAGTCGAGATGCAAGATAAATTATCGAGATAGCTATCCCAACAAAAAAGTCGCTCTTGATCGAGAAACCAAAAAGTTGTCTAAACTTGACGAGATAGTTATTTTAACTTTACGTGATATGCTATGTTGACCCAACATTATGTGGATGACAGAAATATGCCACCATAGAAAATTATCGAATGAAAACTTTTTTGTTTTAAGGTTTTCTTGAATCCATATTTAATATAGTGTTCATCTTTGAAATTACATTGTATTCAACAATCATTTCACTCCGTCTTCATGATTATTACTAATGTACTGGCGATCAGAGTCTCTTTCCCTCTCTGTAGTATTTTTTGTCCCCCGCCGCAACGCGGAGCGGGGACATAGAAATGCCGGGCGTCCGTCCGTGTGTCCGTTCGTAACACTTTTATGTAAGCGCTCTCATGACTACAAATCATGACGGATTTTCATTAAATTTAGACCAAATGTTTATACCACGAATACTTTGGTCAAAATCAAAAATCAGCATTGGTCGATACTTTTTGTTGGAGTTATGGGACTTTGACCACAATAATGACTCCGTTTTATCCCAAAATTGACCTTGTAAGCGCTCTCATGCCTACAAATTTTGATGGATTTACATGAAATTCATACCAAATGTTTAAACCACTAATACCTTGGTCAAGTTCCTAAATCAGCCTTGGTCGATATTAGTTTACTGCTTGACCGGCGGGGGACCCAGGAATTCTATTGTTGTTACTAGATACATTCTTTATATATTTATCACTTTTAGCATTCATTTGTTCATTACCTGGTATTTTTCTATGTCCTGTTTACAACAAATATGTAAAAAAAAAGAGAAAAAAAAAAAAGAAAAAGGTAAATGAAATATAAACAGGTTAGTCAGCATTTGTAAACCGTCAGCTAAATGGCAAGCATACAGTGAAGAGCAAACACTTGTCCAACAGCATGATAAATATGGCCATTAAAAGCTATTGACTTGTTGTGTATATCCAGTTATGTGCATACCGTAAGAAATATTTTACACTTACATGTATAGGTTAACAGAATAACAAAAACTAATAGTCATATTTTTGACTAAATACAGGCGATCTTATTTCAGATAAGAGAAGCGATTACGGGTTATATGTAGGTGAAATCTGTGTATACGAACAAGTGCAAAAAATCATAGTCAATATTTAAATGAATAAAATCTAATAAATTATTTTTTTTTATAACAGTTGATTTCAAGAATCTTAAACTGAAATTCAGTGTTCATCTTATCATTAATTGCGTGTAATTTTACACCGTCTATTCACCAGGGAAATTTGATCGGCAATAGTATTACAGTATTACGCAACAAAGAATGATCGTAAGAATTATGAATAAAGTAAAAGTAAGATGCTTGTAAAAAAAAAAACAACTGGCCGAGAATCAAGACAACGAAAATGGAAAGAGAAGAAATATCGGAATAAAGTCGGGGCAATTTTTCATAGCAACTTTAAATGGATTAGAAATTCAATTCAAGTACATGTATAGAATTAAAAACTTAAGAGGCTTGTTAGAATTATTGACGGATCGCTGAATTAACAAAAATATATCGGATTAGAGTCAAACAATCTTTCCATCTATCGTAATAATTACATTTATCTACATTTAAATACTAATTTTAACAGACTAATCAAAATTAAAACTACTCTCCGCTTCCTAGTTTTTAGTTAGTGCACGTTTCACGCAACGTATTAAAATTGGAGGAATTGATGTAAATGCCGATTTTAATTAGATTGAAATACATTTGTAATATATTATATAAAAAAAGGAAAAACATGTTTGTCATAATTACATGTACCACCTTGCTGAAGTAGATCGGGCAAAAATAAACAAAAATATTACATTTTTTATGATAAAATACTTCAAACCTTAATGAAAAACAATGGGTTGCAGTGAGTCTTGATCGAGAAACCAAAAAGTTGTCTAAACTTGACGAGATAGTTATTTTAACTTTACGTGATATGCTATGTTGACCCAACATTATGTGGATGGCAGAAATATGCCACCATAGAAAATTATCGAATGAAAACTTTTTTGTGTTATGTTTTCTTGAATCCATATTTAATATAGTGTTCATCTTTGAAATTACATCGTATTCAATAATCATTTCACTCCGCCTTCATGATTATTACTAATGTACTGGCGATCAGAGTCTCTTTCCCTCTCTGTTGTTTTTTTTTGTACCCCGCCGCAACGCGGAGCAGGGACATAGAAATGCCGGGCGTCCGTCCGCGTGTCCATGCGTCCGTCCGTCACACTTTTTTTTAAGCGCTCTCATGCCTACAAATTATGACGGATTTTCATTAAATTTATATCAGATGTTTATACTACTAATACTTTGGTCAAGTTCAAAAATCAGCATTGGTCGATACTTTTTGTTGGAGTTATGGGACTTTGACCACAATAATGACTCCGTTTTATCCCAAAATTGACCTTGTAAGCGCTCTCAAGCCTACAAATTTGACGGATTTTCATTAAATTTATACCAAAATGTTTAAACCACTAATACTTTGGTCAAGTTCGAAAATCAGCATTGGTCAATACTTTTTGTTGGAGTTATGGGACTTTGACCACAATAATGACTCCGTTTTATCCCAAAATTGACCTTGTAAGCGCTCTAATGCCTACAAATTTTGATGGATTTACATGAAATTTATACCAAATGTTTATACCACAAATACCTTGGTCAAGTTCCTAAATCAGCCTTGTTCGATACTAGTATACTGCTTGACCGGCGGGAGGCCCAGGAATTTATTTTTGTTGTTACTAGAGAAATTCTTTATATATTTATCACTTTTAGCATTCATTTGTTCAATACCGGGTATTTTTCTATGTCCTGTTTACAACAAATATGTAAAAAAAAAAGGGGGGGGGGAATGGAATATAAACAGGTCAGTCAGCATTTGTACACCGTCAGCTAAATGGCAAGCATACAGTGAAGAGCAAACACTTGTCCAACAGCATGATATACTGTATATATGATGTATAGGTTAACAGAATAACAAAAACTAATAGTCATATTTTTGACTAAATACAGGCGATCTTAGATAAGAGAAGCGATTACGGGTTACATGTAGGTGTAATCTGTGTATACGAACAAGTGCAAAATATTTTAGTATCAATATTTAAATGAATAAAATCCGTGTCAAAAGTTTTTATAACAGTTGATTTCAAGACTCTTAAACTGAAATTCAGTGTTCATCTTATCATTAATTGCGTGTAATTTTACATCGTCTATTCACCAGGGGAAATTGATCGGCAATAGTACTACAGTGTTACGCAAAAAAGAATGATCGTAAGAATATGAATAAAGTAAAAGAAAGATTGCTTGTAAAAAAACAACTGGCCGAGAATCAAGACAACGATAAAGGAAACTAAAGAAATATCGGAATAAAGTCGGGGCAATTTTTCATAGCAACTTTAAATGGATTAGAAATATTTAATGACTTCAATTCAAGTACATGTATAGAAATAAAAACTTAACATGCTTGTTAGAATTATCGACCGATCGCTGAATTAACAAAAATATATCGGATTAGAGTCAAACAATCTTTGAATTTATCGTAATAATTACATTAATCTAAATTTAAATACTAATTATAACAGACTAATCAAAATTAAAACTACTTTCCGCTTCCTAGTTTTCAGTTAGTGCACGTTTCACGCAACGTATTAACATTGGAGGAATTGATGTTAATGCCGATTTTAATTAGATTGAAATACATTTGTGATATATTATATAAAAAAAGAAAAAAATGTTTGTCATAATTACATGTACCACCTTGCTGAAGTAGATCGGGCAAAAATAAACAAAAATTTTACATTTTTTATGATTAAATTCTTCAAACCTTAATGAAAAACAGGGGGTTGCAGTAAAAAATGATTTGGCAATGAATTTGTTTTATCTTTTTAACAAAACATAAGTATGCCCACTACAACATATATCATTTTCATGACTACTTTCTTACCTTGCAGTTATAATTTTTTTAACAATTTCAATTTTCTGCAATCATTATTTTATTTGATGGAATTTATTTGCAAATCGAGTTCATTAATTTTGAGAACGAAAACCAATTTCAAAATTGTTTACAACATTGGCTTTTTGACATAGCAATATCATAACTTTGTCAATATGTTGCTGAAATCAACACTTCAAATTTTGAAGTTTTTGATTCTTAATCTGAACAAAATGGGCTTTCACTTAAAAAAATGTTCATGAATTTGTTTTTTAAAATTTCATATTTATATATATATATAAATATATATATATATTTATATATATATATATATTGGAGTGATTAACGTCAATTTTCTGCTACTGTTTGACTCTCTGGATGAAATGTACATTTTTAAAACCTTACTGCACTGCACATCTATAGAATAGTCCCTATCAACCTTAGCATGTGCTTTATAACGTAAACACATTCATGCCAACTTTCTTGCATTAAGAGAGATATCACTATAGGAATTACCCCTATCCCTTATTCTGAATTAATGATCTTTTGTGACAAATTATGTTTGAAAAAAAGGCACGTTTTTATTGCCTCCCTCGAATTCTTAAAAATTCACGATAAATAGCCATACAAATAATTTAAATAGATACAAACTGAGTATAATTATGTTAGATTCAACTTAAAATATTTATTTTTTTATTAGCATCATACATATTACAAAAGCAGTACATAGATGATTGAGAAACAAGCCAAAAGGCTTATGTTAATTAATCTCGCTCTTGTCAGTTTACAAATGAGAGGTCGGTAAAGTTTTCAAGTCCAATAACATTACATTGATTAGGAAAAATGTAGGGGGAAGAAAAAAGAAAATGTCATTTATGTTAATATTGAAACATAATGTTGCTAAGTAACTCTAAATAGGCATGATATATCTGTGAACGCACAGGTAAATGCAAATATGATATTTAATGTAATACAATAAAGTAAAACAAAAGGTGAACTTAAAACCTTTTACTTTCAACAAGAAATTTCTGGACAAGGTAAAGAAATATTGTTGTATTGTATAATATAACGTTACCATATAACAATAATTCAACATTGATATGGAAGTGTCAAGATTGTATTGATCCTAACTCTGGAATGTGTACTACAGTGTAATAAAAAAAGATCAGTACTTTCAACTTCGCCGCAAATACAAAGAGGTGAGTTAATTTTCTTTGAATCTAATGAAGATTAAGACCACTACATTCTAGTCTTAGTTTGGGGGGAAGAGTTTGGCCTATTATGGTACCTAAATAAAAATAATTTTGAATTTTAATCCTACTGGTATGTAAATATGTCTTAAAGCAATGTAATGAAGGATTTGATCGCACATTTTGGTGTAAAGCATTCTATTGTCTTATTGTAGCTTAGAAGAATGAATAAAGTAAAGCTTAATTCTTGTATTGATGATGGTAGATAAGTAATTAGGAGCCATATTGTGAAATATTTTGTCAATTTAAATAAAACGATGATTTCCCCTGAGTTTCGATAATGGTTCCCATCCCGTTTCTTTATATATCAGATGTCTGGATGTCATTCTATTCCCTCCCGTAGCTATTCTTGCTGCTTCCAATTGTATACTTTCAATCTTACTGACCAAGTATTCTGGTATGTTGTCCCATATAATATCTCCGTATTCTAAGACTGGTCTTACAAATAAAAAATACGTTTTCTGCAAAGATTTCCTATCGAGAATATACTTGAGTCTTCGCAGCATACAAAGGCGGGAACAGGCTTTTTAACTGTTTCATCTAAATGTAATTTTCAAGACAAATTACTATTAAGAATAACTCCTAGGTGTTTATGAGTTGCTACCTATTTCAGGTGAACATTATTGAGTACTGATGAGGGGTAAGAAGGTTTCTAAACTTAATTGTATATGGTTAGACTTTCCGTTTTGGTTGGGTTAAAAGATACAAACCACTGTTTTGACCATTTATGTATTTTTTTAAGATCTGTATATAATAAACATGCTGAAGTGTCAGCATAATCAACAATTTAAAGTTATGTATTGTCAGCAAACGATGTTATTATATTGACATAATATATTATTAATATAGCACGACATGACAGAGTGTTCATTAAAAAAGACATTAAATCTTGAAATTACAAAAAAAAAAGAGAGATTAAGCCGGGTTTCGCTGCAAAAAGGTAATAGATTCATTTGGATGTCGTCATTTTCCAAAATAATGAGTTGTTGAAAATCACAATATACCAAATACAGATGCTTTGGTGCTCTTCGACTTACAGCCCGGTTCGGATGTTTACAGGCTTGGCTAGAACCTAGGTCTGAATAAAGTGCAGCATTTGCAATTACCGGCAAATTTTTTTTTAAAAGTTTTCTTTCAAAATTTTGTCTTTAAGTGCTGATTTGTTTGGTTAGCTTCTGTGTGAATATGTCTGGTTTGGTGTCCTCTTATAGGCACAAAATCTTGGAAAACACTTCGCATGGTCGCCAAACTGCTGTGGGAGATGTACAAGTGCTTGTCAGTTTTCCTTCACACCAGCAACATTTCCTTGGTTTTTTGCAAAAATGTATTTTATACACTTTGATAAAATCTTACTGAATGTGGCATCTTTAGAAATTTTAAGTTCATAAAGATGTTTCACAATATTTTTCACACAATGATGGCGGTCAAGTTTTTTCTTCAGTTCCACACCAAACTCACTCTGTATTCTTTAGATTACTGTGTTGTCTCCATGCCCCTCCACCACTTCTACGTTTCTTCTGAGACCATCTATTTTATTGCTAGGAACAATAACTGCTAAAAGGGGGCTTCGGGCCCTTTTGGTATGAAGGATTGAAGAAGCATCTAAGTGAACTTAGGTCTACGTTTACTCAGAATGAAAAAAATCCACTGATGATAGTGTAAAACCATCAATCGTGTGTTAAAGACCTATCATGTTAGTGCTAATTTTCACTTTTAAAAAAGGGGGTCAATCACCTACTTATTGAGATAATGGCTATTTAATATTTTTTGAAAATTTAAGAAAAGTACCCTAAAATTTTTACATTATGATTGAAATTTTTTTGATTGTGAAATAATACTAATTGCTAGGCTCTTTAAAAAAAAACAAAAACAATTTATGAATGGCAGTGATACAAAACAGACACAAAGCATTCAGTTTTATTCACATTTTAAAGAATATTCCAGTCGGATTTTCCTCTACTAGTTTACAAACTCCTACCCTTTTTTAATTCAATTTAACAAACAAACAGAATGATGATAATACTAAAACATCAATAGCATTAAATTAGGTATTCTGACCTTACTCTGCAGTCATAAAGTTTTAGAGATCAATGATATATAGTGTCTTTTATCGTTTTTAAGCATATTTTTGTAGTGCGCGCCATTCGAACATCTAAACAAAAAAGTGAGATAAAACCAACAGAAAATATGCAAAATTATGTTGAATAACAGATCATTTTTTTTTAATATTATAGTATTACCAAAAATATTTCAGTAAAAAAAAACTCTGAACATTTTAGTCCGAATTTCCTCTGTTTTGCTAAGAGTCCAACTTTGTTTGAACTCCATAATAAAGTAAAAAATATCGAATGGTTTGTCTATAATAATTCATTTCAAAAATACTCTAAGTGTTTAGAACTCATTTTACTCATGACATTGAACTTTTTAAAAATCCGATTTTGAGAACTCCTAAGCCTAAGTAAACAACGTCCTTGAAGGGACATGGTCACGATTTTGATCACATTTATTTTTCTGTTTTTATTATTTACAATGCTTTAAGAATGCATTTCTAATGAACAAAAAAAAAATGTGGGTGTCAGCCGATGAGTTTTAAGCAAGATACAGGGCTCACAATTCTTCATCGTGTTAACGAGGCTCGTGCCCTGTTTTTACCGTCTTCCTTGGTCTAGCGGTCTGAAAGGAGTAGTGATTACAAGCTTTTCATACTTAAGGGCAATAACTTTGTTAGTCCTGGGAGTCCTTTATCATTTTTTTTTTTTTTGAAAATTGCAAAAGATAGATATTTCCCTGTGTTATCAGTATTTGTTCTTTAAAAAATGGTAGGTTGATCAACTCTAAAAAAAAAACTATAGTCTGAACATACCATTCCATTTAATTTAGCATTTTGTTGCTCAATAAGCGTATGCACATTTTGATGTCTAAATATCAATTAAATTTAAGTAAATTTTTTCAAGGTTTTGCCAATACTGAATACAAATGATTACATATTATTAATACATGTAACAAAAGTGGAATTTGTAAGAAAAAAATGTGGGTTTTTCAAATAAATTTACGTGGTTTTATGCCTCGTCTTATTTCCCTGCGTCCTTTTGGTAACTTTGGTCCTGTCCCATGTGCCTCATGAAGCAAATTATTAAATCTATAATTTTTTTTTACCAAAAAAGCATCATTCCAGTTATAAAAAAATAAACAGGTAGTATTAAAAAACCCAGTAAAACGCCCAATTGTTAGCGCAAGTCGCAAGACTAACTGGTACCAATTAGTGTTGTTGAAAAAAAAAATAAAAAAAATAAAACTATGCAAATTCAAAAATGTTTTCCTTGTAGAATATGGAACAGATATCAAATTTAACATCCAACATTGGTATGGTGGTTTACTTTAGATTGTCCAACGTTTCAAAGGTTTAAAGTAACAATCTCTAGCGACATTTCTTGACAAACTTTTGTAGAATGCATTTTAGTTATACAAAGTTTGTTCATTACAATTGATTTCTAAGAAAAATGTCATCCTAGGTGTAAAATGTTCCATTTAAACGTTAAGTCTTTTGAAGATGATGAACAAATGCCAAGAATGTAAAACTCTGTTTAAAATAGCTTGCCAATACTTTCAAGTTTTTGTAATGTACATGTATGATAGAACGATCTAAACATTTAGAAAAATTAACTTGGTTTTTTTCCTGAAACATAGGAAAGTGAAATTCAATAATGATTTATGTATGCGTTATTTATGAAAGGAAAGGTTTCAAATTATTTACTCTAAATGATTAATTGATATTTCTCACTCAGACATGATGAATGGGACAATAAATTCTTTGGTATCAGCGACAAAGAGGCCGAGCAGGTTGACCCCCAGCAACATTTTCTACTGGAGTCCGTGCACATGGCATTGGAAGATGCGGGAATTCCAAAAGAGAAAATAGCGGGCTCGAACACTGGGGTTTATATTGGTTTGTATTAAATCTAATAATTACTATGAATTTGTCATCAACATTTTAATAATCAAAAAGGTTCTAACATACTCTAATGGGAATTATATGATGAAAATATGTAGCACAGTTGTTAATTATACATTAATTCATTTTACTATATTTTATAAAAGGCAACTAAATCATTAGAACAAATAACTTAAGTATGAATATCAAAATATGTTGCAAGGCATAGTAAGAGTCAGTTTTTGTGAAAAATTTAATTCAAATTCTTCCATTATTTAGATTAAATTTTAGATGAACGGTATTTACACTCTGAAAAAGGTTTGTTTTGATTGTTTTGACTGTTATTTTCAATGCAACCTCATACATTTTCTCTAAAATCGTTTCGGAACGATTCTGCAATTTGCTGGTACTTTTCTGGTATAATGGGGGGGGGCATTGTAAAATATGCTCTAAACCTCATATAATACCATTTTTAGTATGATATAGGCGAATAGATTAAACTTTTCTCCAAATACGCAACGTTATGCTGCTGTTGATGTACTAAAAGCTTGTTTTCATTATTTATGCTCAACGTATGCCGAAAAAGAAATCCGCATTTTGTCTCATTGTTTTTAAGTCAATTAACGTTTAAAATGTTTTTTTAAAGTGGGTTGTGACTAATCGCGCGTACACTTGTTAATTGTGACAAAACTGCTTTAATTGTATAGATATTTTTCCACCTTTTATTATACTTTATATTTTTATCAAGATTTGATTGTTTTGTTTGTGAGTTACTGTATACTGAGTTGGAATGTTGAAAAGCTTTTTGAATCTTGGAAAAGAAGAAAATTAACTTTATTTGGTAAATCATGCATAGTTAACACACTTGCTTTATCTAAACTCACATACGTTGCTTCAATAGTTAATTCTCCTGAAAATGACTTTATACAAACAATTCAACGCTTAATCTATAACTTTATTTGGGATAAAACCGAAAGAATTAAACGTAATACCTTAATAGGTAATGTTTTAAAAGGTGGGCTGGCAGTTGTTGATATTGAATGCAAAATAAAGGCATTAAAAGCCTCATGGGTTCCTCGACTTATCAAAAACAAAAACATTCTGTACAAAAGTTTTGATTCTTACTGTAAACAAATAAACATAGATGTGAATTACGCTTTACAATTTTCAGAAAAAAAGATAGAAAATATGCAAAAATTGGGAAAATTACCAATGTTTTATCAACAAGTGTTATGTTCATTCAATGAATGTAAGCCTAAAAACTTAGAAAATGTTTCATCAATTAAAATTGTACAACAACCAATATGGAACTGCAATTTTTTGTATAATGGAAATTCCTTATTTTTTAAAAATTCGATTACATGTGGAATTCTATATGTAAACGACTTGTTAAATGATGAAAGAAATCTCAAGTCGCTTTCAGACTTCACAGACTGTATATATAATAAATTAAACTGGATATGTGAATTTAAGATTCTTTCCTCTGTTTTCAAGCCACTATGTAGAAAATTTGATTTTTCAAATTGTAAGTTTACTAATATGCAAAACAATAATTATTTCAATTTTTATTCAGGTTATGAGAATGTATTAGGGCAAAGATGTAGATTCTTCTATGAGAATTTAGTAAATAAGAAGTTTACTTAACCTTGTTATTAGACTGTTTTACAAAAGGAATATTATATTGATTCTGTTGATTGGAAATATATCTACAAATGTAAATTATTAGATATTTCTGATACAGTGGTAACAACGTTATTGTTGACAAGCAATCGTGTTAAATAGTTCGTGTAACGTGGGTGATCGTTCGTGTAACGTGCGGGATCGTGTGTGTATCAGGAAAATTGATTTGAGTTTTTCACCGTGCGTGATCGTGCGGGTTTTTCGTTTTCTAACTTTTTTACGGAATGCCAGGATTTAATCTGAAAACAACAAGTAGTTTTCGTAAAACAATGTGAATTTAAAACTTTTTTTATAGAAGAACATTGACAGTTTATTAATTATTTTTAACATTCATTCTTTCTTTCGTCGTTAAATACATTTAGTAAGTATTTCCATAGCTCATTCGGTCAAATTAGTTTTGCATAATTTTATAATCAGTATATCAAGCATCCATTGAGTCTTGACAAATAATTTTATTCTTATTAGCAAGAGTGACACGTTGAATGAAAGCGGTCAAGCTTTCCCATTCCCCGTTTTAAACTAAACGATTATTCCCAACGTATTTTCTTACAAATAAGAATACGATACTGTAGCTGGCTTGGCCATTTAAATGATTCAAGTCTTTGATACTGGTGAAGAGTTTTATTACTGTTGGTTCTTCAACGTAAGAACTGTACAACATTTATTTGTAAATACACAACAACCATATTTTAATTTCATTCACTAAATAAATCAAAATCATTTCTGGTAGCATAGAAGATGTTATGTAGATCTTATTTCACCGAAACATGTAAACAAACCTGGCGCTTACAACTGTACAAAGGGGAATAACTCTTAGTTACTAATGACACAAAATTCCATGCAGGGTGCAACAAATAATTCCACCAGTAGCAATTTAGGAAGAAAACGAAAACTATTTGATCAAATACAGTATTGAAATATTGATACAAAATACTATGGGGCCAATCATTATCAAAGTAACGTATCACTACGCATGGGTCAAATGGCGCCATGTATAAATCCACCCTAGCAATACTTGTACATAAATGCTCTAAATACAGAGTAATCGTTATGTTTACATTAAATATATGTATATAAACAAGATCAAGGACGTTAACGTTAAAGTAGGCATAAGTACATATGCATATAATTGTAAAATACCGTGTTCTCCTGACCAAGTCACTAAACGTTACAATTCGTTCATCGTTCTCGTCAAAAACCATGTGCACAGAGATGCTGAGCGGAAGTTACATAATACTCTAAGTTTTACCGGACTCAAAAATAGAAAAATTGCCCATCCGGAATTAATAACATAAAATCATTCACACATGCATTGAACAAATTGTAAATAAAGGTTATTTTAACATTTGAAGTTTTGAAAAAATTGCAACATTTACAGATACTCATTCCTATCTAGTACTTTGTATAAACATTTATGTGAAATATTTATTTAGACCCTTTAAAATTTAGAATATATAGAAATAAATCAATTATGTTCTGTAAATTATGAAAATATTGGATGTGAAAAATCGAAATTCTATGGAACAAGGTAACAAATTTACCTGTATTCCGCATATTAAATCGTACGTAAGGGGATTTGATTACAGGAACAGTCAACTTGTATTAAAAGGGACATGGTCATGATTTTGGGCAAAAATTATTTTTCCGATTTTAGTGTTTACAATGCTTCAGTAAGGCATTTTTAATAGGCAACCAAAATTTGAGTGTCATTTGATGAGTCATAAGCGAGTTACAGAGCTTACAATTCTTCGCTATGTAAACAAAGCGTTTGTTTACATTTTGAATGTTAAAGTGAAAATTTCAGTTTTAGACCTAAAATGAATGTGTTAATCGTTAGGAACTGTTTATTATGTTTAAAATGAATAATAAGATAGACAAACCAGCTTTAAAAAATATTTTTTACGGGTATAATGAACCTATGTAGACAAAACTGGCACCCAAATTTCATTTGATCATTAGAAATGCATTCCTAAAGCAAAGTTTATGCATTATCTTCATTTCTTGTACACTTAATTTTCTTTAACTTATGATAGAAGTTAGTATTTGTTATGCAGAAAAAAAAATAATTGTATGGAATCCTATATATTTGTGTATGAATGTGTAAAATTGTTTGTTCGTAAAATATAAAACAGTGCATGACTGAGGTACAATCCGCTTTTCAATAAAACACAAACATAAAGCACTACAAATTAAAGCAACGTTTCCTTAATACGTTTAATACGTTTCCTTAAGGTGTAATATCCCTCTGCTATTAATTTTACCATATCTTTTTTAAAAAAATTTCATATTGATAATCATGAAAGTCAATATCGATAGATTTTGATGAAACAAAGTTGAACTGATGAAGTGCTGCTAGATTTTTCAAAAATTGATAATGTGTCTAATCATGTTATGAGGAAATCTAGACATAGTGAATAGAAAAAGCAAAAGGACTGCGAACGATAGCATTGTCTAGCCGCCTAACTAAAATTAATTTTTGGAAAGTTGTCTAATTAAAGTTAATTTTTTATAATAATGTAAACAATTATGTATATTTTCATTAAATATAAATGATTTGGTCAAACAAAGAGAGATAACTTTGTATTTTGGGTTAAAATAGCTCATTTCATAATAGAAAAAACCGGAAAACGGAAATGTTTTTTTATAACATCTTCCCCCCCCCCCCCCGTGAAACAAAAATTCCTTTTGAGGGGTTTTAATTATTGTTATTTAGCATATTTTTACCAAAGGGTTTGTTGTTTCACGGGGGGGGGGGGGGGGGGGGGGAACATATGTCTACAGACTAAAATACATTCCAAAAAACGAATTTTGCTCTGTAAATTTTCGATAACTAATTAACTGATATGAATTAAAATGCAATTCTACTTTAACATATATCGTTAATATGTTATTACTAAGTTTTTATGCACATATTGGCCGCTAAATAAAATTTTCCTCACTCATAGAGACCGATTTCAATGAAATTTTTTTAGACCCCGCGTTAGCAAAACCTTTGTTTAAAAATAAATAATTTGATTACACATTTTATTTTGATATAAACTGATTAGGATTTGATTATACTTTTTAGTAGAAAACTTGGTTTTTGAATTCCGAAATATTTGGATGTAAAATGTAGGTGGGAAACGGGCGTTAGCGTTCGCAGTTCTTTTACCATCGCAGCGTAAAATTAAAAGTATTAAATGTAAATGAAAACAATATATAGTTATATATATTGCCAATTTACATTAGAAAACATAATAATATAATATAGTTCAGAATAGCACTTTGTTGCATAGTTTTGTAACAAAGATTACTTCAATTAGCAAGAGTTATCTTTCTTTATCATAGACTATTGAAGGTTTTACATACATATTTCACATACAGTACTTGAAAAATTGCCACAGTTTCTAATTAATCAGAAATGTTTTCTGTTATTAAATTTGGATAAGATAATAGTTCATGTGAATGGATCCATATGTTTTAGAAATGCTAAAAATGTAAACCAGTCGTGTGAGCATTTTGTTATAACACTAAAAGGGGATTAAATGAATTATCTTCCAGTAATTGGTATGATCTCAATATAAGGATATACTGCCTTGGATATAATGTAATATTATTATTTTGTTGTCCCATATCTGCTCTCTCAGATAAGAAAACCCATATTCAATTTTAAACATTTGAAATGTTATGTTTCAAACGGTGATAATTAAGTCAAGATTTTGCAATTGTCTTGGTCAAGTTTTTCTAAATTATAATTCATTAACCTTTGTGGACGAGCTATAAATGGGGAGAGAGAGCAAAATTCCATCCAAAATTCTCTGGCCTAAAACATCAAACACGTACTGTTCATGTACTGAACTAGGACATAGAATTTAGTAATATTTCTAAAAAAAAATTAATCCAATGGGGGAGGGGAAGATGTATACATGTAGACACTGCCTCATTGAAATTTTGATAAATATAATTCGCTTCTAACATTTTTTTTGTGAAAGTTTTCTTTACTTTTTTACACTTGCCAAAAGTTTGGGTTTGGTTCGTTTGGTTCAAATTTCCTTTTTTTTTTAATTGTTGAATATTATATAAATGTCGCCTTCCAACATACTTTGGGGCCCAAGCACTGCTTCCCTTATTGCTACATGCCTTAATAATTGTGGGTTAACAAAAACAAACTTATAGATTATTTTTACAGAAGTTATCTCTCTTATCAGAGGGATATTCCACCTTAATTCTAATTTTAAGTTTTAATTTTGATTTTGTGTAGAATCGTTCTATTGCGTGTTTTATCGTTTTTGTTCGTGTATCGTGAAAATTCAGTAAGTTAGTGATCGTCCGTGTATCGTGCGTGGTCGTTCGTGATCGTTCGTGTATCAGAATCGTTCGTGTCGTTTGTCAACGATAACGTTGCTACCACTGTACAAGTTATATTGGTTACACCGATATATATTCCGTGTACGATTTGATATATTCGATATACAGGTAAATATGTTACCTTGTTCTAAGAACTTCGAAAGTTTACATTAAATTTTCATTTCCACTGCTTACAGGTATAATTTACATGTGGTATTGTTAATTTTGATCTAAAGGATTAAGAATTTAGTACATGATAAAATGATAGACAGGATTTTTCTTAACTTGTTTGATAATGTTTTGTATACAGTTCGATGCACTGAGATAATTTAAGCTTTGCAACATAATTCCTTGTTAATATGAATAAGCGCGAAACGATAAACAGATAAACTTTTTAAATTAAACATTAAACCTGATAGGATTAATGCACGACGGGGTAAGATTAACCAACGATGGATACGTATATACGCCCGATACGATAGGATTGATTTACGATACGATATGATAGGATTGAAGAAAGTAACGTTGAGGGTACTGTAATCAATGAGGCATATTGGCTAACGGTTCATGGACCGGTTGTATTTATGTTGCGGATTTTTATGTCCGTTTAATTTCTCGTATTTTAGGTGCCATGAATCATGACTGGAACTCTCTTTTACGGTCAGCCAGAGGTGAATCTACAAACACTACAGTGACGGGCACTGACTCCAGTATACTCTCAGCAAGAATCGCTTATTTTTACAATCTGCTGGGTCCTGCAATTACACTTAACACTGCATGCTCGTCGTCTATGGTAGCTTTTCACATGGCTGCCCAAGCGCTCAAAAATGGTAGATATTTAAAAGTTGTAAAATAAGACAAGTGGAAATGTCAATAAATTTCAATATAAGTGGAGAAAAAACATGACAATAAAGTAAAAAACCCTTTTCTTTTTTTCATTCAGGAGAAATATCAATGGCTATCGCAGGTGGTGTCAGCTTTATCCTTGATCCGGACGTTTTTGTCAATTTATCATCAGCCAGAATGGCATCGCCCACTGGAAAGTGTCACACCTTCTCACAGAATGCTGATGGATACGCTCGAGGAGAGGGCTGTGGTATTGTCATAATGAAACGGCTCACTGATGTAACTAGTTTTTATTTCACCAGTACCGAAGATTAAAGTGAGCTTTTCTGATCATACGTTGTCCGTATGTCCGTTTGTCATAAGTATTTTCCCTCTCCGTCTTCTCGTTCAACTAAAGCATGTTTAATAATAACAATAGCTAGAAAGTAACTTAAAACCCAAAACAACGATTGGGTCTTTCGTTAATTTCGAAAGTAAAGTTAGAATTCAATGTTAGAATGCATCGTTCAATTTTTAAACGTATTTCAGTTTTAAATTTTGCCGTACAGTTCTTTTTTTTTTTTTGTCTCTATGATTGATAACAAATTATTGCTCAGAGAAGAGTTATCATCAAAGACTTTATAGCTCTCCTGGGCTGCGTTTTACAAATTAACTTACGACACAGTCGTTAAAAATGTCAGTCTCATAGAATGGTCTTTCATCAAAAAAATTATATAAAACCATTTATTTACAACTATTTTATTTTTCATAATTATATTCTACGGCCATTAGAATAAAACATTGATTAGTTAAGGATTAATTAGCATTCATTCATTTGGTCGTAAGTCGTAAGTTCTTTTGTAAAACGCAGCCCTGGCCCCTGAATTAAAGGGCCAACCCCTTTATCTTGACGTCAAAAAACAGCATTGTAAATGTAAACTTTTTTTGTTCAACAAGTGTTCAAGAATTGTTGATGGTTTTAGAAATATCTGAACAACTTAGGGGCCGACTCTTAAGCTCTTTACCTGGGCCATCAACAAAAAGGTTATTGGTTAAAGATTGTTAGGAACTGAGAAACTTTTAAATTTGCTGTACAGTGCTTTTCAAAATATCTTTCTTTTCTAGATATTAATGATCAAACTGTTGGCCCCTTCGAAACCCCTGAAAATATAACATTTGATTTCAGTATTGCACTGTATAGATAAGCAGCAGTATAATAAACATTTTTGCATCTAAACTTAATCACAAATCATAGTTTAGGAAAAAAATATTATGAAATCATTTTAAAGCCCTCATGGTCCCCAATTTGAGAGGCCAGTCCCTAACGATATATAGAATCAAGAATGACTTTACCCAATACATGTATGTTCAAGAACGACTTAACTAATATCTATTTTTTTTGGCACGAGTTCCTTAAACTTTAATCTTAAAACTAGTTTCTTAAGCAATAACGCTGAATAATTTTTTTTCGAAATAATCAATTTTGAATCCCTATATCTAACCCTACCCATCATGCTTTCCCCAAGAGAAAACTGTGTTTAGCTACCTTAAGATGATTTGTGTGTGTGTGTGTGTGGGGGGGGGGGGGGGGCTTTGATAACGGCTTGTAAATGGATCCATATGTTCTAGAATGTTTAAATGTAAACCATGGCGTTTTGTTATAATACAAAAAGTGGATCAAATGAATACATTCCAGTAATTGGTTTAATTTCAAAATAGGGATATATTACCATGAATAAAATGAAATATTGTTCATTTTTTTCCGTAACTGATCATTCAGTATGGAAAAACCTGATTCAATTTTAAACATTTGAAATACTTTAAGTTTCAACTTGTTGCTAAGTGGAGAGTTTACAATTGTCTTAGTATGTTTTCCCCCAATTATAATTCATTTACCTCTGTGAACGAGCTAATAGGAGAGAAATAGATCATTTCAATCTAAAGATTCCTAGACCTAAAACATCAAACACGTATTATTCATGTTTTGTACTGTAAATACAATTTAATTCTTATTGAAAAAAAAACCCAATGCATTGGGAAATGGAAGAAGGGGAAGGGGTATAGATTTTACCTAATTAAAATTTGATCAATATGATTTGATGAACTTTTCTAACTTTTATTGCCCCCCCCCCCCCTTTATTTGGGGTCCAGTTCGTCCCGCACGAATTTCATCTTTTAATATTTGAATCTAAGTAAATTTCGCTTTCTAGCATAAAATTGGGCCCAATATTGCCTCCCTTGTTGCTACATGACTTAATTATTGTGAGTTATTAGAAACAATGTTAGAATATTTTCTACATAAGTTATCTCTCTTATCAAAGGGACATTCTACCTTAAATTAAACAATCACATAAATAAATCAAAGTAATGTATTGAATATCTCTTTTTATTGACGATGGTTTCTGTTAACGTATGATAGTTTGAAGAACTATCCGCTGACGTATCCTTTTATAGCTAATTCGCTTTACACGAATTACGGCTATGATGAACTTTTTCTGTGGTGTCCTGAAATTCGCTATAAACAAGTTTTGCCTGTATATTATTTAGGTACATTACTGTCATGTAATAATTGTTGTTCTTATATTCGAGAATATTTTAGTAAATTTAAGAACCCATCCTTTTTTTGTGACAGCAATGTTCTTGTAATTAAAACCTTATTTGCTTCACCTTTATTTACAAAATGTTTTCGAGAAAAAAAGAGACGCACAAAGAAAACCAGAAAAAATTAAAAAAAAAAAAAAGTTCTTTAAATCTCAACTTTTGGGTCCATTTTTAAAGTTGATAAAAATGTTTAACGGACCTGAACGTTTCAAGAAAATTTCATGAAAAACAACAAAGCCATCATCGAGAAATCTCCTACAATAAATGTGCAAAAAATAACTAAAGCACATTGCAACGAGTGGTTCTTCCGTTAATGTCGAAAGTAAAGGTAGAAGTTCCTGTTAAAAGCAGAGTTCTTGAACCAATAACAAGAGTAGCCAGAATAAGAATATTTTAAAAATAAATACATACCTCTTGATACGAATTAAAAAAATCAACCAAACAAAAAATGTGTTTAAGTTCGCATTAGCAAAAAGTTCATTTATTTTTTAGGTGCGAGATCATTTTTGAACTTAATATTATTTAAAAACCCTGAATGCGGAATCAGCATTTCCGGAAAAATCAATTTTTCAACGTTTATATTTCTGCAACGAATTTCAAATAATTATGCATTTAAC
The DNA here is from genome assembly GCA_015776775.1 of Magallana hongkongensis. Taxonomy (NCBI): domain Eukaryota; kingdom Metazoa; phylum Mollusca; class Bivalvia; order Ostreida; family Ostreidae; genus Magallana; species Magallana hongkongensis. The sequence continues at coordinate 8,355,500 of CM027471.1, forward strand.
AAAAAATGTTCTACAACACAAGTATACGTGTTATCTTTAAACAAAAAATTCAAATTCTCGAAAATATTGATTTACTTCCGGCTTTGAGTGGTTGGGACTCATTTTCATTTTCCTGGATTTTGAGTCGAAATGAAAATTATTTGGATTTTTGTGAAAATATCTCTTTTTAATTTCTAGAAATTCAGTTTAAATTTGTCATTCCTACTTAACGTTTAGACAGTAACAGAAGATCCAATCGTTGTTTTTTAAAGAACTTCGTTCAAATTCTTATTCATTTTTTCCAACAGATTTTGTAAACGTGTTTTCTCGAAAACTATTGAAACAATTTCAATTTTTTTACTGTAAAATTGGAGGAGATCTTCTGGTTTGATTTATCGCTGTTTGATTTTGTACCCCTATTGCATCGGTAAATTTAGACTATTGTTTGCAATAAGTACAGAGAGCCCTCGGAGGATTTGTGTAAATATGTGGAGATCGGTTTATTTTTGATTTGTCATAGAATGTTGAAAACTGTTGTCGAACGCCACAGTTATAGTACATTTAATTTAGCTTCTGCTCTATGGCAAATATGTTACCCTTTGAATCGAATTTTGTTTTAAAAACAGACTCAGGTGTAGATCATTTTTTCTATAGATCAGAATAAAGGAGAAACTACGACATCGTCTATTCTGAAACGACCTTACATCCCATTAGTTTTTCAGATAATTTCTAATAGAATACACTCTGTAATTGTTAATGATTTCCCAAAGAGTGACACAAACTTGTCTTTTAAAAAGTATAGTATGTGCAACTATGAATTCATTTTGAATTCACTCTTACTGCTCTGGTAACAGATGATTGACATTTAGATGAGCAATGTGGCCCATTATCCGTTTGTTTTGAGGTACTAATTGGGTTGATATACAGATTAAATAATGATTGTTACATGTATTTATCATTCCAGGCTCTTTGTGACAGGAATAAAATCTGGGGCATTCTTTTCACGGGCCTTAATCAGGATGGTCATACAAGTTCTCCTATCACTTCTCCTTCTGGTGAACAGCAGCAAAAATTAATGGAATCTGTGTACATACGAAGTGGAATTTCACCACATTCTGTACAGTACATAGAAGCACATGGCAAGTACTTTCGATTTTCTACAAATAAAAGAGACATGGTGACGCACACACTCATGATTTGACATGATTACCACGATTTCACACATTTTATATATATTATATACAGATGAACTTTTAAAAAAGCATGGTGTTTAAAAGTAAATAAATCTAATTTTTAGGAGAAAAAATAGAATTAATCATTTAGCTACTGCTTAAATATTTTGTTCATCTCCCGCTTCATTGCCACGCAAACGCATGGAACGCAATACTATGGTGTGGCATATACCATAAGCAAACGACCCTCGCTGAAACATGATCTTTTCAAGAACTAATAATACTTTTTGCACTTTCCCTACTACATACATCGAATTCCATTTTTTTTCTTTGTGCGTCAATCCCACTGTTACTATATTTCGACAGTAATCGCAAACAGGTGACACCTAAATCATTGTTTAAAACAACTCCATCTGATTACACGTGTAATTCTGGATGAGTCTTAACTATTGATAAATGAAGATGTATAGTGCGTGAAACTCCCGTATTACGAAACTTCGTTTGTTTCTTTTTATTTTCGTTGTCATAATCAAAAAGTAAAACGTCTTTTTCTTATTCACCGTGTCAGTGTTATATATATATATATATATATATATATATATATATATATATATATATATATATATATAACACAAATGTTTCATTTAAATAGGAACTGGGACGTCTGTTGGTGATTTCACAGAGGTGGATGCATTGGGATCTTTCTTTTCAAATCACTCTTTACATGAAATTTATATCGGTTCCGTGAAAGCAAACATTGGACATCTTGAGTCAGGTGCCGGTGTGGCTGCATTGATTAAAGTTCTTTTGATGATGAAAAATGGGTTGTATGTGCCTTCTTTGCATGCAGAACCTCTCAATCCAAAGATTCCCTTTAGCAAGTACATGTTTAAAGTATGTCAGGAAGTACAAGGATGGGAAAAAAATAAAAACGGAAATAGAATAGCTGCTATTAACTGTTTTGGGTTTGGTGGAACAAACGCCCATGCGATTGTTACTGATTACAATGACAAACAACAAAAACATTGCCACAAAATTCAAACATGCTTGAGATCAAAACATTATGTTGTTTTATCGGCTGAAGATATGGTTGTCCTATTCAACATTGCTCGCAATTTAGGGAAAATCATTGGAAACCACACTGCTCTAAAACTGGAAGATCTGTCTAGTACAACTCTTCATTTCAGAAGTCATTACAAATATCGTAAAGTATTTGTTGTTGAGAATATTCAAGAACTTGTTAATGAAAACGTGCTTTTTTCAAAAGAGGAAATGCCCGTCAAATGTGTTGGAAAACAAAAACCAAAAATAGTTTTTGTATATTGTGGTGTTGGTACAACCTGGAAAGGCATGTGCAAAGAGCTCATTAAGCAGGACGAAATATTCAAAAACACCATAAAAGAAATAGACGATCATCTATCGACATTTAGAGACCTTTCTCTTCAAGCCATTTTTGAAAATGAAGAGGATCTTACTGACCCACTAAAAAATCATCTTGCAATTTTTGCTTGCCAAGTAGGTCTGACAGCTATGTGGGGAAATCTTGGAATTGTTCCTGTATGTATTGTGGGTCAGTCTGTAGGAGAGGTTGCAGCAGCTTATGCAAGTAAGACGCTTTCTCTGAGAGATGCAGTTAAAGTTATATATTTCCGTTCAATAAACCTAGCAGAGGAAAAGAACGGGAAGATGATTGTCATTCAGAACTGTAAGGTAGAAGTTATTGAAGAAAAATGCAGTCAGCTTCTGACAGGAAAAGCAAACGTGGCTGTATACCATAGCCCATTATCGTGTGCAGTATCTGGTGATGCGAGTGCTATCGAAGAACTGAAGACCACACTTATTGGTTATCAGGTCAAAGTTATTCCTTTGAACGTTCAATGTGCATATCATAGCCATTTAACTGAGCATGCAAGTGTAAAACTTGAGGAAAATGTAAAAGGACTTTCATGGACTTATCCACCAAAAACCAATGTTATATCTACAGTTTCGGGACAATATGCTGATGAAAGCTTTGGATCTGCGTCCTACTGGGCAGCCAATGTTTTTCAGCCAGTTCAATTTCAAAATGCAATTAAGGAAGCCAAGAAAATACATTCCAATGTTGTGTTTCTTGAAATCGGACCAAATCCAGTTTTAAAAGCCCACTTGCATAACATATTTCCAGATTCATCTGAAGATGCTTTGCCTTCAATGAAAAGAAATTCCGAAATAGAAACGTTTCGGAAAACATTTATCGACATTTTTGGAAAAGGCATTCCTGTTTTATGGGAAAATGTTTGCCCCATTACAGAAAATATTCTTCAATTTCCTCTGTATCAATTCAATAAACGCAAACATCTTTTTATGCCTGAACAAATGAGAAAAAACCTCAGAGGAGAACATCATTTGAGTAACAATATGCTTATATCACCTATATCTGGAAGTTCCAACGAATTTGAAATTTTCATTAGCAAAGAAAACACACCCTTTGTATATGAGCACCTTGTTGATGAACGTGTTGTAATGCCGGGAGCAATCTACGGTGAAATAGGTATGGAAATTGGAAATATTTTAACCCCAAAAAGTGGATGTTCAGACTTCAGTATTTCTTGGTCAATACATAAAGCTTTCTTAGTAAAAGACCACGAACAAAAACTTCTAGTAAAAGCACGACGTGAAAGTGAAACAATGTATACGTATGAAACATTTGCACATGAACACTCTTCATCAATTTCATCAGGCAAAATAACTTTTGAAAAATTGCCGGAAAGTCCTAAAATAGAAATTGAAAGGCTCCTTTCTATTCTGAGGTCTGAAATAAAGTCTTCGTTTGTATACACCGCTTTGCAAACCGTTGGGTTTCAGCATGGTCCAATTTATAGAACAATAAAAAAATGTGGAATCCGCGACAAAGAAGTTGTATGCGAAGTATTGCTTTCTGATGATGTCATGAATGAACTTCAAAGAACTTGCATACATCCAGTCGTGATAGACACAATGTTCCAATCTTGTATAGGAATACGACTTCAAAATGTAGATGGAACTAAAACAAAAATTCTGCCTGCTAAAGTGTCGCAATTGCAATTAAGACATAGACTGTCCCAGCATATGATCTGCTATACCAAGCTGGAGTATGAAAATCCATTAAAAGCGTCGTTTAGTATTTTTCTACTTCTACAAAATGGGAGTGTTGCTGCTGAAATAAGGGGATTTCAGGTAGAAAAGGTTGATGCTCCTGACAATATACATTCTTTGTCATACTATGAAGATTGGACTCAAACTGAAATTGCTAAACCAGCGGAACAATCGGATTCCAAAAACGTCATACTTATCTCATGGAATCATCAATTCATTTCGCTTTTGCAAAATGCTTTCAACAAGAAACAAAACACTGTAACAGTGTTTTCCATACTGCTTACAGAAAACTTCCAGAAAGAAATATCTGTTTTAAAAAATCAAGCATGCATTCGGAATGCAACTCTGATTTTCATTCCAGGTATTCCGGGCATAGATGATAATACAACTGGAAAACGACTCATTGACTCTGTCAGAAATCAAAGTAATGCTTTTCTCCAACTATTGAAAGTATTCTATGAAGCAAACATGCACATTGTTGTTGTAACCAATGAAACTCAACCTTGTGTTTCCAAAAAAACAAAAGTCATTGGAGCTGAATTATGGGGAATGGTTCGAGCGGTCACACATGAAGGTACAAAATTAGTATTTACACTGTTAGACATTGATTGTTTAAATCAATGTGCTTTACAGAATATCATAAAACTTTCGACATATAGCGGGCTTTCAAATGTATATGGTCCTCGTGAATTGGCTATTCGACATGATGTTGTTTTTTCCAACAATATACGTCGAATGCCGGAATCCTTTCATACTCGTTTATACAGACGGAGTTTGCAAATGCCACCACAGGCTACATGCTTTAGCATTCGCGAAAATGTGAACAATGCCGACATGGTAATTGGTATCCCTTCTATCGACAAATTTTGTCAGGCGAAAATTTGCGTGAAACCAATTCAGGTACTCCCTTGCAATACAGAAACGTTCTTTTCTCCTTCAAACAATTATTTGGCACCTAGTTTGTCAGAAAAAAACATATATGGAAACGAAATAAGAATTTGTGAAATCGATGGAGTTGCAAAGCTCAATAAAACTGATATTGAAGTCATCGCTTGTTGTCACCTGGAACTGAAATCAGAATTGAAAATAGACAAAAAATTTGTGATTCCAAAATCAAGATTTAAGGGATACAAAATAGGGCATTTGCATTCTGCCATTATAGCTTTAACCATAGCTGATCATATTGCAACAAAATCAAATGTGTTAATAGCTTTCAGCAAGAAAAACGAAACATTACACCATTTTCTCAATGTATTACTCAAGGAGAAAAAATGTTTCATGGAATATGATCAGCTAAGCTGGAAAAGTCTGCAACATACGAGAGTGACAGATTTGATAATTCTTAATCATGATGGATACATCGATAAAGAAAAACTTTGTCTTCAATATCCTTCCCTCAGAAACTGTGTATTTTTAAAGAACTCTAAGGCACTATCGGGAAATGACGGGTATGATTCTGTTCAGTTTCATTACATCGATGTGGATGATTTATATGAACCATCACATCTTGGTTATATTATTCAAAGATCATTTCGCGTCTTGATGTCCTTACTTAAACAAAAAAAAGCAAAAAATTTGCCTGATCTAGGATGTGCGCTAAATGTACTGGAACTTACAAAACAAATAGAAATACGGACACCAGAAGAATTTCTAATCAGAAAGGATAGTGCATATGTTGTTGTCGGGGGACTTACCGGTTTGGGCTGGTTAATCATAAAATACCTTGCAAAGAGAAATGCAAAACTTGTCATATCTCTCTCACGACGCTCCCTATCAAAAGAAGCAGAACAACGCATTCTGAACATAAAAAATTTGCATGGCACTGAAATAATTCACACAGAAGCTGATATTACAAATTTGGACAATTTAACGAAAGCTATTCGCTCAGTGCAGCAGAAAATGCCTAACGTACCAATACGTGGAGTTTTTCAAGGTGCAGCAGTCTTAAATGACAATACTGTTCCTAAAATGACACAAGAAGCCTTCAATTTGCCCCTAGATGTAAAAATTCTAGGTACCTGGAACCTTCATGTGGTTACCAAACATATGGATCTAGATATATTTTTGATGCACTCAAGTGTTGCCTCTGCATTTGGAAACTACTCTCAAACCAACTATGCAGCAGCAAATGCCTTTGAAGACAGTTTTTCCCATTACAGGGCGTCATTAGGTCTTCCTACTCAGACAATTAATTGGGGTGCATTGGCCGTAGGGATGGGATCCAATCCTGATCTGAAAGACATTTTTCATCATAAAGGAATGCATCTCATGTCTGCTGAAAAGATTTGTACTTGTCTTACACAAATGCTTTTGTCCAACCAAACACAAGGAATATTTGTAGATTTTGATATCAAACGATTTTTGACCTCAACTAATTTAAAGTGGCAGCATTCCAAATACGTTGGGCTAGTTCCAGTAGAGGAAGAATTGTCATCTGAAAAGGAGCTCGTTGTAGGGGATAACACTGCTGATGTAGAAAATATGACAACTATTGTAAAAAACATCGCTGCAAAGATTCTCATGATGGAATCTTCGGAGTTAAAAGACACAAACGCATTAGCAGAGTTTGGCGTGGACTCACAAAATGCCATTGAAATCATGAACACAATTTTTGCAATGACAAAGGTTAGAGTACCAATATTGTTGTTACTGTCGGGCGATTTCACAATACAAGATTTGGGAAAATATATAATGGAAAAGCAATGTGGGAGCAATTCCGACAATGTGCAAAATGACAGTCGAAAAAGCTTGGAAATAATGTCGTTTCTTGAGAGGCATTTTGAGTATATGGCACACCAAAGTCCATTCATAGCATTTTCATTTTCAATTTCTCAGGGTGTGAACCAGCCAGATATGTGGAGAAAGATGATGCAATTTGTGATTAGACTTAATTCAACCCTGCGTCGCAGTGCAACATATATAAACAGGGAAAACGAGTCTGCAGAATATACTGATGTTGAAGATTTCATTCTTATATTTGAGCATGCCAAAGTTAAGAGAGCTCGGAACATACAAATATTGGAATTAAGCCACAGTGTATTATCTGTTTTCTACGATGAAAAGGCCGATAAAGGTGTTTTTCATATTATATGCAGTCGAAGCTTTTTTGACGTATTTTGTGGCAGAATTCTTTTGCATGATTTACAAACTATTTCAGAATATGTCACCGCACTTAAACCTGTTCCTGCATGGCTGGACAAACCAAAGATGGATATAGCCTCTTTGTATGAAATGAAATTGCGGGGAGTTGTAGACAAGTGTAAAGAATACTGGAAAAATCGGCTTGGTCTTTGCAAAACTTCGTCAAGCTTGCAAAATCGATTTGGTTCCGTCACGCAGGTAAATACAAGTGAGTATAGGAAACATCGTATCCCTCCAATCGATATAACTGAACTACAAAAAATTGCATTGAAGCAGAACTGGACAATCTGCAACACTGTTGCAAGTCTTTATCAGATTCTTTTAAATATACTCACAAAAGCGGAAAGAATTTCATTGATCATGGAAGTTGATTTACGTTTCCACATACCAGAACTTCAAGAGCAGATATACCCTTGTTCCAACTTCGTTCCAATCATATCAACGGATTTCCACGACCAAAATGCAACTCTGGAAGACATCCTCACTAGAAACAACAAAATCATTGAAAATGACATTTTACACAGTCTTTTGCCTTTTGTGATTATAAAAGAACTAAACGAATTTGACAGTCAAATACATGAAAAACATTCTTTTTTGTTTAATATGTTGAGTGATGAGCACCAATACATTAACTTTGAATCTGTTCACATTGAAAGAAGCAAACAATTTGAAACCATGCTTTATGCCCTTCACAATAAAACAAACAATTCTTTAGAAATGGAGTTTCACTTTTGTCCTGAACGCATTGACTGCAAAGTTGTCTCTGCGGCTGTTGATATTTTGGTGAGCCTAATTGACGACTTTCCAATTGTTTGCAAAAACACCTTTACGCTGACCAAAATACAGAAAATGGTGAATGAATTGGAAAAAAAGATATTACCCGCAGGTAAACAAAACCATCCCGTTTTATCATTCTAATACAAATCTCTAAGAGACAAATGATTGGTTTTTTTTTCAAGGAATTTCAGTTCTTTTTTTTTCTTCTTGAAGGGAAGTTTTTTCTGGTAAATTACAATGGAAAAAGACAAGCTGTAAATCTGGCAATAGAGGAGGGGAAATCTCCAGCTTTAACATGGGGGAAAGAAGTGGACAGTAAAGCATATTTTTCCGATATAAAGAACGTCAGCTTCGGCAACGCTAATGGTAAATATGAAATATTTTGTGTTTTATCATTTGCAAACTCTTCGGTAATCAATCAGCAAATAAAGTGATTAGGTTAATGCTTCTTATTTTCATAAAAAGAAAAATCCTTAATTCAAAGTCACGTATTAGATGGATTTTAAAAGTATTAAAGTATTAGTTGTAAAAGTAAAAAGTAATGGTATTTCTTACTTTAATTTAATCGATAGGCAACATCTCCGTTAGATTTGTAAAAGAGGCTAAGTTTTGCATTTATGTTCAGGTTGAAACATATTAAACAGTTATGAATAGAAGAAAACGAACATTTATCTTCCTTTGTATTGTAAATTATCAGATAAATACAAAATAGAATTGCGATGCAAAGAAAAACATGTGACGTTTGAAACTCCGGAGTTGGACCTGTGCCAGATGTGGTTGGATTTCGTCAGAAGTCAGTTGCCAGTCAAGGGACATTCGCACAACGGACGAAATGCCAACTATAGTGCTAGTGGCGAGCCTTTTGTTGAGAATACCTATTTATGAATCACATAAATTTTGTCAAGAAAAGAACAAGCTTGAAGAAAATGTTGATTCTATAAATATGTATTTGCTATCATGATTAAGATATGTATTAGATGAAGGAGTTTAAACCAAATGTAATATAAATCATAAATTAAATCAATGCGCGTGAATATACTTATACATTTATGTAAACGGCACACATATTATTGTTTAAGAATGAAAGTGACATTAGTAGTAGTATAGTTTATTTTTAGTTTAAGAAATCCATAACAATCGACACTTTATTTGCCTAGTCCTTTCCAATATCAATACGGTTAGTTAATATTGTCATTAATATATTTGTATAATGCACGAAATGCTTTCATATTTTAGACAAAAGCGAGACATGTCAGAAGCTACTGGTTACAAAATATTAAAGGGAAAGGAAAGTCAAAAACATAATTTATCTATTTTAATAAAGTGGTGTAAATTATCACATGTGGTCATGCTGTTTTGAAAATAAAATACGTAATTAAGCTGTAATGAACGTTTGAAGTTAGAGAAATCGTATTTACTGGAGGCTGACATGATGTAGAACTCTTTTGTATTAAAAACCAAAATAATTAATTATTTTGACGTCACACCATCAATTCCGGTTTGGTTTACATATACAAATGAAGGTATCACAACACTATTTTTTCGAAGGTTCACGTCAAAACATGGCTGAGTGAAAATAATTCCCGAGTTCCCCTTCGTTTTTAGGAGTTTTCCGCCAGCGACAGGGACTGTACTTTTTTTTGAGATAAAAAACAACATGTAAAATGCCTGATTTTCCCACCTTTGTAAAAATACGAGGTCACTTGAATTTTTGATGCCAGTTGTTTAGGCAGGGGTGTGAAAGGGCTCGGACATGATTTTCAAGCACATGTGTAACTTTGATGTAAACAAACTCTCGTGCCTTTGTGGATGGCTGTGTGTTTTTTGCTACTAAATTGGTTAGGAACAATTGTTTTAAAAGTTGTAAAGAGGAATTTACCCAGAAGTTTGTTTTAAACTTGCTACCCGTATCTAAAGTTGCGTAATTTTGGTAAGAATATATAGTAAAAATTAATAGTGTTGTGCAACCTGAAGGAAAATTGTTATGATGTGTTTTAATTCATAAAGTGGAGTTTTTTGGCGTTTTATCGATGTGTGTAGATTAGAAATCACCAACAATGAGCCTTTGTGGCCGGCACCTCTCTTATTTTGCTGTCAATGGCGCATACAAAATTAGCCCAGATTTCCTCTGAAATTTCGTAGAACATCAAACAGCGACCCGATTATAGTGTATCGGACCGTCCAAACTGCCCCAAAATTATACAGCAGCTTATCCAGAAAGTTGGTTTTATCGTCGTAAACCAAAAAAGCTTTTATGTAATACGGATTTTGTGTAAAATGAGTTATTTAGACGCTTGTATGGTATACAGAATCTATAAAATTATGCCCATAAAACGCCAATATTAAAGTTAAATATGAATTTAGCTATGATTCAACACCCGCATTAGTTTTATTAGAACCTGACAATGCTAATTTATATGAAAATGCACGCCAATTCTTTAAAATTGAATAATATAACGGCAGTTTTTCAACCCCTCCCCCCAAAGGCAGGGTTCGCTAAACTTGTACATGTATATATTCTCGGGTCGTCATGATATCAACAAGTTTGCATTGTCTTGTGAATAGACATGCATATTTGCACAAATTAGAACCAAGAAAATCATTCAAAATTAACACGCCGTGAAATTACATACAGTATAACTTTTAACATATTTTCATAAATCAGAGGCCACCGCGAGCACCATGGTTTTAATAATCGCTCATAACTTTTTGATATAGCTACAGAATTCAGTAAAACTTTCCACATGTGTTCCACAATAAATGTTTTTGTGTTTTCAGATTTTATTTTTGCGAGTGTAAAATAATAGATTACTTGCAGGTATCACAACACTATTTTTTCGAAGGTTCACGTCAAAACATGGCTGAGTGAAAATAATTCCCGAGTTCCCCTTCGTTTTTAGGAGTTTTCCGCCAGCGACAGGGACTGTACTTTTTTTTGAGATAAAAAACAACATGTAAAATGCCTGATTTTCCCACCTTTGTAAAAATACGAGGTCACTTGAATTTTTGATGCCAGTTGTTTAGGCAGGGGTGTGAAAGGGCTCGGACATGATTTTCAAGCACATGTGTAACTTTGATGTAAACAAACTCTCGTGCCTTTGTGGATGGCTGTGTGTTTTTTGCTACTAAATTGGTTAGGAACAATTGTTTTAAAAGTTGTAAAGAGGAATTTACCCAGAAGTTTGTTTTAAACTTGCTACCCGTATCTAAAGTTGCGTAATTTTGGTAAGAATATATAGTAAAAATTAATAGTGTTGTGCAACCTGAATGTACACAGTGCACTGAATATAATTAACGCTGGTTTATACACTGTACCTTTCTGTTACTCAAATAATCGACTAAACGAAATTGATAATGTTTGAGTTCACACGTCAATCTGAAGAATAAACACATGTATCATTGTATGCATAAATATATGCATTTTTATAAGTAAATGACAGCTGTTAATCTGCTAACATTCAAAGTTGAAAACGACCTCGATTAATTTTTTAATTCCAAGTCAAGTTCTTCGCTAACTGAATAAATGTTATAATTGTAATCGGGATGTTTAAAATTCATTCTTTAAAGTCGGAATTACAGTACCATGTCGAAATAACGACGGCAGACATTTTCTATGATACTTGGCATCTGTTGACAATTTCCGCATTTACGCAGAGATTTCTCCGACACTAACCTCCGCTTTTAGATTTCAACGAATATGCTCCATTTGACGTTAGTTTGTAGTTTGCAAAGGTAAAAGAACGGTCTCAAATCATGCAATATTGTTTCAAATTTTCAAGAACTTGTCATTTAGAGCGAATATCATGATGTTATGTTGTTTAGACAAACCGGAATAGATGGTGTGACGTCAAAGATTAAAGTTCAATGGCAGCCCCCATGGCGGCGGGAAATTTAAATTAAGCGATCAATTTTTCTTAATTTATTCATTGTTCCGGGGTTTTTAATGAAAATAAATACGATTTACAATTATACTAGATGATAATTAATTGATTTATTATACAACATATTTTTAGTTTCTTTCCCCTTTAATTATATTCAAACTTTGTCGTGTCATTAAACTCAGTAATGTGCACATAATAATTTGGATGTTATATTGTAACGGCAATATTATATCACCATATGATGTATTCATTGACATGCGGTGATAACGCACAGTGTTTAAAATCAAAAGTCAAATGCAAAAACACAATATGGTCTAGCAGTAAGTATGAAAAACGTCAGTCAACATGCAACCCAATGTAAAATCAAACTGATTATGATATAAACCTTCATTTTCGAACACCTGTCTTTACCTTGGGTCACTAAAAATGAGAAAAAAACACAAAACATAAAAACTACAAAATACTAGAAAAACTAAGAGTCCAATAAAAAAAGCTAATACATGTACACGTACATCGATAAAAACTGTAATTATTAGTGTTGTGCTATTTCATTGAAGGAAATTAGAAAGAGGTTGAAAAATGCTGATTCTAAAATGTATTCTTCATTTTTGTCCCTGCTTGAGATTATTAATTCAGCTGTTAATAAATTGTGATCGTTCGATATATTAAAAGACAATATTAGTAATGAACGCAATGTTAACAAATCATACGAGGAATGTGTATCTGCGTAAATATTTGATTAACTTGTTTGCAATATTTCTTGTTTATAATTCTTAATATATACTCAATATTTAACGCGACTATGCAGTGCTGCCATTCTGAAAGTTGACAAGGAAAGGATAGGATATGATAGAATGCAGGTTGCACGACACAGGATAGAAATATAAAAGTTAAGTTCTATCCTATCCTATCCTATCCTATCCTATCCTGCATCCTGTGGCCAATCAGATTCCAGTATAAATTTCAGAGTTATTTTGCGAATTTGAAACGAAAATTATCGTAACAATGCATTTACAATGTCAATGTTATTCGTTTTACAAGTTAAAACATTTAAAGACTACCTCCAGTCAATTTTTTTTCAGCAATCAATAGAATTGATCTGTCTTAGAACGCTTCAAAAATCTTCACCTTGATAACTGCACTGGTTATGAGATCTAAGCAATTAAATGTGACATTTTCTTTCTTCTCACGGAAACACACGACCGTAAAATCTGAAAAGGTCGCTTATCAGTTGTGGAATGTGCTACGTAACTAATGTGTCCCCCAGGATCAAGTAAAACTGAAGTGTTAAAAGCGAAAATGATTTATAATTATTTTCCAAGTAAAGGAGGATTTTACAAATCATTAAAGATGATTTTAGTGAAGATCTATATTTTATCTAGAGGATGCCAATTAGATTTATACATATGTAGTAATCACTCGCTCATAATTTAATGTAATCACATTTTTTAATAAATAAATACAATAGCATATTTAAATTTGTGTGTCTCTGTGTGTGTGGGTAGATAGCGGTAGCGGTCTGAACCCCTTCCCCAAGATTCACATTGCTATTTTTATAAAGTAATTATAAACATTAAAAATTAAACACCCCTCTCCCCCTTTGAAACAAAGACCCATTTTGCAAGTTGATAAAAAGATACAAATATATGTACAAGGTATATTCAATAAGTGCTCTCTCTCTATCTCTCTCAACAAATTTTCTGGAAAACTTCAAGCTTAAAGTACCCTTAAAAATGCCTTAATATGGGTTAATTGTTGTGACTCACTATTTCTTTCCATCAAATGTTCTACTCAATGTAATACCAGTAATTAGATAAGAACCTTTTATACAATATAATTGTTCTTCTTGATTTAACATTTGGCACCAGCCAGTGTAGTTCTTTTTTTCATATTCTGCCCTTCTATAATTATACTCGTAACTTTTTACAAAGTATCCTGTATTACTAAATGAGTCTGACTTCTAATACTTTAGTAGCCAATAGTTTGTCTAGAGTAGTATTTTAGTAAAATTTAAGGTTACTCTCAGTGAGGTTAGACATTTTAATTAAATCCGACCAAACCATAAATCCTACAATTTTGGTTTTTTCTAGACTGTGTTTTAAATGATCAGATGAGTATTTTATAAGGAATTATGATAATATTTATGAGGTGATAATTTTGGTCGGGGCGTGATCAAATCCAATAAAGCCCGAAGGGCTTTATGATAGATTTGATACCCCCCCCCCCGACCAAAATTATCACCTCATAATATTCAAAGAATAATTCCTTATTACTTATATTAATATAATTTTAAGCCATCGTGCGACTAAATATTTAAATATAAATAAGCAAAATTAGTACAAAATCGATACGTAGTGTTATCACAGGCAAATAAACTGGAAAATGTAAATATAACGAAATAAAAAAATGTGTAGGTACCCTTTAAGAATAATCATTGATGTATTATCTCAACCAAACGGTGCAGAACATTGCTTGTCGGCGCTACATGTTTGTCAATTCATACGCAAGTATTGAGTTACTGAGAGAATTTGATGTCACATACATGTATGCATGATTACTTCATAAATATATTTCTTTACTTCATTTAACATCTACAAAATGTTAAAAACTTAATTGAATTTACAGGCGAATGATTCGGCATTTTAATAGATACACACGTTGACAAGAAACAGACATTGCTGTGTGTGTTTTGCGCGTTTTATATAATTTCTTCGATGCCCGATAACAGGGACATACATTTCTGTCAGATTAATTTAATAAATGTACGTTAGCTACAAATGCGTATGAACTTTTACTTTAAAAATAACTCCGAATGGTTTAACTATGATTGAGATCTTTTTAATGATTTCCTGAGAATGTATAATTTTAGACGGCCCATTTTTGATCGTGTTTACATCGTCGAACGAATTCCTCGATTATTGATAATTTATTGAACGCTCAGTTATTATTTGATGAGGAAAATTATTTGATCTATAATGTGTGTGTTTAAAACAATAGTTCAATAAGTGCATCGAAGTTATTTATTCGTTTTTAATAGAAATCTTATAACAACAAAAATCAAATCGCTTACCTGTTTGTTTACGTTATTTTGTACAATCCGCGTACGATTTAATTTTACTGTTGCGCAGGTAAATAAGTTATCCCGTTCTAAGAATTTTCGATTTTATTTTTTAATTAGTCATTTTGAGTACTACATTAGTTAATTAAATCATTTGTTTCTCAATTTTCGTTTCATTTATCTGTTATTCCTATATTATGATGGAATAGGATAGGATAAAGGTTATTTGTACAATGTAGGATAGGATGCAGGATATACATGTTTGTCAACTTTCACGATAGCAGCACTGTCCTTTACAAAAATTTAGATTATTGATAATCAAAATTTGTACATGACAACTAATTTTCTTTTTTCCCGGAATGTCCGTAAGGATTTTACCGGCAATGTCCAGTCCAGAAAGGTTTGGGACGATTACCGACAATAAAATTAGCACCACCAATAAGGACCACTGTACAACTCGATCGACACTCGGCTGTACTATAACCCGATCAACACTCGGGTAGTAGCCCTCAATTTGGTAAAAGTAACCGAGCAAAGTCCAATCAGCGTTTCAACATTTATTCAGGATCTGACAGTAATTTTGATACAGATCGGTGATATCGGGACGGCTGTCCGATTCCGACTACTGTACAAAAGAATTTCAACAGTATATAAAACAAAAATTATGTAACATGTGTAAAACGATAAATGAATAATAGCTCAGACCATGACACCTGAGTTAATCCTTAAGTAAATTACCTAGCCAATTAATTCCCTTTGAAGTATATAATGCCTGTAAATGCTTTTAGCAAAATAAAGATGACAGGTGAGGAAATTCAATTATCTAAAACTCTAAGACATTTGACGTTTTTACTATCATAAACGTAGATAAACGAGTAAATGAGATTAACCAACATTTGAACCTAACAAAAGCTTTTTCCGAACAATATAGCCATATTCAAACCCTGAGAAAGTATTTTGATTAAAATCGCGCTAAAATTTATAAGAAAAACAAAATAAACAGAAGTAAAATCTTCGACACGATAACCTGTCCTTTACAAAAATTTAGATTATTGATAATCAAAATTTGTACATGACAACTCCTCCCTGCTACTAAAAGTTTGGTCCCCAAACTTAAACTAATAAAATTTCAACTCATTTTACACATGCCGCATACATGAAACAATTTCCTTTACAATTAACGCAAAACTATAATTGACAGTCCACATTACAAAAAGACTAAAAAGTTAATGTTATATTGTTATGATTTAAGCACAAAGTCAATTCCGAATTTCTTTATCCGCCGATGTTCTTTACGTAAAAACTCGCTGTCGATCTCCGATTCTGTCCTGCATACACATTTTCTTTTAATAGATCGCAAGATGATGTGTTCCATTTCATAATTGTCCAGAAGCCACTGGTACTCCGAAATTATGGATCGCATTTTCCTTCCGTCCGAAACAACGCCACTTAGACAAACCGTATAAAATTTGATTTTGTCGTCTTTATCTTCCAGTTCCGACGAAAGTTGTTTCACTTTTGAATCTAGTTGCAAGTTGTCCGTTTTTAAACTCGCGATAGTTTCTTGAAATTTCTTCATATTTGCTTTTAAATCTAACATTAAAACAGACTTAACACTAACACATTGTTTAAAAGCGGCGTCACTTAACTTGGAGAACGGAAGTGCTATGACGAGTTTCTTTCTTTCGTTGTGTTCTCGGAGTCGCTGAAAATCTCGTTTTCTTTTCGGTTCTGTTTTATATACAGTGCGGGATCCAATGTTTCCGCACGCTCTGCCAAAATATCCTCCCTGTCAACATCGGTGACATCGTTTTTCCAAAGCGTTGAAATGCCGTCGATTACATCTACTGCACACCGGCGCCGAAAACTGCCACTGTGGTCGGAACTGCATGTCAGTCCATGTTGAGGCTATGGGTCCTGGTAAGTTGAGGTTTGGGGAAAACTCGCTTGGCCGAGGTCCGTGGATCGTACCCGGTTATCTGCACCAATTTTTCTTTTTCCCGGAATGTCCGTAAGGATTTTACCGGCAATGTCCAGTCCAGAAAGGTTTGGGACGATTACCGACAATAAAATTAGCACCACCAATAAGGACCACTGTACAACTCGATCGACACTCGGCTGTACTATAACCTGATCAACACTCGGGTAGTAGCCCTCAATTTGGTAAAAGTAACCGAGCAAAGTCCAATCAGCGTTTCAACATTTATTCAGGATCTGACAGTAATTTTGATACAGATCGGTGATATCGGGACGGCTGTCCGATTCCGACTATACTGTACAAAAGAATTTCAACAGTATATAAAACAAAAATTATGTAACATGTGTAAAACGATAAATGAATAATAGCTCAGACCATGACACCTGAGTTAATCCTTAAGTTAATTACCTAGCCAATTAATTCCCTTTAAAGTATATAATGCCTGTAAATGCTTTTAGCAAAATAAAGATGACAGGTGAGGAAATTCAATTATCTAAAACTCTAAGACATTTGACGTTTTTACTATCATAAACGTAGATAAACGAGTAAATGAGATTAACCAACATTTGAACCTAACAAAAGCTTTTTCCGAACAATATAGCCATATTCAAACCCTGAGAAAGTATTTTGATTAAAATCGCGATAAAATTTATAAGAAGAACAAAATAAACAGAAGTAAAATCTTCGACACGATAACCTGTCCTTTACAAAAATTTAGATTATTGATAATCAAAATTTGTACATGACAGCACTGTACGCTTATCATGAACATTCTTTATGCTTTCTATTCGTGTATAAATCCTATCGTATCGTGCGTGTATACTGTTCTATTGTGCGTTGGATGAGCCAGTCACATGACAGTGCTTTATATTGTATAAAGGATGTTTTCTATGGGGCCATGAGCCGAACTACTTTAAATTTATAATAATCATTACTTCCTGTTTACATTACAGATCATACAATACACATTATATACAATCTTAAACCTTTAAGAATAAATATCATTAAATAAAATTGTTTGTATTGTTCATTAAAACAATTAAGACAAAGTTTATACCAAATATATTATTGAGACAAAATTTAGATGGAACTATAATTATATTTGTTTGGTTTGTTGTCGTCTGCTATAAACAACATGACAGATTTTGAGATGCTGGGTGTAGGGGAGACTGTAGAGATTATAGATATTGATTGGGACACAATGCACCAATTACTGGATGGTGAATTTGATGTCTCAACATCAACAAATGAAGCAGAGGAGGAGCTTGCCCTATAAAAACAGAAGAAACAATGCTGCAAGAGCCATCCTATAGCAAGAGATTTAAGATCAATTCTATGTAAAAATCAAAATTCGTTGGCCACGCATAGTCACGGATTTTCTTCATACTTGACAATTTGATTGACTTTGGTATATAAAAAAGCCTAACAACATTTGGTTGTTGCTATGTGGTCCAGTTGCCATGGTAACTGAGGGTAAAGATGTAAAAATGGCATTTTATTGCTTATTTGAGAACATATTGTGAGTAATGTGCAGAACTTGGGGTTTCCAGGGTAGAATATATTATTAAAAATAGTTGTCATTTTTCAAAGGAAAGAAAACAATTCCTGGAGAAATGCATATTTTTAGTGTGTTTCCATGGTATCTAAACAGAAATTTTAAAATCTGGTTTTTTCATCTAATTTGAAGAAAAAGTGCAAAATTTCGAATTCTTGGTAAACACTATTATGATTGTGCAATTAAAGATTTAAATATGAAAAGTTAGCACCGTTGCTATGGTAACAAGCTTAAAAATAAGGAAAATTATAATATTTTTAGGCATCTTCAAATGGATATCATTCACTTATAATGAATAAATATATAAAATCAAATGGTGAGAAAAAATAAAGTATGTTCTTAACTTTAATGACACTTGAAAAAAATTTGAAATTTTCTAAACATTAATAATCTGTCAGTGATGCAGAAATACAGGATCTTAAAGAAAGAAGACAGTCAAAATCCACAAAATCTAACACTAAGTGGGATTAAATTTGTTTCAAGGTGAATTTATGATTTGAATATTTAATGAAGTGCTCAAATTGAAAATATCAAGTCATCATCACTTACATGTTGTACATCCAGATCGGGAATTGGGTTGCTTTAACATTAAGCTATCTGGATTTATGTACATGTAAATAAGCATGATAAATAATTTGATATGTTCAAAACCAAAGTTTTAACTTTCATTACAGAATGGAGTGTTGAGGCTCTTGGGTAGCCAACCAACTTTCATTCAATTTCTGCACCTGAGCTCAATAGCCATCTTGAAAAGTTCTATGCAGAGGCTGCACCAAGGCCAAATGAAAAAAGATCTCAATCTATGACCAAACAACAAGCGTCTTAATATCATAACAATACATTCAAAAGCATAAGGTCAGCATTAAACCGTCACATTCATGATATTGGACGACAATTTGATATTGTAGGTGACCGAGAATTTAGAAAGTAACAATGTTTTAGATAGAAAACTAAAGAAAAACCTACAAAATGGCCTCTCTCGACCAATCAAACACAAAGAAATCATTCCTAAACAGGACCTAGACAAAATTATGCCTATGTTTTCGGGAAACCAACACCAATCTCTTTAAGATTCCGCTTCGCGGTTTATAAAGCGTAAACTGCCTATAACCATTTTATATCGTATTAAACTAATAAATTTTAAATTCATTCCTTATATATATATATAACACGTAGATATATACGACTGACATCAAGCAATTGTCAGTATATTCAACAGTCGGCATAATAATAACAATAGTGTTGTGTTGTGCATGTAATATATACGTGCACAATTGTACATGCATAATTATCCCTATTTTCTCTATCAATGATTTTTGTTAAATATCATTAAGTATTGATGTCAATGTTTGTAAAAAAAAAAAGAAGATATCGTTTTGTAGAGTGAATGCGTTTCAACAGTTTCTTTGTCAGAATGATTTCATCTGTTTTGATGTTTTAATGCATGGCGTAAATTTTGCTCAATATTACAAAACTTAACTCAATTTTCTCAAATCTTAGTACAATATAATTGACTTTTATTAAAAAAAATATGTTTAATCATTGAATTTAATATGCTTTTGAATGATTGTTGAAAAATGAGTTTGATTAATGAACCATCCATTATCTATTTGAAGAAAACCTGTCATTGAAATAAAGAGTTGACTATTTATTTCTGCACAATCTATTTCTGGGAGAGCTATGTAGAGAAAACACCCCCCGGGCACGACAATTTATTTTATCAATATTAATGGAGAATTAAACACTTTTCATCAACATTTTTACTCGCTTCGAATTTACACACCATGTTGACATTCGGAACTCTCGGGATTTTTCATACTTATTGCACTAAGTTAGAGTTATACACGTATTTCTTTTAATGAACAGCATATATGACACATTTTCAATGAAATTTACACGTATTTGTAATATCGTTTCTAAGTTTATCCATGCAAATTTGATATTGTGGAAACATAAACTAAAGAGCCTCCTGCGATTAGTTTAAATGTAATGCGCATGCGCAAGATTGTAAAACCCAAGAAATCTAGACGATTTCCGGATTTTTTAAAGGAATTTTCGTTGATTATTAATAAGCGAAGAATGATTAAGAAAAAATAAAAACAAATTGGTAATCTTCAAGTACCAATAATGTTTAAAATACATTAAACAAAAGACAGTACGATTTCTCGGTATCAAAGCCCAAAAAATTCGAGTATATTATTATAATATAGTAGTATAGATATTAATGTTTCTTATCATTAGAAATTAATCAAGATATATGAGATAATATTAATACAATAACTTTTAAAATTTTCAAACGATAAACAATACAATAAACAATAAATTGACTCTGGCTTGGTTTAAAACTTTAATAAGTGAATAACTTGATATCATTTTTTTGTTTTTAGTAACACCAACACAGATGACCTTTTAAATTAAGTCCAACAAAACAAAGGTTATATTTTTATCTGTTCAAATGTTAAACAAATCTACTTTTTCAAGTCGATAGGCCAGAATGTGTATCAGTCCATCATTGTTTGGGTCTGTTATTGTCACAAAACCTCGGTTAGTTTAAAGTAAGTAAAAATAAGGTCTTCAAAACTTAAATTTACGATTGAGAGGGAAACGCTTTCAAAACTGTACAACGTTCATGCATGTAAAACCTGACCTTGAATATTCTTCATCAGTTGTTTGGGATGGCTGCACGTTATACTTAGAACACACAAAAAAATAACCTCCAGCAAGGATTGTAACTGATCTCCCAATTAAAGCCCCCAGAGAATGGCTTTTTCTATAAACAAGCTGAACACATTTTAAAAGCGATGCTACGAAGCAAAATGCCTACTGTGTTTCAAATTCCTACAGGTTTCGTGCCTGAGAATTTGTTCCTAAGAGATAAGAAAACATTTCAAAATACAATACCCGTAACAAAGGTTAATATGATATTCCTATATGCAAATTGTATTCAATAGGCCATTTGTACTACGCGCTGTCCGAAAATGATTTTTGTAAAATATGAATAAGACTTCTTCAATAAAAATATTTCTTAAGACTTTTTTAAAAAAATGTTTCAAAACAACCTTCAAAATGTGCATGTGATTAACGTTATATATACTAATATTATTTACACTTAGTTAAGACACAACTGCCTACTTAATTTTGACTTATTCAAACGCTATACTATATGTAGCCCACTTTGTTCTTGTGGAAAAGAAAAAAAGATGCCTATCATTTTTGTAGAAAATATTTTAATGCTAAAAATAATCTTGTCAGTTGCTTGTTTGGACTTGATTTAAACACAATGGATACCCACTTTATACTTTAAGGTTAACAAATTTGTCTTTGAAACTTAACTGTAAACATTTTGCTATTGTTAAAAAGTGCAGGTTCAAATATACACATGTTTCTTCTACAATGTGTACAATAACGTTTTTATACAACCGCATCGCGTGTAGCACTATATTTATTAGCAACACTTACCTATACCACTGTTTGCACTTTTCTAAAACTTTAAATATATTAGCTAAATTGAAAATCTCTAAGTCTTCAGATGAAAGCAAAAACATGCAAAGATGTGTTAAAAAAGCACAATGTCTTGGGTTATTTATTCAAAGCAAGGCAATGATCATAAGTCTTTAACGCATTTATATTCACAACAGTATCTTATTCGCAAAATACTGTGGTTTCATCAATATTCATTGAATATCAATTTTCGTGGATTTCGTTATTAAGTTGATCCTTGAAATTTAGTATTCATTGAAATGCAATTTCTATTAATATTTTGTATTGATTGGGTCATTGGCCACGAATTTACGTATTCTTGAAACTGTGATTTTCACTTTATCCACGAAAATTGATACCCTTGAATATTAATGAAACCACAGTATTATCATTTCAACAAAAATCAGTAAAAGAAAAATTGTTGGACACTAAATGCAGTATGTACGAAATTCAACGGGATCATAGATTATACACACTTTAAATACTAAGTATAAGGAACGCAAAACCCGTAGAAAAGCTTTTTTCGTGTGTTGATAGTATGTAATGGGGAATAACTCGCACATACTTCGTACAGTTTACTGATCCAACTTAAAATATACTGCAAACACATTACTTTCAAAAGTCAATATGCATTATGATATATCATAAAGGTAGTTTTTGAAGTGATATTGGAATATTTTTCATGCGCTAGTGCTCTGAAGAAAGAAAACAAATCCCAGTCAGCAAACCTACATTTTGAAATATGTAGTTTTTATTACGTATAACTATAATCAAAATAAAACTAGTGCAAGTTTGTTTTTCTTTTGGCCCAAAATCTAAAGTATTAGTTTGCATGCATCACAAGAGAAAATGAACTAAACTCAGTGATGGGGATCTTCATGTCAATAGAATCTCTAACGTGGAACAGGGAGATAACTTCTTAAGTTGACATAAAGTTTATAGCGCCTGCAAGCATTAGCGGTAAAAATTTGGATGATGCATTTGTTGTTTTAAACAAAATAACTGTTTGATACGTTGTTTGTCTAGATATCTTATAAAGAATATTATTTAACATTAATTTAATTGTATGTGTACAAGTATGTCTTCTCTAAAATGCATGAAGAAGGGTATCAAATTAATAATAACAAATGTATTACATAAAAACAGAAATGAAAGTGAAATATCAAATACACGCGCTGGCGATCTATTTCTACATTTACCCGTCATACAGTGTTTAATAAAAATACGAAATTAGATCCAAATATCTACTAAAGAAAACCCTACGTTCTTGTAAACGAATGCTGAAAACCCGATTGAATTTCATAATCAGATATCCTCACGAGTTTCCTAATTTACGCCTGGTTAAATCCAAAATATTCGGTATTTAAAGAAAATCATAAGCAGGGGAATTTAACATCCGCGTTGTTTTAATCTAGTACCAGGTAAAGAAAAAAATTACGCATATATTTTTGAGGAAATTTGAGAGGTATTTTATTCTCAGTATTTTAATTTAGAAAAATTAAGGTATGTATAATTATCTTTTTATTTCACTTTGTATGACATTTGATTATTAAGAAATACTGTAAGATAACATCACCTTGAACTAAAGAAATGTTCACTGTCATCAACGACGCGTGGTATGTTTAGAGAGTACATTGCATTTAAATATTACACGATAGCTCATTTTACACATATGCATAAGACATGTTCTCTATATTAGTTTTCATCTAACCTTGATTTCCTCTGTCGTATATAAGCAGAGGGTTTTATAAATCAATTAGCTTCGTTACACAAGACAGCATATCTGGAACACATGACCATCGTTTCGTATTCCTTACTATACGTTTTTTCATATCTGCATTGATATCACTGTTTTACATGTCTTTTGTGTTTGTTTGCAAAACAGAAGCCTATTTCCTTTCGCTTCTGATATGAAAGAAGTGTATACAATTGGTTATGTTATTACGACATAAAAAAAAGATGTAAACTGTATTAGTAAAGTTTTGTACAATAAATGTTTTGAAGTGTGAATTTTTTTATAAAAGCGTATGTAAAAGGAGGGGAGATTTTAAATCCAAATAACGTTACATTAAACCATGAAAATGGTCAGATCAGCATTTTTGTGCGACATTCAAACCTGCATTTCAGTGCTGAAAAAACAAATTATACTTGCTCCAGCATTATGATAACCAAGATCAAGTTCCGTATCTTAAGGTACCTTTATTTACATATCCATAGTTAAATTAACTGATAAGGTCTGACCAGATATGAACAAATACACTTCATTTTGTAACCAGATTCAAGATTCGAACGCAATTTTGGTTATTCTAAACTCTGGAACCTGCTTAGGCATCTAGATAATCAAAATCATCCTAGTATCTGAAGTTACCTCTGTGAATCATTTACATAGTTCAACTATGCAAGTGTGAATAAGTAAGTATTTACATAAACATGTTACCTTTTCAAAAAGCTGGACCTCTTCTACATCCATAACCAATGGCTCAGATTCAGCATTCAAGCCTGTCAAGTGCATAAATGTCATAATACGCACAATCCATGCAAGATTAGTGAAATTAAGACTTAGTAGTAAGTAAGACACAGTCATCAAAGAGCACTAGCTTCAAAAACCTAAACATCATCCATTATCCAAAACATATGGCTCAGATTCAGAATTCAAGCCTGTCAAGTGCATAAATATCATAAGACATACCATTTCTGCAAGTTTAGTGAATATAGGACAAGTAGTTATTTAGCTTGATCCATCAAAGGTCACCTGGTTCAAAAACTTAAACTTGCTCTAAATACCTTAACCTCCCGCAGCATCTGAAATTTATGCCCCATGTTAAGCATCCATGTTTATTAAGTTCATTAATAGGTCCAGATGCGCCAAAATTGGATAAGGAAGAACAAGAAATAACTTGATTTATAACCTGCTCCTTAAACCTTAACCAGGTCCGGACGCCTATTCTCGGGGTATAGCATATCAAGCTCTACCCGACTTCGTCTCGGTGAGCTCACAAAAGATGATACCACGTTCTGATGATGTTTATTTCAGGAATATTATCTTCATTCATTTTATGACGAATTCTCTATATTGTCTATTTAAAAACATAACGTTAATAAAGTTTCCATTTTATATAGTTTTATAAGGACTCTTCAAAGGCAACACGGGAATTATTTTTCTTCTTTTTAGATGAATGGAAATGTCAGTATCCTGTTTCTTCTTAGCACGTTGTTTTCTCATGTTGAACTCCTTGGACACGGTAAGCATATCTGAATAATTGTATTAACTTCTAACTGTTTTGTATTCTTCAAAGTTGTCAAATATTGATGTCCCTCTTTCAACGTAATCAATTTTAAAAAATAACACTTCTTGCGGTTTATTTTATGACAAATTTCCAGGATTAAAAAGGATAGGGTGTATTCATAAGTCTGATAATACTTAATGCACATGTCAATGTTTAAAACAAGGTCTGTTTTCATCAAAAAGCACATTTGTCATATTTTCTTAATTTACTTCTAAGAAATATATCTATTAAAATTAGCATAAAGTACGATTAAACGTTATCTGACTTCTGACGTCTTTGTCGGATTTGGTACAGTAGCACCTCTTAAGGCCAAAGAGAAATTTGACCCGGGTAGAAAATTTACAAGGGTTTATTTTTTCCACGTTACTTAAAAAATGATACTTAAGGCCTTTTCATAATTGGCGCACGAACAGATGTGACAAATATTTTTGCGACTTAAAAAACAAATAGGGATCGTAAACTGTAGTCGAAATAATCGCATATAAAAAAGTATTCTTGCGAAATTTACACGATATAAAGCGCAATGCAAACGTATTAAATCTTGCGATATATCTTGCTTCTATATGCAATTGTTGTACAATGAAAGCAAGTGTTCTAAAATAATGCAATAGGATATTGCGTATGATCAGGCAATCAGACGATTGAAGGTACACGCATGCAATTGAACCTGCAGCGCTCGTGTGTTCATGCATTGCATCGTGCAAGGCAGAGGGATATATATATATACCGGTTTATATAAATGCATAAATATGGAGTAAATATTAAAATCAGCAGAGACCGAGGGGGTATTAGTGCAGCAGCATCCAAGGTCAATTTTGGTCTGAAACAGAAATGTTTATACAGTGTGTTTATACTAGTGGCAAAGAAATGCAAATTGAAGCTGATAAATTGTACAATGATAGTAAAACGTTGCATGATTTTATGAAACACTTTGAGCAAAACACACGCAAAGATAGATGCGATTCTTCTTACGGCCTTTAAAAACCATATATCATTTTCGCAAGAACACAAAATGTTGTAAGACATTCGTACTGATGTTCGTTCGTTGTATTGCGAGAATTTAGATCGCATTCGGTCGCGTCTGAACAGTATGCATGTCACTATATTGAGAGACTTGATGCGAGCACTAAAACGCATTAAACGAATGCAATTGTCAATGGATTTTAAAGGCGTTGAATTGAGATCATGGGCGTTGTGGAATTTTGATCATAACACTGGTTCTGGTATTAAACTTCTTTAATTTTTGAATTTTGCATTTGCAAACAAAAAAATGCTCTTATATAAAACCACAGAAAAAATGTTCAATTCAGTGTTAGTTTTTAAGGGTCAAAAGGTAACATTTTATACATTACAATGCTCGTCGTATAAGATTAATGATAAATGTAGCCTTTGCAATAATACCAACACAATTATAAATCATCCGTATTTAAATTTTGACTTTTTAAACGTATATACTTGTTTGGGTAATAACACAATGTTAAAAAGTCAACGGAATATAAACTTGTTTGGTACTTATTTGGTTAAGAAGTAAATGATAATGAATTGAGCATTTTTCACTATACATTTACAACTGTTTGTCGAGGAAAAAAAAACAATATAGAAACATGACTAATGTGTATATGGTACAATGCTGCTATCTTGAAGGTTGGAAAAACAATCTATCCTATCCTATATCCTTCATCCTATTCTTCATTTACATATTCAAATAAACTTTACTGAAAAAAGTTGTTCAATGTATATTCATTGTCACATACATTATAGCATTGAATGATTAATTTTTGACGTCGTCGTGTCAATAACGGTCGTCAGGTGAGCAGACAAATTGAAAAACGCGCGTTAGCGCGTTATGATAATTTGTCTGCTCACCCTGACGGCAGTTATTGACACGACGACGTCAAATATTAATCATTTAATGCTTATATTTACATTCCCTTACTGATGAAATTAATTATCTACTTAAATAATTCGATATAAATTGCAGATAACGAAAGAAGTAAATTAGTAACAGCAAGAACTGCTTTTTATAAAACCGGTTTAAACTGGTTATCTTATAGACTGTTGAGATGAGCTCGACGAGCATGAAAATATAATTCATGAAAAATAACTCTTAAAATTTTGCTTTTAACAATAAAGTTAACTAATTTGTCCAATAACTGTAATTCATGGTGTTTTGACAACATTTATAAAAAATATTTTTCACCGATAACATAGAAATCACTGTTTGAGAACTACTTATGTATATGACTTGTAAATTCATACGCAGTGAATAGATGTTGCATTGAGAGGCATTTAAACATCACTGAATTTAATGGAAAAACATAGTAGAATGTAAATATTATCCATTAAACGCTTCATAAAGTGTCATGCATGACGCTAATACATAGAACATATATTTTTTTTTAAGATATATTTTAGCATCACTGTAAATGGCATCTGTAACTTTTGTATTGATTAAAGAATAAATCAGTTAAACTCGAGTGAAAGATAAATAACAATAAAAACAATTATAGTTATATTAAGGAAAAACAAATTGGGATATAAAAATAAAAAAAAAAATTATTTTTTTTTTTTTGGTAGTTTTAATTGTGAAGCAATATATTTTTACTTTTATATATAAAGTTAACATAAAGCCAACTATTCATGCATTGGAAAATGGTATAATAGAAAGACTTTAATCAGAAACAATATGCCTAAATGGAAAAAAATGTTAAAATAAGGAGTATAAAATCCGAAATATGTAATAAGCTGTAGTATATATGGTTTAGTTTTTTCTCTATTCCGTTTCTTTTCTATTTTGTTTTGGATTGCGATGTTTTTATATTTTATTCTATTTCAAACATCCTTTTTTAACAGTTACCCATCTCGTGAATGTAGTTTATATTTTTGTTTATATGTACAACAATTCTCTCTCTCTCTCTCTCTCTCTCTCTCTCTCTCTCTCTCTCTCTCTCTCTCTCTCTCTCCTAAAATGTATGTGGACTACATAAGAATTGTACAGTATAAAATATTCAACTAATGTAGACAATTAATAAATATGATCAAGTTTTGAATTTAATTTACTATTCAAACAGACAATTACACTAATTAACAGCAATGTGAAGTTGAAAATGTGAAAATTGCTTCCTTTTCATCACAGGATTTACTGAAGTCACCGAGTGTCCAAAGAGTGAAAGTGAAGTTAAAGAGGCATCAGACAGACTTCGCTGTGGAAATGATACAAATGGAAACAATCAATATATGTGTCTTAGATCTAGATATAACATACATTATTTATTAGAATTTTGTTATGATGGTGAAATGGGAATTGTCGACAAAGGTAAGCAATGTTTTAAAATGAATATATACATGTAAGATGCTGCTGTTTTTCCGTAAACATATAAAGAACATGTAAAATGTTATATGATTTCCGTAATTACACGTATTTTCATGATATGGAAAATTAATGTAAACTTTGTAGATCTGAATAATTGTGAATATATGCATTTCAGTTGAAACAGCATCAATTTTACAAAACAGAACATATAACATTGGTGCGCATCTCGATACGATAAAGAACAAAGTATGCCAACATTTGACAGCTTGCTTGGATGCGACAACTAAATAGTAACAACCCACCAAAAAGCCAAGCTCTTATTAAAACGGTTCTACATAACTGTGTCGAATAATACTATTGAATGTTTTCCAAAATAATATTGCCTTTGGGAATTAACATAATATACACATTACTAGAGTTAACTTTCTAGAGAAAGCAACCTTCGTGTATCATCTAACAATATACATTTCACATGGATGGGGTTAAGCAAATATGGAAAATGTTGGAAATACGACTACAACTGTTGCACCGAAACCAACAGAGAGCTATGATATGTACATGTACATTTACGCATGCATACGATTTTTTGCATCCTATAGTTAAAATAAGTTCAAGTGACTAAGCCAATGAGACAATATTTGATACTCAAACAAGCGTTTTTGCAACTTTCGCTAGTTTTCTATAAACATGAACAAGAAAGAAAGCTACAAATTTATTTCGAATACATTTGTTACATGTAATTAGGTATAAAACTTTGATTGATTGTCCTCGCTATCTATTATTTAAGATAAGTATTTAAGATAAGTACTTTTACTAAAGTGTAATAAATAGTATTTAACAAAACAGTTAATAATCAAGTACCAATGTTTGAATGCCTCAGGACCAGTTAACAAATCCCTATGGACAACGCCATGTTATCAGTTTTGCAGGGATATTTTTTTGTGTTTATTAATGTGTCACCGAACGTGTATTCAGCATTTTGTAAGACACCACAGCTCATTCTGCATTGTTAGTTAGATTTCAATTAATTTTTGTCTCTAAACAAATGCATACCAATGTTTTGAAAATACTTAGGTTTTGTCTCAGATGAAGTCTGAAAAAACTGAAAATCCATCTATAAATGCTTATTTTTATATCGGCATGTAACATTGAAAGTCAAACATGTCTTTTACTAAATGCAATTTCTTATTTTTTTTTGTAGGTAATTGTTTAGAAATTCTCTGACGGAGAATTAAAAAACCACAGCTGTTATTATTTTTCAGAGGGATGTCCAGAGACCAAATTTTGGTTCTATGAACTATATAAATGTAAGGCTTTTTTTCAAGACGCAGTGACTTTCTTGTGAGTGAAAACAACGTTGCATTAATATCATAATTCATAATTGGTATTATATAAATACAATGTAGTTCCTGTTTGGAAGGGTAACAGTTGAAATTGACACCCCGGGGAAATCATTGTCAACCGACGCGAAGCGGAGGTTGACAATGGTTTTCGAGGGGTGTCAATTTCAACTGTTATCCTCCCAAACAGGCACTATTTATTTTATTATACCGAATGTCTTAATTAAAGAGAAATTATTACTGCTTTTACACAGAAATGACGTGAAATCTACGGTGAACCGTATGCGAATAAATTACCCACATGTACCAATTCGTTGTGTTACCCGTTGCCAAGTGTGTTGCTAACGCTGAGGGTAATAGAACGGATTATCAACTGCGTATTATCCAATCAGATTTCAGTATTTAACACGAAAGTATAATAACATTAAATGGTATCATAAACAGATCCAGCATGTCAAAATACCATCACAAGGTCTGGATGCGATATATCGTATGTGGATTGTCCAACTTTCAACTACCCAGCAGCCAGTGTCAGCGCTTTCGGGTTTTTTTCCATCGTCCTATGTTCCATATTTTTCCTTTGTTTCGTCATTGGTTTAATAAAGGCAAAACGACATCTCAAAGGAGGTATGTTGTAAAACTATACTTTTGCAAGTATGCATAGTCAAATAGTTCTTCTAAATATATATTTTGAAGAAATAAACCAATTTCAATTCAAACTGATAGGTGCATGTAGCCATTGAACCATGGAACTAGTTTTATTAAAGTAATGTAATTTTATTCATTGTTCACATCGTTGGTATCTAGCAGTAATTAATATCTTTTATATGTGTTTTAGTCAGACCAAGTATAGTGTATGAAACAAACATTAGAAAAATGTATAATTCAAACTGCTTTGCTTTCTGTCACTGAGTAGATTCTATTAGTTTAAAAATTCTGTGACAATCATTAATGATTAAAGACACACACACACACACACACACACACACACACACACACACACACACACACACACACACACACACACACACACACATATGATTTGTTTTTTTCATTTTACCCCCAACATTAAGTTCAATTTCTAAGTAAAGGCAAAATAGCATATAAACACTGCAATCACTTTGAATATGCATATCATGTTTCAAACTATTGAATTATTATGTGTGGTATTAAATCATTTATCACTAAATATTAATTCAATCATTCCAGGAAAATGGTCCCCTCAAAGTCCAGACCTGTTCTCTATGGAAGGTAAAGACATTGGTAAACCAAATACTATGTATGTTTCTATAGTGTACATTTCGTAGTTTCTTTTTTATATCTATACTTGTATGATCAGGTAACGCAGATGAAGTATTTATAGATATATTCCCTTTATTTCCGAGACCAAACTCAAATGTCGATGCAGCAGATTTTAATACAAAAGAAGTAAAACGAATGCAATAGTGAAATTGAACATTTATAATACTGGCATGTGAAATAAGTTAGATTATGCGTTGTTTTTGTTTGTTTTTTTTTTTTTTGGTTCAATGACATGGATAAATTTGGTTTTAAACACAAAAAGTAAATTCAATCATCAACTGTATTTCATGTTTGAAATAGTTATGTTATTTGCTACATTTTAACAATGAGAACAACTTCAATCATTGTAGTATTTCTTAAGGAATTTCTTAATAGAAAAATATTTAAAGATCACTAACTCATAAAAGTCATTGACCTACGTTTTAAAAAAATGATATTTCAATTAAAGATCTGTATCATAAATGGCGGGTTTTTTTTTCGTTATCATCAGTAACTGTTTTTAAAGTGCTGAGTAAATATCATCCTTAATTACAGTTTTCTATACGCAAAAAAATTAATTTTAAAGTAGATCGTTTGTGTTTGTTAGAAATTGTGTTAATGATACTGGCTTTCGTTTTCTGTAGCTTGAGTTTACACGCCAACCCAACTTGAGCCAAGTAGCCCACCTCCAGCACCACCCCCACCACCAAGCAACACCTAAACTTTTGAAACCAATATAGCGACTTATCGACTTGAAATACATTTTTTTTTCAAAGCGTAATGACGATATGTATTTTAATTGAAGACTATGAGTTTTAGAGTCAAAGCACATGCATGCTCTTCTCTTCGGTTTGCACTGAGAATAATGAAAAATGCATTTGAAGCTTATGTTACAGACAGCAATAAATCTGCATACTTGAAGAAACAGTGCTCATTGGACAGGGTAAAGAGAATACTGGTACTCTAAAAATGTAAAAAAAAAAATAAATTATAAACTCTGTGTTTGATCACAGAAAACACAGATACATTATTATTTATGCATTCACATGTATTAAACAAATTCAGAGCTGCTGATTTCTTCACAATAAATAAATAAAGGATGTTCACAAATTAATTTTGTAAAAAAAAAAAAAAATTTCATACCATGAATTTCGTTAGACATCTTTATATCCTAAAATATTTACATTTTCAGCTGTCATTGTCTGTGATAAAATTACCAATCATTTTTTAACCCTAAAACCCGATAACTTCATAAAACGTTAGTTTCACAAATGGGCGTGTCTTACAGCATAACCGAGACACGGTATTGGCTGCGCCGTGTAGTAATACATAACATGTGCTTCATGAAAAAATAGTGGTTGTAAAAATGTTGATTTAAAATATAGAAATTGAATATAATACAAATATATGTAATAAGAAATCATTCTTTGAATATTATAAGGTGATAATTTCGGTCGCAATGTGGTCAAATCTATCATAAATCCCTTGGGGCTTCATTGGATTTGACCACGCCCCGACCGAAATTATCACCTCATAATACTCAAAGAATGATTCCTTATTCCTTAATTACTCCAGCGTAAAAAAGATCACCGAACTATACTACAGTTCGATAGAAATACGAAGTGAATCAAATTACATTACAAATCAAATTGCCGTAGATGTTATTTAGCTGAATTATCATGATTGTGTTAGCGTCAAAACAAAAAGGAAACGTCAATGCATTTGTTAACGGTTATTCAGATGATATATATAGTTTGATTAAATTTTGAATAAAACACATTAAATACGTATAATTCTGATTTTTAAAATGTCTTTGACTTAAGAATACGGTGTATGAGACTTACATTATTTGAAGAACTCGCAGTATCAAACAAACCATTGAGTACACGACTATCCCTCGACAAAAGCCTCCGATAAATCGATTAGTCCATTGTAATAACATTGACATCCTTAATTTTTACGAACACTAGACTTTGGCCCGTGCGTGCACGGGTTGACATTGCATATCAGACATTTCCGAAATAAGTACACAGACACACCTTATTATTGACATTTACATAACGAAGCTATAAGCCTTGAATAATGCTATTAATTTCACTACACTTTCCTTTTTTTTTTAATAATCTGTGTCTCGGGAAAGGCCCTCGTCACAGATAGAATGCCCGTAGTGTAGCAGAAAATTGCAGAATCGCTCCGGAACGCTTTTGGAGAAAGTTAATGAAGTTGCCTTGAAGGTAACAGTCAAATTCATCACAACAAACCTTTTTGAGACTGCAAATACCTTTCAACTACAAATTTCAATCCATAGAATGGAAGAATTCAACACCTTTTCACCAATGTACACGTATTTTCTTTGTAAAACTGGGTCCGTAGGACATTATTTTTAATGATAAAACATATTCTATCTTCTTCACTCTCCTAACAAATATAATGTACGTTTTTTGCATGTAATCAAATATTTATCGTCATCACGAAGACAAAAGTACTTAGTTGAAATGTACATCTATATTTGTTATTTTATACTTTCACTCATAAGAAATCATTAATATATATGAACTGAATATATAGCAAAAGTCCAATGAAAATTTACCCGTATTTCTGAGTTTATTCATGCAGATGTGATATTGTGGAAACATAAACTAAAGATCCCGTTAGCGTGAATGTTTTGCGCAAGCGCAAGATTGTAAAATTAAAAAAATCCAGGTGACTTCCGGGATTTTTTGAGGAACTTTCGTTGATTTTTAATTAGCGAAGCTTAACAGAGAAAAAATAAAAGCAAATTGGTAATCTTCAAGTACCAATGATGTTTAAAATATATAAAACAAAAGACAGTATTCTTCCGATTTCTCGGTATTAAAGACAAAAAATTCGAGTCTATTATTTTATTATAGTAGTATATATACATGTATATGTACATGTTGTTGCTAAAATACAGTGATCAGTCAAAACAAATTGTACAGAGACCGTAAAGGTTGCCAATGCCCTGAAAACAATGAACTTGAATTTTTATCAAACAACAATTATAATTCCTTGTGGTGGTTTCGCTTTAGACTTAAGATACTATGTGTTCTATGATAAGACGTGTACGTTTCAATGATATCAGTACAAATATTAAGATCAAAAATTATCTTATTGATTTTTATGAACACCTCCTTTTGTTCATCGTTTTTCAAAGATTTGTTAAAATGGATACAGAGTAGTAAGAAATATCGTATCTTTATACAAAATTTGTTAGAAACATTCATTACATGTATCAGTTCAAACTTCATATTTGTCCTTGATTTGCCTTAAACCTCCGAATACTGTGGAATCATTAAAATTCGTGGGGGTCATTTTCGGGGATTGCTTAAATTTTACAGGTTCATGGGGACGTAATTTTGTGTATTATTTTATACCTACGAAATGAAATGTGACTTAATAACCCTTATTTATTAATTTGCGGAGAATGTTAATTCGTGGATTAGAACTACCCACGAACTCCTCGAAAATTGAGCCATTACAAAATCTAATGATTCCACGGTATTGATAACAATTTTTTAAAATTATATACAAAGTAGCAATAACTTAGATGTAGATAAAGTTTACACAGTATGCATTGTGAATGATCTGAACAAAAGTGTGGGTATTTTGGAAATGTGGTTTTGATTCGGAATATTAAGAAAAAGCTGTCATTATTTATAGCATTAATAAATCTTATTATCTTTTTTATATGACGAAACTTTACTATGTCAATTCACAAGCGTAAAGTCATGATATTTGATAATTTTTTTGCATATATTTGTGAGTATTGAATGAGAAATGTACGAAAGCCGAGAAGGATCATTCGAGATTCGAGATTCGAAATACGAGATTCGAAATACGAGATTCGAAATTCGAAATTCGAGATTCAATATCTAAATTAACCAATCAAATCATGGATCTGAAACCTGTATCCTAGCAACATCAAACTGTTCTAAATAAAGATCATTCGTACATGCTCTTTCCTACAAATAAATGTCTTAATAGCTCTTATATAGTGGTTATAAAATGGTTAAATTAACATTGATGAATTAACCCCACACAGTATAAACAATTAAATTAGAAATAACACTGTTGGCTTTGCGAATCTAAGTGGGTTTGTTTGCCCTGTATGTATTTCCCCCCAAACAATTTTAACCCGAAGTGTGTTCGCCCCAACTGTGTAAAAATCGGCTCGCGAAGAAAGATCTGTTTAATCTAAATGTTTTAGCTATGAAACGAAACTCAATGAAATAATCGACATGTCAAAATATAGGTTATGATAAAGTTTTAAACCATAGAAGATATAATGATTTACAACCTCAAAGACAAAAATCCAGATAAGAATAGTGTATTGTAGGGTATGGCAATGCCATTGTCGATATGAGAGAGAGAGAGAGAGAGAGAGAGAGAGAGAGAGAGAGAGAGAGAGACAGACAGACAGACAGACAGACAGACAGACACACACAGAGAGAGTTTTGTAGTGTCAAATTCAGTTTGATTTAGAACTTGAAATAGATTTGATTTGTTACAAACATATATAGACAATAATTAAGCCTCTAAAACGAGAAAAGAGAGGAGGTAGCTAGGGTAGGGCAGACCAACTAGCAAGCTTTAATTTTAACGGTGTTAGCGCACCTGTGATTTACATCGACTCTCTTTCTCTCTCTCTCTCTCTCTCTCTCTCTCATCACATAGCATTTCCTTTTCCGTGAGGGGGTTTGTGGTATTTGTGATGTCTTACATTAGCTAGCGAAAATGATTTAAAAAAAACCATGAAATTTTCTTTAAATTATGTGCGGATGTTGTACGCCAATAATATTTTTCAGTATATACATTTCAAGGGGGGGGGGGGGCCTATATAGTCCTAATTAATTTGTCAGTTATTCTGTCCCCACTTTGTTTTTTCTTCGTTTTCCAGGTTTTTTTTATTTGGCTCGGCAAATTAATATAAAACTTTCTGTGTAGCTCCATAACGATGCACTGTAGATAAATTATGAGTAGTTTTACTTTTGATAAACAGGTACATATCCGTACTTGATTTTTAATTTGAGTCTTATAATCGGATTTAATATTCCAATAATTATAGGGTAGGAAAGAGTAGACGGGACTTTTTTGCGCATATCCTACTGTACCATTCATTCAACACAGGTATTAGCACTCATCGAGTTCGACTTGCTTTCCTTTTTTTCATCCACTGGATTTAAAGCTATTAATTTTTGAAAATATTTTGAATTTATGGCCTGATTATATATAAATTAGAGCTGCGCTGGTGCATATATTTACCCAAATGGACTAAAATATAACCAAATGAATCTAAAAATTTTGACAAAATTAGTTTTAAACGTACGACTCTTTTTCAATTCTAATCGGGTATGTCCTTTAAAAAAATCTTGAACCACACACATTTTAGCAAATAAAACGACAATTGTTTCATTTTTTTATGGGGAGGGAGGTGGTGCCGGTAAAGGACATGTATTGCTTGTGGCAGTTGTGCTATACTCTCATTTGTTATAATAGGTAATACTACATATTGATATAAAATGAAAGTTTCCTATTACACTGTATATAGCTTCTATCACGCATTTTGACCCGTGCGATAGTTTAAAACAATTTTCAAAGCATTTAATGTAATTCAACCGATCATTTTTGAAATTTAATTTTCTGGATCCCCGCCTGATACGTCCGCCTTCTTCTATATTATAG
Source organism: Magallana hongkongensis (assembly GCA_015776775.1). Lineage (NCBI taxonomy): Eukaryota > Metazoa > Mollusca > Bivalvia > Ostreida > Ostreidae > Magallana > Magallana hongkongensis. The sequence continues at coordinate 8,392,559 of CM027471.1, forward strand.
AATTACATGTACGTCAGACCATATGTACACATTAACTTAATCGGCTATGTTATGGGACGATAACATTTTTAATCAATGTTTTTGCAGGATATGTAACAAATAACAGCCTATTTTGGGGTTTTTGCACTGATTATTTGAGATAATTTGCCGCCATCTTTTATGCATTCCACACACCACTCACAGTTTCTTTATTTGGTGTTCTGTGTGTATGGCGACAAATTGGTAAATTTGCACCACTCAACCCTTGTAGCTTCATCCTGATTACATTTTATCTGGCTAAGTGTAATGTAGTATATATACATGTAATACATCTTTGTTTGCAGTGCTTATTTACATCTTTACAGATTTACTTACAAAAAAAGTAAACATTTGTATGACTTATATGTAATTATTGTCAATTTTGGTGCGGTGGGGGGTAGGGGGGTAGGAAACTACGGAGAAACATATGCTTTTATTCTTTCTGGTTGATATATCAATGAATGAATTATAACAAAATATATGTACAACAATTAATTTTGAAATATTCATGCACAATCAAATAAAAGGTTTTACTGTTCTCTGCACAAGAAATCGGCAATGTGAACAAATTGGCACCCTATCATCCCTACCTTTAATTGTAGAGAGTAGGTATCCTTCTATATTGAAAACAATTCCAAAAGTAAGACTCATAATAAGTTGTTTACTGAGGAAAAGGACAAAAAATTGTATTTATTAATAATTCCGTATGATGTGATAATATCTCAATGATTTGTTAATAATCATAGCACTAGTGTATCACTGTATGCATACATAAAAACGATAAGTAATGCTTATATTTATTAGTGAAACAGGACAGATTATTTACATTTAGATTATTTAGATACATGTACTAATCTTCATGCGGGGATCTAGAAAGGAGGGGGTCAGGGGATCTGGACCCCCTCCTCGGGAAAATTGGAGCTTATTAAATTTACATAGTAAAATTTTTTAAAATTGGCCTAGGACCCCCTACAGAAAAAATTAGCTACGCTTATGAAGTTCTCTACCACAACCGCATTTTTACACAAAAGGGGTGAATAAACCCGGGTTTTAAACTATTACTGGTGGTGAAATACCTTAGGGTTCAAACGCATCAGGTGGAAATGCACCAGGGCAAACAAAATCACTTAGATCCGCGAAGCACACTGCATTATTACTAGTCTACTTAGATATTCTGTGTAAAAGTAAATACAAATAATTATTTAGTTAGGTAGGGAGAAGTGAACATAGCATTTATTTGTATATAAGAGCATGTACTAGGATACATATTTTCAGATCCTTGATTTGATTGGTTAATTTAGATATTGAATCTCGAATTTCGAATCTCGAATCTCGTATTTCGAATCTCGTATTTCGAATCTCGAATCTCGAATGATCCTTCTCGGCTTTCGTAGAAATGAATAATTGTAACATACAAAAGTACGTATGTTACAAAGGAACCTTGTTATTTGGTTTTACCTCTATCAGTTTTGTTTACGCTGTTACAGTACCTGCGCTGTTATCAGTTTAATTAAATCATGTGCTTTTTATATCAATTCTGTAGTATGATATTGGGCATTGTCACCAGAATTTTATATGTTTATATATAAGAACTAAAAAAACCCTTCCCGAAGCTTCACGGTTATATACAAGTGTTGGGAAACGCATTACTTGTTCGGTTTTTCATGTCTAATTTACAGTACCGCCTGTTTAAAAGATAAAGGTACGTATATTTGTTTCCCATTTTGAAGTGTTTGTTACTTGATTGTATTACAACGTAATGTAACGGAATCTATAAAAGTATATTACTTATAATTTGATTGTTGACAACCAAATGTAATTAAAGAATTTAACAATGCATGGCGTACCTAGCAAATGTAAACTAACTGATTGACATAAAATTGTTACTTAATTCTTTTTTTATTATTGATAACATTGGGATAAACGTTAATTAAACCTGTTCACATAAAAATAATTGTATTGTGGCCAATTTATTCATCTTAATGGACAGTTCGTATTCATATTTGGATGAGCAGGAAATATAACCAAGTAATGCATCGTAAACAAAAATAAAACAAATGTTCGTCTGAAAACATGACATAGCTCATTTAAAAAGTATGGGTTAGTGGTAAACAAATTAACCTTCAAACCTACTTTAGAATTTCCAGATATGATGATTTTTCCTCATTAGGTTTAAAATCTGAACAAATTCCTATTAATTTATACACAGCTTTCCTTCTAAAGGAGATAAATATAGTCTAACAAATGGTCTCAGCCATGCAGCCCTGTGATAGATATTTTTGTCTTATAAAATTTAACAATTATTGTACTCTGGCCTCCTCTTCATTCACATGGTTGTTGTAAATACAAATTAATTGTTCTTAAATTATATAGGCGTGCATATAGACAGAAATTACACACAGAGTTTAATGTACATTAAAAAATCAAACTGACCAAAGCTTGATGTTACTTTTATTTTTGCCTATATCTTTATTATTATTTTTTTTGGCAATAGGACTTTGAAATATGTTTTCTATGGTTTGAAAATTTTAAATGGCACTTAACCCCTTCTAAGTCCTCAAAGGACATGGTTTAAAAAAATCGGGAATTGACTAAATCTCATCATTTAATATATATGTATCTCCTCTCAAAAGGACATTTGGTCCTTTATTCAGTCAAACTTTTAACAGCTCCTTGCACAATGAAGGCATGTGACAGCTTATAGCTTATTTGTTTTAATTTGGCAGTGTTCATCTATTTCTTTAAGAAGAGGATATTAAAAAAATAAATGCTGTCTAAGGACAATAAAATTGTATCAAAGGGCTTCTACCCAAATTGCACTCCCGTGTACTTGTTTATACTAAAGAGAAGGTAACATATGAAATAAGTATTTTAAAATTTACTTAAATGATGAGAAGCCATCTTGTAACTAACAGCCCATGAAGACCAAAAAGAAAGTTAACAAACAGAACTGAAAACTGAAAAAAAAAAACCAGTTGAAGTGCTTAGATGGGGGATGAGGCTGGATTAATCTTTGCATGCCCTTACGACCATTAAGTTGAAAAATAATCGGACTATTTTGATACAAGTGAAGCTAGTGGTTGCAGCCAAGATATCAAGGTTTAACCGAGCAAATATATATGACCTTATTAGCAAGGGTTTTAACTGCAACCAGGCTGTAAGGGGAGAAAAGATATTGATACATAGAGCTGAGATTTGTTTTTACATGGCTAACTTGATAAGATAGAACAATGAAATTTATAGAATTAAGTTGTGTATTAAATTGCATGTATGTTACATTTACAAGGAAACGAAGTGTGGTCAAGGTTACTAGGTCAGTAGCTGCAAGTTTAATACTTGTTTTACCCAGTTTGTTTGCTTTCATGGTGGTATGTATTTGTGTTTTCAACCAGGATAGGATTGATTAACATGGTAAAGGTTTTATTATTTATAGATACGATCAGTTAAAGGAAAACATAACGTGCTTTAATTAGATTACTATCATGTTGTTGACAAAATCAGTAAAATGTATATATGTACACAGATAAGAATTACAGAGTGTACCATAAAATGTTATCTCCTTTTCTCAACCTATTGTATCATTATCTATATAAACAATACAACTTATAGATAAGGCGTATCAATTAACCTCCCCATAAATTGCCATTGTTTTGGCCAGCAAAGGAGAGATAATAATCAAAACAGCTTACAGTTACCAGTGTTACACTAGTTAACCCAGTTTAGACCCCTGGGACTTTCATTTGTTACTATTTATAGAGGGTGCAAGTGTCCAATACATATAGGTTACATGTAGTATTATTTTCTCTTTAAAAAACAACTTTCGATAAAATATTCCTTCTGTTATAAAAATTGCAAGTAAATACCCAAATATTTTTATAAGTAAATATTATAATATATATACTTATCGTTCAATATGTAGGATATATTTCGCCGATTCTTTTCTGTTTAAACAGACTGCTTCCCTGAAAAACTGGCTGATTCTCTGTATAAAGGTATGTCAGTTCGATGAAACCATATTTTAATCGGAACACTTAGTAATTTCTTTTATGAATATTTGCCCACGTAACCATGTAATTTAATCTCGTTGCAACGTCATTTTTGATAAAACATACTTCTAAATCTTTATCGTATAATTACGATAACTAAGAATACGCTGCCTATAATATTTAATTTTATTTATTTTGACGATATTACTTTTTGAATACAGGATGAAATATATTGATTTGATTTTTTCTGATTGATAGTTGGTATTGGTATAACATAACAGTTATACATTATACGTTACAAACCGTGAAAAAGTTGTGATTTTTGTAGAAATAAACATTTTCTTAAAAAAAAAAAAATTCCAACATAAAAATTGCAGCTGATATTGCTTTAAGGGCTTTACTGTCTAACATAATGAAAAATAAACTTTTCAATCTAAAGAATGATTAGTGTAACCTTTGAGCAAACGTTTCATTTGATTAGCCAGTTAACAGGTAAGTAATTGTCATCCCCCAATATCAATTGAAATATAGATTATCAGGCACAATTTGTTACTTAAAAATAGCTACAAAGATTTATCCTTGTCTTGGACCATTTTTTCTCCTATTAACTTCATTCAAATGGCAACAAATGATTAGTTAATTGTAAAAATTGTACGACGAGTTTTTGTAACCAGTTTTCTTTTTATGAAAAAAGTGTCATTTTGCTGCCAATTGACTACTTACATTAAAATATAATTTCTTTGACAGCATTACACTTAATATAAAAATGACACCCTAGTTATTTCTAAGAATTGATTTGGCTTCTGCATAAAATGTAAACATTTTGAGCAACAGGGCTTTTACATAAAACGTCATGACGTCATCACTTCTTGATTCCTGGGATGTCAACAAATTCTCTAAACATCATTGCGCATAAACAGGGCACCTTTATAAATACTCCAAGAGATGACTTTTTTATTATGTAAATTGTGCAATTGGGGAAGTAGTTCATTTTTAGGGAAATTGTGTACATAATGTACCAGGTATTTCATTTTAATCTCTTTAATACACGTGTTTTCATGTTTGTATTTTTTTTGCTGTCTATTGACAATCAGGATTAAGGTAATAGAAATTTAGACCTGATTATACTTCAAGGGACATCACCATTTTTTGCAAGGTTTGATTTCGGCTACTGCATAAGATGTAACTGTTATGAACGCTAGATTTTCTGATAAACCGGCGATAAATACTCAAACAGCGTTGACTGTTGTGGCACTACATGTGTATGTAAGAAGTGGATTATTTCATTTATTCCAGATGATTGGTAACGTCCTGAAGATTCAGTTTCTACTTTACACACTCATATCATCAACTGAAGTTACTGGACAAGGTACGTTGATCAATAAACCTCAGAAGACTATGAAATAGGTTTGTTTTTTGGAAGTTGATTTTAATCAACTCTCCTATGCAGTTACTCTGGCAAACCGAAAGTGAAACAGTGTTTGGATCTAAGCACAAATCATCACCGCTGACAAGACGTAGATCTTGAAAATAATAGATAAATTCGGTCTACTGTATGCTGTACTATTGTTTTTCAAAGAAAAGTATATATAAATACCTTGAAAATAGTCAGATTTTATATAGGCTAGTACAAACAGAACAATTCAATTGTTTTTGTAGTTGCATGTATTCCTACGCTAGAGTTCAAGATATTCTCGTTCAACCAGACGCTCGGCTGTCTCCGTAAATCTCCGACAAGCAGAGAGTCTCTCTTGGTAGTCGGAGATTAACGTAGTCTCGTTCAACCAGACGCTCGGCTGTCTCCGTACATCTCCGACGAGCAGAGAGTCTGGTAAAGCGTCACGTTAATGTTTGTAACGTCAAAACGGGGCTTACCAAAATACTGGTATTGAATTTGATTGGTTGAAAGAAACACACCTCCTATAACATGTAAACAATGACAGAAGCAAACGATTTTGCCGTTTAAACTGAAAGATCTACGACTGGAAAGTTAAAAAACGGTTATAAATGGAAAGGATTTATTTGCAGTGTTACCTTACGGGATAGGGTAAAACCAATAATTAATCTATTTTATAGCTGTCAAGGTTGTAAACAAACATTAACCGCTTTGTCGAACTTAAGTTCAGCCATATTTAATGAGTCTATGGAAAGCAAGACTATAGTATTAGACTAAATTTACGTAAGTTCCATAATTTTCACGACAAGAAAATAAAGTATTGTATATCCCACAAATCTTTAACCGGCACACAGTGACAACGATTCAAAATGAAACTAAATCAGCGCCCCCTATCGGGAGCGGTTATTAACGTGACGCTTTACCAGACTCTCTGCTCGTCGGAGTTTTACGGAGACAGCCGAGCGTCTGGTTGAACGAGACTAAGATTAACGTAGACAGCCGAGCGTCTGATTGACCGAGACTAGAGTTGAATATTGCTTTGATCAAAATGTTTACAATTTTTAGAAACATTTCGATTACTTACTGATACACAGTTTGATGAAATTAATTCTATCTTTAAATATTACACAACATGATTCATATGGGGGTTTTGCGAAATTCTTGTCGGAAAAGTTCGAAAATTCAAATTATAAAAATTTGCATAACATATCGTTGATTTTAAAATTAATAATAATCAATAAAATCAACTCCTGACAGTACTTCAGTACTTTGATTACTTGTATCCCTGATGGATAAACATATATAAATTTGTGTAATTAAAATAATCATAAGGTCAATAGCATAGCAATTAATTGCCAATAGTTCAGATAACATAAAATATAATATCATACAATGACATATAGCACATATTTTTCATTTTACAATATATCAAAATATAATTCAGGTACGGTGTCAACAATTGTTAAATGTGGAAAGTATTTCATCGCACTCTTTGATCACACAGTACAATTGTTGATACATAAAGGTACCATGCATCGAGTAGTATATCACCCAGATACACGTGATTTAGACAAAGCGAGACGAGACACCAACCGGAAGCTAGGGCTGTATATCACTCACAGAGTTATATTTTTTGGCCTAAACTGTCATCAAAAAAAGGGGGGGGGGGTACTTTTAAAACAAAAAATCATAGATTCACCGTTGCCTGTGTTTTGTTAGGACACGTTTCTGAAATAACGAAAAAACAACAAAGTAACATATTGAATTATCACATGGCACATCGGAAGATCACTATGAAAACAATTTTAAAAAGTTTTAATAGTCATAGAGATGCATACGTTAATCAATATTTTTCAGATAGAGAAAATTAACCATTTACAAACTAAATTGATCATATTTACGAAAGTTATTAGTATCATACTAGCTTGATAGTTTCATAACAAAACTGTGTGTCCCATACCAATGTCGGTTTGTAGGATGTGTTGGAGTTTAGTGTATATGGATTTAGTCAGAAATTTCGGTGTGCGCGTTAATATCATTTGTCTTCTCCTAACTCCGAAAATGTATATGATTCTATCTTTGAAGACTTGCACGTCGGATTGATTGGGAAATCTTTTGCCTTTTCTCAAAAGTCTGCTTTAATATCTAGTTTCTTACTGTTTTCTTCTTTCCCTTCCACCTTTTTGTCCCAAAAAACACTATATATGATTGTTTGGTTTTTGTTTTTAAAAGGGGGATCTTTGATTTAATTTTGATGAATGATAAAACTGTTGATTCTCTTTACCTTATAAGGATTTTCTCCTTATCCATATTTTTAAATACCTTGTGTCTTTTTTGTCGGCGATTCGCACGCATCCTTGACACTTGGTGTACGTATGACGTAGCGTAAATATGACGTTTGTTTACTGTGTGTTCAATTAATATGTTGGTGGTGAGCACAGACTACTTGTAGTCAACGTACGTGTAGCGCAAATTACGAGAGAAATCTACTTATTTGTGTCATTCTTGCATGTCAAATTGTACGGTTATCTTAAGTGTTCCTTGAGTGAAGTGTAACTGCAGCGTACGTTTAAATATATCCCAAGGAAACCATGGTGATTGTGGTGCATGTCCAACAGCCACCGAGCGATCGTACGTCAATATTGTAAGATGCACTTGTTTTTCTTGCAAGATTTTCATTAAAATCCACCTGTAGACCACCTGTAGAAGCACGTGCGACCAGTTGTGACTTAAGCTTAAACTAAATTTCAGATTTTAAATCAATATTACTAATCAGTTTGTTTATCTAGTACATGTACATTGCTGAATCATAAAAAAAACACTTACATTTAATTTTACAGGTACAGCATTAGAAATGGAGTGTCCCAAGACTCAATGCACCCTGAATGAGTCACCATTGTGCGATAAAGTATCAACACAAACAGTGTTCGTCTCTTCAGAATTCAGAGAAAACCTTGGCAAAGTTATTTACCGATGCAGAAATGAAAAATGCAACAAATGGTACGTTATAATGTAAGCAAGCAATATGTAGTGTTGTCTCGATCTTTCAAATATCTTCTTAAAGATGACTAGCATCAACTTGAGTGTACTAAAGATAACAATGAAATGATGGTATAAATGTATGGCTATTCTTCTAATATAAAATTAATGCAAGAAATAGATTAAGTGCAATGTGTATGGTGTACAGTATGTACAGATCTGTTTGTTGTGTCGCTACGGTGATCCCTAAAATTGAAAAAAATTATGTACCTCTATCTGGAACATTGTTTTAAGCACATTTGTTTAGTGCTTTATAGTGGTCAGGCTACTATCGGCCGTTCGATTTAATTTCAGACGATAAAGATACACATCAACACTGACAATAAAATTATAAAAAAAAAAAACTACTATCATAAATGCAGTATTTATTTACATGTACATGCTGATTTATATTTTCTCGTTTAAGGTTTGTTCATTTTTATACTGTATTTGATGATTTCAGTTTACAATTCCAAATTTCAATTTATCACAGAAATTAGAACAATGAACTAATATAATGTTAGTGGCAAATGTATGCTTTTTATAATCGGTCAATGCAGGGGGTAGACGAACAGAGAATGCAAAAACGTTCACACTGAATGCATGATAATTTGATGATAAAAACACGGTAACTAACACTAAACCTATGGTTAACGAACGGAGGCTTAATGTTGATATCAACATTTTTCACATTCACATGAAATATCAACTAATATTTCGGCAGCAAGGATATCATTGACCTGTCAAAGGTTAATCTAAGATAACCTATTACAGGATGTTGTTAGATTTTGTCAAACGTATCGTAGAGAATTGGTTTTACAAGTCTAATTTCAATAAGGTTTAACAGCCCATGTATCAGAGGAAAAAATAAATTACAAAATAACTTTTAGAGGTGTTCAGTTCAGAATCGTATAGTTTTCTCTTGAAGAAAGCACAAGGTTGACATTCTATATTGATATCTTTTCTTGACAGTTACGATTTTTGAATTTATGTATTTAACAAATACCATTCACTTGAAAGCTGGTGCATTATTAGTCAAACTTTTTGTAGGTTTTTGCTTAGCAAACATTGACGAACTATTTAAGAGCCACAACAACGTCAGTTCTAATTCAGGCTTTGTACGAGGTCTTGCTTCAAAAAAACACGCGAGGGTAAGTAATGAGAGCATGTAACATAGCATGAACATTTCTTTTCAATTTCTTTCGAAAACGGGAAACAAAAGAAATTTAATTTTGGGTGAAATTCATTACATTGTTTATAGATGGTGCTTTTCTCAATGCCGATTGAACGTTCCACTCAAATCTCTTCCAAGACGATTTGTCCTCCTTTAATATCACATGTATGCACCAATCCAATTGTCTTCGTTTATGTCATTGGAGTTTTGCTTTTCACCATTTGCTTTATTTTGGGTTTCATTCTTAATAAAGCATACAGAAATCAAAGTAAGTATGATCTGTATCAATGGTCTGTTAGATATGACTATTATAAAGTAAAACAAACCCCAGATTCAAACTGCTTTATTAAGAGTTGGACTTGAATGTCATATTAAAAGTGACATAAAAAGGTCATTTTATTGGTGTATCATTAAGGTAACCAAGTAATGACAAATGTTATCATTCAACATTTAAGCGACATATTTACTTTTCAATGACATGCTTACAAATACATTTACATGATTAACAGCAATTTTCTGATAAAACAAAATTACGTAACACGAAGTAAATAAGAGTCAGAAACTGCAAACACCGACTTCTAAATAGTGGAAGGTAGCCTTATTTTTGGTGTTTATTTTATTTACGAAACCATCATGAAGATATTTGTAATGGAATAGATGATTATCAGCAGTCACGGAAAACCTTGCTCATACCATTCACATTCAGTACTAAATATAACTTACTCTGGACATGGGTTATAACGCCATTCTTAGAGTATTACGACGTTGGGATTTGTACTTAAATTGACATTTATAACATTGTCTATAAAATACTCATTTTGAAATTAAAGTTCTGTTTAATATTTGCCATTCAAAAAATGCAGTCAATAAAATATATTCTTAAATTAGAATATTACATAATTTACCGACCTCTTATAAACTATATAACCTCCACTAGAAACCATGAACATGTAACTTATAATAATATCGTAGTGACTTATTAAAGATCTTTTTGTAACTCAATAGGAAAAGAAACCCTTCACAGTATTAGTGATGTGTTTTCACTGGAAGGTAAGCGACAAACTTTTTAAATTGTGTGTCTTGTTGTAATTCGTTTAAATTGCAAATCCTAGAATGTTTCTCATTCTGTCCATTCATACTCAATTGTAAGAATATTATAACATTTTGTTGAAACATTATATTTCCATGAAAGCGGATATTTTTGCAACATCATCAAAATACAAATTTAGTTTGCACAATTTCAACACTTTTTTAGATACTTATATTGAAATTCACTGATACTCTCGAGTAGAAGTGAAAAAAAGATGTTTTTTAAGATATTTACATGTTATCTAACCACTGCTTTATACCCGAATAATCAATTGATCCTTATTTTTTATTTTCTAGCATAACAAAACAAGCGTCTTAAATGTAGGCTGCAGGCGTATTGATTTCTTTTGTATATATGTAATATTTTCTTTATCTACAGATTCAATAACGACAACAGTTTATCCAGAGCCTAGTAGCCCACCCCCGGCGCCACCCCCACCACCAAGTAACACAAGAACTTTGGAGGGTTTTACAGATGTACTTGCAGCTCATGACATGATGGATGGAAACTTATCTTTATAAGCAATTCAATGTTTTATCTCAGTACAAGTGAAGAATTAACTTATATAGACAAAAAGTACATTGTATACAGCTATAGGCTTTATCTTTAAAGAGTTTCGTTGCTCCAATTTTTTGTAGTCATTTTGGGTCACTTCGTGTCTATATTCCTGTGTCATATATTAATTCTACTATATACATTCCTATTTTACAATGCTAAATAAATTATATTGAATAAATAAGTTAAGGGAAAATTGTATATTTTAAAGAGTTTAGTAATGGACTATATTTTGGGGCAGAAGGTTTTTAAGAAGAAAAAATAGAGAACATTTTTCATAACTCGGTTGTTTTAAAGTACTGTAATTTAACTTCCTTATTTTCAGTGCAGATCATATTTCCAGATAGTTTATGCAACGGGGTATCTTCGTGTTGTTTCAGAAAAAAAAAGTTCAATATTTGTATCGACATTTTTGGCAAAATAACTAATAGTTTATAAAAGATGCAACATGCATTAAAATTATTTAAAGTCTCAATCTTTTTTCTCAAATAATAATAGACTTGTCAAAAATATCTTACAAATTCAGAAAATAAAACCAAAAGTATGGGTCTATAATCCACATTTTCAAATATAGCATGAAATAAGCTTATTTTGGGCAAACGTTGGAGTTAATTTTTTATCTACTTATAACGCCTTAATTTCTCGTTACAATTCCTTGGTTTCTAGTTATTACGACTTATTATCACTTACGTACGACATATTGTCTCATACCGTACGACATATTGGCTCGTACTGTGCGACATATTATTATGTACGTACATGTAGGATATATTATTTCGTACGAAGGACATACAATATTATCTAGTTATAACGACTAAGTTTCTCGTGCTTAAGACTTAGTTATGTCTTTAGTACGTCTTATTATCTCCTAGATTTGACTTATTACATATATATGGTGTTCTCTTGTATAATCTCGTTATGATGGCTTTATTTACTATCCAATGTGTACGAAGTCTTTAGGGGAGGCACAACATTTGCTGTTTACTACGTGATGAAATTCTTTAATTTTAATGTATACTTGTTCAACTGTATTTACACCGTTTTATACTAAACACTTAAAAATAAAACTTTTAAAAAAAATTAATTATACTATTTTACAGATAACTGGGATTGATACTCTGTGGGTTTGTAAAAAAGTAATTATCTTTATGGAAGTTTATAAGGAAAAAATGTGACATTTAATTTCAATGTTTATGTCTCATTTATTAACACATGTATTAGTAAATATTTTAGATAATAAACGCACCTAAATAAAGTGTTAATTTGTTATTATTGCACATATATCAAGATAAAGATACATTTTTTTTCATTGATATTATACATTTATCTACTTTTGAATGACCGGATCAGTGATAGATAGCTCATGCAATATACAAATATACATTAAGCACATTTAAACATTTATTTGTTGTATTTTAGTCTTATTTCTTTCAAGGAGAAAGTATCTTTTTGAAGCATTGTAAATGTCCGGAAATAACATAATGTTGCATTTATTATATCATTTTTAATACCTGATACATGTACTTTGCTGTTTATAGTAACAAAATAAACACAAATATTGTCATTCCTCTTCATCAGGATATAATACTTCTTCCGCTAAGGGAACATATGCTTTTTCCCTATATATGTTTTCAACAGTTTTTAGCGGTCTTTAGTAATGAAGAAAAGAAACCTTGAAAACAGATTCATAGAGAGCGGCGCTGCTAACAAAGCCTGTGGCGAGGTCCGTAACCCTTACCTAAACATGCACAAACGAATCATTCTTGGATATGGACGGAAAGTTGATCGAAGGTTTAGTGGATGATAGGGAAATTGGTGCAGAAAGGATCTTTTCAAAGCAAATGGAAGAAAGGGGTTATAAAAACACTGCATGCGCAGTTACAAGTTAAAACGGTGGTGAGCATCTCGGAACAGCACGCTGTGGCAAAATAAGGGGATGGTAGTTTATGTCTCACAATTTTTAAGCCAGTTTTTCTTTTGATAAGGCTTTGATCTTAAAAGCATGTTCAGTGGTTTTTTTTTCCATTCTGTCATTGCATGAATGTGAGAGTAGGTGTTTACAAATGTACAGAACCTATATGTGTCAGTATGCATTGCCTGCCTTTCTCGGTCGAACAAGCATTGATGCTCTTTGCTTTCATATACAAGTGCTATAATTAACTAATAACCGTTTTAGTATTTATTCCTATGGGTATGTCTCTGCTTTCTTTCAACTCCAGATGTTTTTCGGCTTTCGAAAAGAGAACGGATGTTTTTAACTTTTAAAAACAGACACTAGAGCCGATTTATTTTTACAACATACACATTTTACTGATGATGATGTAAATGTTGTAATATAAATGTGGGGATTTGCAAATGTTATAAGCCCAAGCAGAACTGACCCCAAAGAAGTAGCTATTTTTATTCAATAATGATTTTGAATATGAAGTAATACAGACAATATCTGAAAAAATGGGAATTGAATTAACAATAGAAAAAAGCCCTTTCAATAAATGCTTCGAGATGACTAAACTTTCATAGAAAAAAATCACAATATTGTTAAACAGTTTTATGTATATTTTATGGTGATAGGAGACAATTTTACTTTCAAATTGGTTTAAGATACATGTACTTCTTTAGAATACCGTTATTACAAACAAACAAAAAAATACAAAACTTGAAAAGCGTTACTTACTTTAAGAGGTTGTCCAAGCAAAAATCAGGCAGAGCTTTGCACGTGCAATATCTTGGATTTCAATAAATTTAAGTGTATTGCTTCATTTGTTTGGACAACATCTTAAGATAAATATTAATTGAAACGACCAATGGAGAAATCAGCATGAAAATTTAAAACGACAAAGATGGTTTGCTCCGTTAAATACAAAAGGTAGAATAAATTTCTTTTTAGTTTCACCTTTAATATTATATTTAAGTTTGTTCATAACACGAACAGTAAATAGGGTATATACATGTATGAGTACATTCAGTTAAAATTATTGATATATTTTTTTTCTTCAAACTTTGTAAAACGAAAAAGGAATCTGGGTATGTATTTAAATAACTCCATTCTAAAAGATAAAAAATATATAGATGGTGTTTAAAAAACATAGCGTCTTTAAAACAACATGTATTTGTCCATTGATCAAAGCTGATTCAAATGTCATAAGGTTAATACATTGTGTTGGTAAATTAATCACAATTTTGAAAAAAGATTTTTTTAATGGCTTAAAGGTAGCTGAAAGAAGTTTGGACATTAAGGAGCAACAAAGTATCCTTCAATGTCGCTTAATGATGACAAACGGGATTAAGGCCAAGTACATGTAATATATTATTCATTTCAATTTAGATTTTACATCCCTGCCCGCTTCACCTAATATCCAACAATGCACTTTGTTTTTTTCATCATATTAAGCATCCTATGATACATGTAATAATGTGTAAATTTTTAATTCCCGCGCTTGCGCTGGCTATTATCTAATTGGAAATTATTTCAAAATGATAATTATTAATGTATGGTGAACTTGACTTTTTAGATTTTGAATGAGTATGTAAGTGAATGAATGTTTGTTTGTCTTCGTCTCTTCATGTTTTGTTTAAAAAATTATAAAATGTTTTAATAAAAAAAAACTCAAGCATTTGGGCTCAAGCTGCAAATATTTACTAGAATAAAAATATGTCTGTTTTGGAACACCCTCTCAAACACTTTCGAGTTCAATACACGGTCAAAAATAAAAATTCTAAGTAGATTCTGTATTTCAAGCGACATAGAAAAGTATATGCACATGTATCCAGTTAATAAATCGGCGTCCCGGGAATATTTAAACAATAGATAACAGACTAGAAATTTCCATATTTCCTGCTTCAAAATGGCTAGTTTTTATATCATTCTTTTAATAACACACATTTAGCACATAACATTGCATGGTTGCTGAAAGTAAAATACAATTCGGAAGAATATACAAGGGAAATCCGAGCAATTTGCGAATAATGATTTCAGGAAGTATATTGCAATTTGCAAAAGCAAATGGGGGATCATTAAAACCTTAAGTATTACTTTTGACGGCTATACAATTTCATACAATATCTCGAATCTGGCAAATGTTCATTGACAGATGTGAACACTTGACGCATTTATTCGGTCATTAGTATTGCATTTTCCTACATCTTGTCCAAAGTAACCATTTCTGACACTCGTTTCTTAATTTTCTTTTATCGTTTTAACACTTGTTTTCAAAACAAAGAACAGTTAAAATGGACATATTGAGAGTATTTGCAGATTTCTAGCACGTCCTTAATTTCAATCCATCAAAATACTTCAAAATGTTTTGATAATTACACAAGTCTGCTCCCAATCACTTTAAAAAAAATGTTGACACCCTTTTCGCAATTTTGAACCTGCTCTGAGACAGTTTACATATGCAAAGGTCAGGGTTATATATCGTTCTGTATACCAATAGGTTTACAAATCACACTCTTTCTTTCTCTATCAAAAATATCGTGCCCAAAAAGTATACAAATAAATCTGTGAATTGTGAATAAAGATGAAAAAAAAACACATACCTTTAATTCAAAGCTAACTGTGATATCCATTTAATGTTTTTGATATGAATAAATAGGTAGATGCAATAAATAGTATAAAATAGAAACAAATCTTTCCAGTATTGCATTGTACAAAGAAATAATGTCGCTGAAGCATGGTGACTACAAAAAAAAATACTTGTTATAAATATCAAAATTTAGAGAGAGAGAGAGAGAGAGAGAGAGAGAGAGAGAGAGAGAGAGAGAAATTCACCTCTTAAAAGCTTCACCTCCGCCCCGGCCGGGAACCTCTTCTAGCATAAACGGCCAGTGCGCTTAAAGGCTGGCCGTCACGTCAAGCCAGAAAAAAATCTTGCATTTGATAACAAATGCAATCTTCTAGAGCGCTGACCTTGCACTACACCGTCTTTGAGTTTGAGGAGAAATATTGTTCAACAGAAATCGGGAGGAATATATGAATACAGATAAAAAGCACAAGCAACACAATAGCTCTCAAATGGACATACATGTAATATGTACTTTACTAACGAGGTTTTGCTGTTTAAAGAAATAAAAACGAACTTTTTATCATTTTCCATTGAGCAGACGTTCACGAAAAATTAATTTGTAATGATTCTCGATAAGTTTGATAGTTATTTAAATTGCCCTTCACTACATGTAGGAAAATAAATGACGGACGATGTTTTTTAGTATTCACTAGAAATTGTTGAATGTTAAGACGAACCATTTTGTTGCTAGTATTCTCGTTTGTTACGTGAATATGTGTATTGTTTTTAGAAAAATTAATTAGTTACATGGTTTTTATATTTTAGCGCATTAAATACTTTGCTTACGAACAGGTATTTTTAATTGCTGTTGATTGCATTATCTAGAGCACATTTAACCAACTGTTGTTGTAATTGAACCTGGTGATTGAATTGTCCATTTACATTCTGAATGAGGGTTAATACTGGTTTCCAGTTCGTGGATTTTGGACAATGTGATCCCCTTTGTAGAGATTCGGAAATTATTCGTGCTGTCTGTCGTCCAAACACCTTAAATAAACATATATATATAACGGAAAACTCTATTTCATTCATAAAGTTCTTGGACATTTTTTTTTAGCTTAGTGAATTTTTGCTGCATTATAATGAGCATAATGCGACGGCACAGTGGTGCTATAATAATAGAGTACCGTAATCAGATGAAAAACCAGAACAGCTGGTCACATGACTGCATTCATTTTTAGGACACTTGCATATATTTTGACATCTTATGCCGTATGTTGGATAAGGACATTCCTTACAGAGTGGTTGGAATCCATGAAAACCTGTTTCACAGTCTAATCAAAAGATTGATAAAGTAATATAAAATTCAAATTACAAAATGGTAATACGTAATATATGTTTTAAATCTTCAACTTAAAATAATTGATAATTTCAACGACTTAAATGAATTAAAGTACATGTACTTTTATAATATAAAAAAAGTATACCTTTAGTAAGGACATTCCTAATGTTTATAACAACACTCAGCAGAATAGAAAACTGTAAGTCTTTAACAGAAGTACCATACTGTTTAGACATCTCAGCGCCAAAATGTGATATTATCGTTTTTATGAAAATAAAGAATATATACCTTTAATAATGGAATTAAGGAAACAGGAAATATCCATCTCATACATGTAGATGGTGGAATTTCCTATTGGTCAATACTCAGATAGTAAGCAATCACTAAATTTTATGAAAAGTGTCACTTAAAATTGATATTTAATGATGAAAATGAACTTTCATAAATATTATTCTCATGCTTCGAAACAAGTGTTTTGTCATATCAATTACAATTGACAATGAAGTGATTTATTTACAACAAATAAGTGTTTTTCGCGAAAAAAAAGCCAAAATGATTGCAATCAAGGAAATGTGGTATTCTATTATCATACTATTGGGTGAGTTTAATCGCATAGATTAGTGACTATGACCCTCACATGCACGACTAATGGTCATTGTCTTCACATACAAATTTTACATACATAGAATTACTCATATAAACAGCTTCATTTCACAATACCAGTGCTCGCAAACACTCATAATATTATACATGTATGCGCAGTATGAAACATGAAAAGGAACCGCGTAATAAATTGTATTCATTGAGATTAGAGCCTTTAGAAATAGCTGAATTTGTATCAGTTTTACTTCCACGATTTTCAGAAATAGAAATTAGTGTTAGTTTCTTTTTAACAAAAATATATTAAAACTGTGTTTTAGAAATTTTAAATTGTTTATGTAAACCTTCGCTTAGATTTCTGTGGCAATTGGTTATTATTGACTGTTGAATCGTGTAACGTGACCAAGGACACATCTTACCGGTTTAAATTGCTAGCTTTATACAATGCTTTCTATTTTTTAGCACCTGTATACCGATTTACGGTTGGGTTATTTAAAAAAAAAATTCAAAGACGAAAGGAGTTGCATACCTTTGAATGATCTGGCATAGTTTCATACATTGTATGACTTTTAACAAACTACTTTAGAATCTCCATAAGGTAGGTAAAGAATTGTCATATGTTGATGTTTACCTGAATGTATGTATTTGGCATAATCTACCTTTCAATAAGGATTTCTGCATTGTTAAAATAATCTTTGTAGTGTATTCTTCTTAATAAACGTAAATCGAAAGTACAGATTAAATAAAAACCACTAGAGTCAAAAAGTAATGATTGAAATTAGTCAAGCCTCATATACCTTTTCAACTAAATATACTTATAATATGTACAATACTTCAACCACAATTATCATACAAACATTGCGTACTTTTTAATATCATTAAGATAACCTTTTATAACTTCCAAATACATTACAAACACCTCATAAATGATTTAAAACGTATTACCGACTAGATAATCAGCGTTTGCATTTATGATTAAACTTAATGCTAGTGTAGTTACACTGTAACTTATAGTGACATTACTATTTTGATTAAGCATTACAGCATCTATATTGCGTGATGCTAACGAATTAGGGAAAACTTTCCTCCGGAAATCATTGCCCTATAATGAAATATTTTGCAGGGGGGGGGGGGGGGGGTGTTACACTTTTAATGGGTTTACTAGTACTCTTTTATTGAGTTCTTTTCTAATATTTCTTACATACGTTTATATAAGAATGGTATAAATTTACATCATACTAAATCGTCTATCTATACTACTGTATTATAATAATAGTCTCGAATTGTTGGGCTTTAATACAGAGAATTAAATCGGAAGAATACTGTCATTTGTTTTATATATTTTAAACATTATTGGTACTTGAAGATTACAAATTTGTTTTTATTTTTCTCAGTGAAGCTTCGCTAACTAATAATCAACGAAAATTCCTAAACAAAAAAAAAATTACGGTAATCACCTTGATTTTTTTGGATTTTACAATCTTGCGGTTGCGCAATGCGTTCACGCCAACGGGATCTTCAGTTTATGTTTCCACATCTGCATGAATAAACTCAGAAATAATAATACAATTGGACTTTTGCTTTATATTCTGTTCATATATACTAATGATTTCTTATGAGAGAAAGTATAAAATAACAAATATACATTTTAACTAAGTACATACTATGTCTTCGCGATGTCAAAAATATTTGATTACATGCAAAAAAGTTACATTATATTTGTTAGGAGAGTGAAGATAAAATATATTTTATCGTAAAAATGAATAATGTCCTACGGACCCAGTTTTACAAAGAAAATACGTGTAAGTTGGTAAAAAGGTGATGAATTCTTCCATTCTGTGGACTAAAATTTTTACTTGAAAGGTATTTGCAGTCTCAAAAAGGTTTGTTGTGATGAATTTGATTGTTATTTTCAAGGCAACTTCATTAACTCTCTCCAAAATCGTTTTGGAGCGATTTTTGCAATTGTCTGCTACATTACGGGTATATGAAAGGCATTTTAATTGTGTTGAAGGCCTTTACCGTGACACAGTTAGATTATTCAAACTAAGGAAAGTGCAGTGAAATTAATAGCATTAATGTAGGCTTATAGCTTTGTTATGTAAGTATCAATAATAAGGTGTGTCGATGTACCTATTTCGTAAATGTCCGATATGCAATGTCAACCCGTGCACGAATGGGTCAAAGTCTAGTTATAGAGTAAGCAAAAGGATGCAAAAGTTGACTAATAGATTACCACATATCAATTTAAGAATTTTAATAATAAACACCCCATTTATCGCTTACTAAACTTTATGACAAAAATATTACCTAAATACTTAAATTTACTTTTCTTTGTTTTAAAAATATGTGTTACGTTACTTTTATCGTAAATGTGATCAAAATATTTAATGTTTTCTAATGTGTAATCACTCAAATTCGTGGGAGATGATTTTTATTTGGATTGTTGGTATTTTGCTTATCCCTGAGAATGTAAGAGTGAAATGTTCCCCTTGGACATGACACCTTTTCCCCTGTCACTGGCGTTGAGTGACTTTGATCTGGACACCCTTAATTGACTCATAGTTTATCTTAGTAATCCGTTGATTGAAGTAACTCTTTATATTTACTTTTCTATGATTCTTTATTGTTAACAATGCTCTGTTATCTATATGTAATTGTTGGCTATGTTTAATTATTCGGCAGTTGGAGAGCGACGGTCAAGGCGCTCGTACCACCGACTCCCGACCTCGCAGAGTATTGTAATAAGCTTGTGGAGTTTTAATAAATCTTGTAAAATGAGTACCGATCGACTTATACATTTCCGTGGGTCACAATATTATACAACACAGTGAATCAACATATTGTTTGTTCATTTTTTTTATTTGATTTTTTCATTAAGGAAAATGCCATTTAAGAAACTGATTTTCTTTTGTCTGCACACAGTGATGAACTTACGATTATTTCCAGCTTCCAACACAGTAAGTTTTTATTACACTTCAGCATTGACGTATTCTCTCTATTGTCAACTGATATTCAAGAATTATATAAGCATTTTCAAACTGCTTCAGGGCGGCAACACTTTTGATTTTTTTAGTTTTATTCTTTGGGTTTTTTTTTCTCTAAATGAACAAATCAATGTTCCTTCTCAATGCCAATTTTAGACCGAAGAAGCCTGTTTTCAATCTATTCCAACCATTAGTATCGTAGACCATTGTCCAAAAGACTTCTCAGAATGGATGATAGCTAAAGACATAAAACAGTGCTACTGGATTTCCCAGAAATGTACAAAGCCAGAACGATTTGAATACCATTGTCTTCCCGATAGGTACCATAAACAATTTATTGAAGTATGCGCTCCTACAAAATGGATAGTTGGTAAGAAACCGTTGCAGAAAATAGATTTTCATTTTTTTCAATTTTAAATGGAGATATGACTGTATAACTCTTCGAATCTCGCAGGTATGAACTGTCCATTCTATGATATGGAAAAACACATCATCGAACCAAACTACAATCACAAATGCAAAGGCCGGTGTCCACAGTATTACTGTTCGAGTTCCGTATATGAGTGTAAGTATCACTAGTTATTGGCAATATTAATGTACCACACAATAGTAGACAAACGTCAATTACCATTAAATTGAGTTTTGATTTCCCTGCTATTTTCCAATGGAGGCACATTTGTGAATGCTGAGTACGTAATTTGTTTTAAAAATCGATTAAGGCATTTAGGAGATTTGGGGTTCAAAAGTCATGAAGCGAGGGCTCCCGTGGCCTAGTGGCTAGAAAAGTGGACTTGTGCCCAGGCGACACAGCAGGTTCATTTTTTTCGCTTTATTATCAATTTACGACGTTGTCTTTGAAATCATTTTTAAATTACTAATTTCCGTTGTAATTTTACAAAAGAACACAATACTATCGCCCTTTTTCTTGTGGAAATATATGTCTATTGAAATTCTAATAGAGGGTTAAATTTAATTTGAAAAGGTGTTTAAAAATCATAGAAAAGAACAACCATCCTGATAACATGTTTTAAACTGGATTCAAACGAAATATTTATCGATGCTTGCAACGAGATCGCTCCTAGATATGTACTTGGGTTTTTTTTTAATTACAGCGGGTTAATATATTGGCTAGATTAATGAAAGTACTGATAGACGGACGCATCATTTCGTAGGAGATTAATCTAATAATCAAAGTATTGAAGTACCGACGCCGGACGAGAGTTGATGTTATCGATTGATATTTATCTTAAAATCAACAATAATTATGTAATTTCGCGTGACAAGTAGTTTCTTATCCGTATTTGAATTACGCAAATTATTATAATATGAATTTTCGGGCTTTCCCGACAATTTTAGGAATTCCGGGAAAACCTCATATGAATCACGTTGCGTAACATTTTAAGATGGTAAACTACCTTTCAGTAATAGAAATCTATCTGGAAAATTGTAAAGATTCAAGCAATATTTAACTATAATAATATTTAATGCTTTAGAATGCATTACAACGAATTTATCGATTATTTTCGAGAACAAAGTCTTGTCAGCGGCAATGATCTGTGGTTAGGTCAAACAAGAGGCCCATGGGCCACATCGCTCACCTGAACAGCAGTTCCTTGTAACATTACATTTCGTAGCATATGCTTTTTCTATTTTAAACATTGAACCCCTTTCTGGGGACCCAGTAATGGTCCGAGGTTTATGGTTGGCTTGAACAACATAAATAGTAAAATAGGAATGAAAATGTGTAGCACTGCGGTGGGACCGCACGTACACAACCTGAAAAACTGAACGTGGAAGAGTTCCACTTCAAGTGGAATAACTCTCAGACTGTACAGAACATTAAGAAAGATAACTCTTGGTTCCACTACATTAGAGTTTACACAATTTGAGGATCCTTGCATAGTAATCTCACAAACTGTAGCATTATAGTTCTCGAGAAGAACTTTTTAAAAACATTTTCAATATATCTTTCTATGTTAAACTTTGAACCCCTTTTGGGGCCACAGTATTAGTCCAGTGCTAAAGTTTTAATTATTTGGAATCTACATTATTTAAGGATGCTTGCATAGTTATCTCACAAGCTGAAGCATTATAGTTCCCTAGAAAAAGATTTTTCAACATTTTCCCTCTATATTTCTATGCTAAACTTTGAACACCTCTTGGGGCCCCAGTATTAGATTGAGGTCACGGCTTTTATAATTTCGAATCTACACTATTTGAGGGTGCTTACGTAGTTATCTGACAAATTGATGCATTGTAGTTCTCGAAAAGAAGATTTTTAAACATTTTCCATATATACCGGTACTTCTACATTTAACTTTAAACTCATCTTGGGTCCCTAGTATTAGTCCAGGGGTCACTATTTTAAAACTGTCGAACCTTCATTATCCAAGGTTGTATGCATGATAGTAATCTCACAAATTGAAGCATTGTAGTTCTCGAGAAGAAGATTTTTTAACCTGTTACCTTTATATTTCTATAATAAACTTTGACCCCATCTTGGGGCCCCATTATTGGTCCGGGGGTCACGATTTTACGAATTAGGAATCTACATAAGCGAAGGATGCATGCATAGATATTCCACTAACTAAAACATTGTAGTTCTTGAGAAGAAATTTTTAAACTTTTCCTTTGTTTTTTAAAATGTTTAAATTTTGAACCCCTCTTGGTGCCCATCAATTGTCCGGGAGTTACAATTTTTTGAATCTACATTATTTAAGGATGTACATGTATGCATAGTAATATCCCAAACAGTTGCACGATGGTTCTTGAGAAGATTTTAAAACATTTTCCTATATATGTTAAAATCTAAACCCCTCCTGGGGCCCCACTTTTGTTCGGGGGTCACGATTTTTACAATCTTCACTATATATACAACCTTTTGTGTATGTATTGGCATTTTTGGTGAAGTGGTTCTTGAGAAGAAAATTTTTAAACATTTTTCATATGTAGTTCTATGTTAAATTTTGATCCCCGCCTGGGGCCCCAGTTTTGGTCCGAGGGTCACGATTTTTACAATTTAGAATCTTCATTATACATACAAGCTTTTGTGTAAATATTGGCATTTCTGGTGCAGTGGTTCTTGAGAAGAAGATTTTTTAAACATTTTCCTATGTATTTCTATGTTAAACTTTGAACCCCGCCTGGGGCCCCAGTTTTGGTCCGAGGGTCACGATTTTTACAATTTAGAATCTTCACTATATATACAAGCTTTTGTGTAAATATTGGCATTTCTGGTGCAGTGGTTCTTGAGAAGAAGATTTTTTAAACATTTTCCTATGTATTTCTATGTTAAACTTTGAACCCCGCCTGGGGCCCCAGTTTTGGTCCGAGGGTCACGATTTTTACAATTTAGAATCTTCACTATATATACAAGCTTTTGTGTAAATATTGGCATTTCTGGTGCAGTGGTTCTTGAGAGGAAGATTTTTAAAACATTTTCCTATGTATTTCTATGTTAAACTTTGAACCCCGCCTGGGGCCCCAGTTTTGGTCCGAGGGTCACGATTTTTACAATTTAGAATCTTCACTTTGTATACAAGCCTTTGTGTAAATATTGGCATTCCTGGTGCAGTGGTTCTTGAGAAGAAGATTTTTTAAACATTTTCCTATGTATTTCTATGTTAAACTTTGAACCCCGCCTGGGGCCTCAGTTTTGGTCCGAGGGTCACGATTTTTACAATTTAGAATCTTCACTATGTATACAAGCTTTTGTGTAAATATTGGCATTTCAGGTGCAGTGGTTCTTGAGAAGAAGATTTTTTAAACATTTTCCTATGTATTTCTATATATGTTAAACTTTGAACCCCGCCTGGGGCCCCAGTTTTGGTCCGAGGGTCACGATTTTTACAATTTAGAATCTTCATTATACATACAAGCTTTTGTGTAAATATTGGCATTCCTGGTGCAGTGGTTCTTGAGAAGAAGATTTTTTAAACATTTTCCTATGTATTTCTATGTTAAACTTTGAACCCCGCCTCGGGCCCCAGTTTTGGTCCGAGGGTCACGATTTTTACAATTTAGAATCTTCACTATGTATACAAGCTTTTGTGTAAATATTGGCATTTCTGGTGCAGTGGTTCTTGAGAAGAAGATTTTTTAAACATTTTCCTATGTATTTCTATATATGTTAAACTTTGAACCCCGCCTGGGGCCCCAGTTTTGGTCCGAGGGTCATGATTTTTACAATTTAGAATCTTCACTATATATACAAGCTTTTGTGTAAATATTGGCATTTCTGGTGCAGTGGTTCTTGAGAAGAAGATTTTTTAAACATTTTCCTATGTATTTCTATGTTAAACTTTGAACCCCGCCTGGGGCCCCAGTTTTGGTCCGAGGGTCACGATTTTTACAATTTAGAATCTTCACTATGTATACAAGCTTTTGTGTAAATATTGGCATTTCTGGTGCAGTGGTTCTTGAGAAGAAGATTTTTAAAGACATGCACCCTATACTCACTGTTTCGCAATTATCTCCCTTTTGAAAAGGGCTGTGCCCTTTATTTTAACAATTTATAATCCCCTTTCCATAAGGATGCTTTGTACCAAATTTGGTTAAATTTGGCCTAGTGGTTTTTGAGAAGAAGTTGAAAATGTGAAAAGTTTACAGACGGACGGACAGACGGACGGACGGACGGACGGACGGACGGACGGACGACGGACAACGGGTGATCAGAAAAGCTCACTTGAACCTTCGGTTCAGGTGAGCTAAAAACAGTTTCTCTTCCGGTTTGCCAGAGTAACTGCATAGGAAAGTTGATTTAAATCAATTCCCAAAATTTTCTTCAAATGTTAAGGTATAGAAAGATTGGAGCATTAATTAAAAGTTTGCAATACTAAATACTACAGGACAGAAACTACTTTTTACGAAACCAAAAAAAAAACATTATGTTAGTTACTATTATACTTTATAATTCACAATATATACTAAACATTTATGAAATCATTAATAATCAATGAAAACTCTCGAACAGCGAACTTATTTCATATGAAAAATGAAAAACTCGTTTCTGCTTGTAAAGCCCTAACATTAGCTACATGTAATCATTGCATGATCTGAATCTCGCAAAGTTATCGTTCTTTTTCTTTTGCAGAATGTACGATTCGATTGAAGAGAGTAATCAAATATATTTCTAAGCGTTCAAAAATTAAGGAGATGAATTATTTATATCAAATGGACGCTACAGCTCATTTTGCTCAATTTACCATTAAACTGATCATTCCAGGCGGTCCAAAGAGTAAATATTGCTAGTTCAGCCTATTGATCAACAGCTTACCGCATCGATTTTAAACAATTCAGCGTGACTCTCTTCAAGGGGTGAAAATATTACGACTGTATACAGAGTTTACTTGTAAATTAATTTTAGAGATATAAATTTTGAATTCCGAAAAATTATTTAACACGCAATTTCGAGCTTATTATTACTGTAAAAAGATTCAATCTTTCAGTATATGCACGACTTCCTGATCTCCTATCTGTGTTTAAAAAAGGGAAATAACCAACATGAGGAGAGTTCGCTGTAATGTATATTTAAAGCTAATTTTAAAAAAATAATATACCAGTAGATCTTGTAATATCCACGTAATTCACTTTTAAAGGAAAACACGCACAAATGTCAAAACGCGCAATCAGCTTGTAAAAATACACTGACTTCCCAACTTACTTTGACATCGACAGCGCTAGCCAAACAATGCAGGATTAATCAAGCCTCACAGCACGTGGCCTGGGTACTTTTCCGATGCACCGACAGACTATTCTTTTGTGTTTGTTTTTGTTTTTTGTGTTTTTGTGTTTTTGTTTTGTTTTTTTTTGTTTTTTTTTTTTTTGTTTTTTAAAGAGTAAAACTAAACAAAATATGCAATGCTACGATCACAGTTGTCAGTACTTAATTGGGGGAATATTAATGTGCAAGTAATATTCGATACAGACTAAGAGCCACGACAGTTTTATCCGTTGAATCTCATAATTATTCAATTTTTCGGTCAACACTAGATGGTTCTTGGGGAATCTTCATTATTTGACGTCACGGACAGGAGGCTGTATTAAAAGTAAAAATAGCCACTATACGATTACACACCATTGCTATTCTTTAACTCATGCAAATTTATACTAACTGGGAATTTGATGTATAGACTAAAATTTACGAAAGATAATATGTTTAATAATTGCAGTATGTATAGTTCTATTTAATGTTTATTTATTGTATATAAGTAATTGCAAATAAGATATTTATTTCAATGATACTCTTAAAATATGAATCCTAAACGAATATTACAAACTTTGCCGCTAGGTGGAATCCACCAAGTTCATTATCGACGTCACATGCAAGCTGACCGGAAGCAATAGAGGAGGCTCATAGAGCCTCCGTCTAAAAAAGAATTATTCTAAACTACTGAATATTTTTTTTTTTAACAGATCCAGGATGTTTCGAAAGAGTGCAGAAGAAGATTACTAAGGATGTGTAAGATTATATTTACTTGTTATCATTTCAATTTGATGGAAATTGATATCTGAAAATGTTTAGCTAATCCTCGTCAATTAAATACACGCATCATTCTGTCCATGTTTTACTGATTGACGTATATATATATAGTAACTATAGAATAACAACGCAAACGCAACCGTAGAAAACCTGCCACTGAAAACATATTCCTCTTAGGGAACAAAAACTCGCCTATTGATATCACAGACGAAAACATTTACGCCGGGGTGACAATTACTAACAAACTTTCATGTGCAAGTGCCATTTCGCGTTCATGCTGTAAAGGGCGAAAAATAATGAACTCTCTTATAAACATAGGAGTGCACAAGCATGGCATGAACCCGATCCTGAGCTGCAAAATGTGGAAAACTGTTGTTGCACCAGCAGTCCTTTATGGCTGTGAATTATGGACAGATATATCTAAAAAATCTTTGGAAAACCTTGAAATCTTACAAAGATTTGCTGCACGCAGGATTCAAGGTTTTGATCAGCAATCTCCCTCTGCGTGCACTATTTACTCACTAGGTCTTATCAAAATGGAAAAGACGGTTCAAAAACTTCAACTACTTTTCTGGAATCGGCTCTGCAGATCTAGTTACTCGTTGTTTTTTAAAAAATTGTTCATTGCAAGATTGTGTACATACTCGGTAGACACGCCCCAAAAGAAACGTGGGTTCGTTAATTGTATCTATAGAACCATGAAGAACTATAAAATTGATTACTTCTTCCATGATTATCTCCGTAACAGGGAAACACCTTCAAAGTCAAGTTGGAACCAATACATCGACACTCTCATTCGTATTTCTTCTCAGGACGAATGGAGAGAATCTTTGAAAAGTCGACCAGAACTTAGTCGCTTTGCCGAAGTGCATAAATATATTGGACCTCATCCACTCTGGTCATTGAGCCTTCAGCATCCGGAATACACTTGGAAATTATTTGAATTAATCAACTTTTCTTTTACATATGAAACAGAGGAAGTGTCGTGTAAGCTCTGTAAAAGGAAAGTAAACGATATAGTACAGCATTTTATTCTAGACTGTCCTGTCCTATATAAAAGTCGCGAGTATCTTATGCATCTTATAGTAAATTCGTTGACTGTAAATACATATGTCAAGTTGACATACAACTTGGACAGCGTAATAGTTGGTACTATTCTCGGATCGAAGGACGACGACGTCATTCCAGAGGAGGAGTGGGCAAGCTATATGCTTTCAGTTTCGGAAGGCATCACAGTGATGATAAAGGACATGCGAGCACTCTTGTAACGTTTTTTTGTTTAAAATATGTGCGATTCAAGATGAACACTCCATGATATTTGAACATTGATTGTGTTCTGTATATAAGTAATTGTATATATGTGTTCGTGATAATTTTATGCTTGAAATTTCAGCACTATTTATTGTAAACACATTGCACCAAACACTTGTTTGATGGATTTAATCTCTAACTTATAGAGGAAATAAAGAATGTCTGTCTGTCTGTCTGTCTGCAAATAAGATATTTATTTCAATGATACTCTTAAAATATGAATCCTAAACGAATATTACAAACTTTGCCGCTAGGTGGAATCCACCAAGTTCATTATCGACGTCACATGCAAGCTGACCGGAAGCAATAGAGGAGGCTCATAGAGCCTCCGTCTAAAAAAGAATTATTCTAAACTACTGAATATTTTTTTTTTTAACAGATCCAGGATGTTTCGAAAGAGTGCAGAAGAAGATTACTAAGGATGTGTAAGATTATATTTACTTGTTATCATTTCAATTTGATGGAAATTGATATCTGAAAATGTTTAGCTAATCCTCGTCAATTAAATACACGCATCATTCTGTCCATGTTTTACTGATTGACGTATATATATATAGTAACTATAGAATAACAATGAAATATGGTGTATTGTTTAGTAAACAAAAATGCCCCTTTGAAAACCATTGTCAATGACTTGTCGACACACTGCCTTTAAAGACCTTTTGCAATTGATATTCGTCCGTCGTAGTCCGCCATCTTGCGTCGCGTTTGGTGCGTTGCCAATTGAGAATTTGTTACTGCTTTTTCGTGAAATCGACATAGCTTACTCTGTTCAAGTATAATTCATATATTTACAGGGTAAGAGGAACATAATTAAACTGGCAAGTTCGTTACTCATGCTTCCAAGGGGGGTTAATGGCAGAGCCAAAGTAACCGAAATTCGACAATAGAATTAAAACTCATTTTCTTTCATTAATTATTTCTACCAATCTGAAATAAAAATTGTAGTCATAGTTATTGTAAGGAAGCTTAAAACCGGGTGCCCTTGATAAGGTTTGACTCAAGAATGGGGAGAAAAAGGTAAGGTGGTATCAATGTATGGTATATGTTATAAGATCGTTATACTTCTGTTACTGAGAATTAACTTGCTACGTATGAAGACCCAAACGACCTATATCAAATTGTAAATTTTCTAATCGCTAGAGCGAGGGTTCTGACATATTGGGATTGAACTAAAATATTAAGATAGTTTAACATATAATGTTAAAAAATCTTTTTCTTGACTTTTACTGACACTGAGTAAAATTCCACTGCACATTTCTAGAGACCATAACATTTTATGCCTTCTACTTGGTAGGCCGGGTTTGAAAAAAATGACTCTTTTAACTTAACGTGGTGGTGATGGTGGGGGGGGGGGGTGTCAATGTAGATACGTAACGCCTTTTTTTTAAAGAATTATCCACCTTTTTAAATTAATTTAAGAATTCAAGAAAAGAAAAAAATATTCACCATAAAGAATGAATCGTTTGCGAGAATTGGGGACATTTGATTAGCTTAATAGCAGGGTTATGTTCTTAACACAATTACGTTTATCGAAGGATTGTGATAGCCATAAAGATTTATTACCCTTGGAAAAATAATGATCGCGAGGGTAATGTGTGGGAATTAATTGTTCGGCATTTCTAATATCAAATATATTAAAATGTATTTAGTCAATTTACATTACATAGCTGAGGGTTTGTTTACCTATTTACAAAAATTTTACATAGTTATGAATTATGTTTTTCGCTAGTAACATGTACATTAGTTTTTCCATCATAATTTCGATAAAACATTCAAAATAAGTAAATCAGATTTATTTTAGAATGTAAAAATCATTAAAAAAAATTGTTGAAATTTTGACTTTGATTATATTGTGTATATATATCTTCGAATAAACCAGTTATTTATTTAAGTTCAATCTAAAGATATCTGTTTGAGTTAATTACCAGAAAATGTTGATGTTTACATTAACATGTCATGTACGTTAAAAAATTACATGACATTTATATATATATATATATATATATATATATATATATATATATATATATATAAATATATATATATATATATATATATATATATATATATATATATATATATATATATATATATATCATAAAGTAGCGTTTGATAAAATTCATTTCATTTTTTTTTTCAGTGAAGGGGATAATCAAGAATGTACTTGTAACCAACCAGTGTACTTTCTTCTGATAATATTAGTCGTTTTCCTTTGCCTTCATCTCTGCTTTCGAATTCATGAAATATGTCAACCAAACAGTAAGTTCATATGAGGTCGAGATGTTTTGTTTCAAACTATGAATTGGATTACCATTTATAAACTAAAATTAAATATTCATTAAAATAATAAACTGGTGTTAAACCAGTTTTGAAATCAATGAATTTAAAACCAGAAAGTATTATCTCGATATTGAAAACTATATCTTCCTTCGCTAAAATTAATTTACACTGATGTTAAAAAATCGAAATTAAAATTTGTTTTTGATTTTCTAATCTTTAAAATCAAACAGGATTTTACCGATGTTTCTTGAAGAAATCTTCAACTGAAAATGATGAGGAAAGTGCGGAACTGAAGCTGGAACAAAATAAAACAGAACATTTTTGTTAAAAAATTGTGCAAAGGGACGATAATCAGAAAACAATGTGCTCTGTGTTGTCTTTTTTAAAATAGACATAAAGATGCAACCATATACGCCGGCTTTTTATCAGAACAGTTACTGATTCTTAATTTTTGCCGGATGTTCCCTGAAGATGTCCTATGTACCCGGTATCAACAATACCGGTCACATAATGGCGTTGATATGCAGCATCTTCTACAAACCTGAACAACAAATAAAGCAAGACTCAAATTAAAGTACTGGTAGTACTGAAAAGCGCTAACCAAGCTTTTGTATGTATATAACAGATATATGTTTACATGTATAACAATTCAGCTTCTGTATATTTCCTCATTACTGCGTGGCAACCCGTACAATGATGTATGTAATCCCCCTACATTAAATTCACAATACCCCATACATTAGATTCACAATAGTCCGTGCAGTTATGTGCATAAACCCCTGAAACTGGTTCCCTAACCACTTAAATGATGTATACTTCTGCTCATAGGGGGCGGTTATTCTATGCACCGGAAGTAATAGTCTAACGACAATAAAGCGCTGAGCTATGCTTAGCGCTTTAAAAAGGGATCTTCTTTTTGCCATGATGGGAATCTCGATATTAAATCTTATGGCAGAAGCTCCGATACCTTTTGATATATCAATCAGAATAAAAGGTGTTGTACACAGCATGACAGACGAACAAAGAGACCCAAATTTCGATTTAAAAGTAAAAATGTTTGTTCATACAACTGTCTTATTTTTTTTTCATTGATATCATTCGACATAATTTTTTGTTTGTCTTGCATACCTGAATATATACACCAGTTGTCATTCATTCATAATAAATGTAAAAACGAACAAGCAATCAGAAATGATAAATCCCACATAGGGATAATTAAAATAGTTAATAAAATCTTTCTCAGGTTTCTGCTCTTATCACTTTTTGGTTTTGTTATAAATACAAATTCCTGACACTAAAATAGAATTAAATTTAATAAATGGCAAAAGTTCTTAGATTTCTTCTTTCACATTTTTCCTCTTTGATAAACTGAGAATTTTTGCAAGAAAGAAATTGAATTTTTAAAGTGATTAACAAGGAGTATCATTTAATATTTTTAAGGTTGATAAGATATTGGCGCTTCTGATTGGTCGAAAAGCTCCCTTGATACCTGCATCAATACATGTTGATTTAACACTTTTTATAGAACGGGAATTTCCAAAATAAACACTGTCAACAAATGTTAAGTTGTGTCTGTTTAATTTTCAGCAAACAAAGTACAAAATTATAAATATATAAAAAATAAACGTTTAACCTTCAATAATAAACAATAGATATTATTTAATTCATTAAATAGAATATTAAGCGTCTTCTCACGATTGCATCTCCTTGAGATCAACGATCAACATTTACGGCGAGACTGACTTTTCCAATTCCTGGATTAATTATAACGAAATATGGCCCTATACAATTTCAATGCAACACTGCTGTTCAATTTAGGTACATGTAACGATGCGTTTAATTTAAAACACGCACATGATCGGTCATCATGTGTAGATATGAGTAATACATCAACTCCTTCGGCGTATTCAAAGCGGCCGATATATCATTGAATAACCTCACTACATGTAGCCATCGAGTTACCACGTAATCAGACATTTAATTCCTACATACATGATATTATTTGTCAACTTACCAACTATTTTTGTCTACGACCGCGTCTCTTTGCATGATTATGCTAAGTTGCATATTCAAACGATCAAACTAACATTAAAACCTGTTTTAACGAATCTTGCTGCACAATGAATAATATCACAAGCCAACGCCTGTATTTTCCTTTCGTTTTTAGTCCTGGCTGTAGGCAGGCAAATCGCAAATGTTACTATAAATAGCACAACTTCAAAAGTAAACAAAAAACCAAACAGCGTCTAAGTAAAAGCTTCCGCTATACAACATAGTTACAGAAAGAGCCAAGTTATGTCAAAAGTGTTGACATTTTGTTTCTGTTGTTTTAATTTCGAGAGAATTGTCTATCTTTTTTAGTTTTCTTATTAATAACGTGTTTTAAAACAAGACTATAATTTTGGACACATACACTGCGCATGAATTCCAATGATCTACTTTGCTACGCGTTGAGGAAATGGGAATTGAATAAACACTTGTTGCAAAATTTAAGGCAGAAGCTGTTGAATTTATTTTCTACTAGACAGACATATTTTGTTAATAGCCGCTTACAAAATTTGGTCGCTCTCTGACGCTTTGCCGACATTTAAAGCGAGAGAGAGAGAGAGAGAGAGAGAGAGAGAGAGAGAGAGAGAGAGAGAGATTTTAAGTCTTTACTACACAATATGCATAAAGACACACCAAAAGAGCCCGGCTCTCAGTACTTCAGTACGTTGATTAATTCAGTCGGTTCAGATTTCGACTTTCTTTTTGTTGTTAAACCATTAATTTAGCTCATGATCAATAGCCACGCATCAGCTAAAGGCGCATACATTTTAATTATTATTTTTTATTTATTCATACGCGCCGCTTCATTTACATTATGTATATGGTTTATCAATGACCATTCACGTTTTATGATTTGAAAGTGTTTTATTTAATGATAAGACATGATTTTTTCTTTCTATTGATCGACGTATCAAAGGAAAAATTGACTGGAAAACTTTTTCATGAATGCATTACGCACATTGATAAAGTTTTCCGCTCAACTTCCCTTTGAAACGTCGATCAATAGAAAAGTTATTAATTTTTTTTCTTAAATCTGGTATCTTTCATACATTAGGAAAGAAATGGGATTCCTAACAGTTTAACATTATAATGCAGGTAGGTACTTTCAATGCCTGTTGCAATGGAACATCCCCGTAGTAGACATTATACTTTAAGCCTTATATTGAAAACAAATAAGCTGGCGGGGGCTTTTCTAAAAGGAAAATCAAAAAGCATTGTCAATAATGTTTAATGACCAACGTTTTAACCCTGAGATTAGTATAAATATTAGGTAATCAAACAATATGTAATCGATGATATCTTAGGACCGAGTATAGTAAAGACTAAAAAAAAATGAAAAGTGTTATTAATGGTTTGCTTGACTGGATCATTGTCGACCTCTCATATTTTTTTATTTTATTGACACTTGTTTTATAAAACGCTTAAGCATCTAATGGGGCTATATTTGTACTCAATGTAATAATAACAAATGCCTATATATCAGGGATGGGGTAATTGAGAAAAGTATTTGTAGTTTAGTGTAACTAATTACATTTTTCAAAGAAATTTAAAGTAATTTGTAATTGATCTCCCTTCAATTACAAGTAATTGAAAATATTTACTAAATACATTCCAAAAAATATCATGTATTTTCAATTACTTTTCAATTACATTTTCGTTAATTTTTACGAGTTAAAAGTTTAAAAAGGTGTTCAATTCTCCATTAACTTTTAGCTTTAAGCAGCATATTTTATCAGTACAATGCAAAATATCATATGCATGTACAGGTATATAAGGTTAACAGAAGAATTACATACAGCAATTTAATAATAATGTTATGGTTGCATACCTGTTTTAAGTGGGCTTGTGTTTATACACTAATTAAGTGTCTTATTATGTGTGATGTGTTTATACAACATGACACTCTAGAAAAGGTCTAATTTGTTCTGGCCTGAAGCCCTCTCATACCCAAGAACAAATGTTGCATTGAATAAAAGTTTTAAAAAGCTTGTTCAGAACCAAACATGAACCCAATGACATTGGATTTAGTAACCTTTATAATGTTTATATATTAATTTAAAATATAAATTCTAAGCAAAGTCTATTAATGATGATTGAAATAAATGCAAAACTTTAAAAACACTGCCATAAAAATGTTTTGTGGGTTTCGATATTTTTTATAAAAGTATATTTTAAGATATTAAAAGTAAATAAAATGTATTTAATTACATTTGAGAAAGTAATCGAAAGTAATTGATTACATTTGAAAAAATCAATGTTATTGTAATTGCAAGTAATTGACAAAACTATTGATGTATTTAAAAGTAATTTCAAAGTAATTAACCCGAACCCTGCTATTTTTGTTTTCAAAACGTTCATACGATAAATGCATTTTAGTTCTTACATTTTTCGTTTAGTAACAATTATATTTCATTTTGCTTTTTAAACACATGAAATGTCATTTTAATGACTTGAATATCTCTTATCTTTTTCAACATGCATAACATCCTAGATGATTTATTTTATGCATTGTGTATCTCTATGTTACAATGGTTTAATGTTAGTTTAGAATATATATAATATAGATAGCTTTAGTTTTCATCACTTGGTTTGACTTCTTTCCTAGATTTGTCTTACCTACTTTCTTAAAAAAATCATGAGAAAGTTTTGTTAACATGCCAACAGATCCGGGTGTGGACGCCAACGCCAAGGATATAGCATACGCTCCCCCAACTTAGTATCGGTTACAAAAAAGATGGTTTTCTTTTTGATTATGATAACGAAGAAGGAGAAATATTCAAAATCTGATCATGCAGGGGGTTTTACGTATCACGTTTTCGTTCACAAGTCGTTAAAACTCATTCGTAATTACATATGCAAACTTTCCGATTGATGAAAAAATGACAATAACAAACCGTCAACCATCTCAAAAATCCACAAAAACAAACACAAATTCAAAGCAGAGCAACACGGACCTCCAAAAAGATAGAGGTAGAATCAGGTGCATAGGAGGAGAGAGCATTCTCTGCTGACCGGTCACACCCACCGTGTGCTCTTTGTCGTAATCAGTTGATGTAAATGTCATGAGATTGCGATTCCTGTTTAAAAATAGTTAAAGTGAAATTAAAGCACTGACTAAAGAGTTTGATTTTGTAGTAATTATTTAGTCCGAAATATGCATTCATAGAGAGCGCATCTTAATAAATATCAAATGATATGATACTATGAAAACATCAGGTTTCAGTACAAGGCCGCTTGCTCGTGATATATACCAAGGTGCAGTATTTACATTCCCCTGAACGTCAGTGGCTCTGAAGCGGAATGCAAACTTAAAGTTTATCTGTTGGTCCAACGACTTAATCAGTTTTCACTTTTAAATGGATTTAATTACATTTTTAACACCATACTTTTGAAAAATATTTTTCATTCTTATGTTATATTTAACGATGTTTAGTAAATCATAAGGCTTTTCGTCAAAATGTCTCTTAAAATATTGACTTTCAGTCGTATCATGTTCAATGATTAATATTGAGTACACTGTAGTTCAGAACAAAATTCTTGTAATGATACTTTTATTATAATTGTTTGTTTTACAAAACAAATGCAAAAAGATGTAAATGTAAGAGTTCAACTTGGTGCAATAGTAAAAAGTATTTTTTGGAGACGAAACCGGAATCGGTCAAATTTTGACCTCACAGTAATCTTCTTAGGGGTTAATTCTGTCTTGACCACTTTTATTGCTTGAGTATATACTTGAAAAAGGAGACGAAACCGGAATCGGTCAAATTTTGACCTCACAGTAATCTTCTAAGGGGTTAATTCTGTCTTGACCACTTTTATTGCTTGAGTATATACTTGAATCAAAGTACTGAAGAACTGGCGGGAGTTGATTTTGTCGATGTTTATTTATTTTAAAATCAATGATATGTTATTTTGCATGACAAGTACATGTATACGTAGTTTCTAATTTGAATTACGCATATTTTTATAATATGAATTTTTGAACTTTTTCGACTAGAATGTCGAGAAACCTCCATATGAATCATGTTAAATAATATTTAAAGATAAAATTAATTCAATCAAACTATGTATCAGTGGTAGAAATAATTCTCGAAAATTGTATGGATCCAAGCAATATTGAACTCTAGTCTCGTTCAACCAAACGCTCGGCTGACACCGTAAATCTCCGACAAGGGTTTACGGAGACAGCCGAGCGTCGAGTTGAACGAGACTACATTGAACTCTGGCGTAGGAATACATACGACTACAAAAATATTTAAATTGTTCGTACCATTTAAAATCTGACTATGTTTAAGGTATTTGTAAATAAGTTTCCTTGATAAACAATGCTTTAGTATACATTACATCGAATTCATCAATTATTTTCAAGAACTAAGTCTTGTCAGGAGCAATGATTTGTGCTGAGGTCCAAACACTGTTTCACTTTCGTTTTGTCCGAGTGACTGCATAGGAGAGTTGATTAAAAATCAACTCCCAAAAAGGTAAAGAGCTATCTCATATAATTTGAGTACGTAATCAAATTTCTTCTTTGAGTACTTGATAAAATATTTCAGATTTGATTAGTTTCTCATAATTAGAAGTTTTATGCTCAACTATGTTTGGTGACAAAGTGGCCTGGTGTTGATAATCTACAATTAAAATACTAAAGGCAAAATTTAAATATTAAGTTGACTTTTACATTGCCCATTAACAGCACTACAAGTAAACTCTACGGCGTTTAAAATATATCAAGCAAATGAAACTTTATGTACAATGATTCGGTATTAAACTACATTTTAAAATGATTAATTACACGTTATAATTCACACAATATACATAAAACACTCATTGCTAAAACGACCTTTTCTTCCAAAAATGTGTAGCCTTTTCATAAGAAAGCTCGATTGCTGTGGTTATTTTAGTCTGTATCGATATCCTTGAGTAAAAGAGTTCTATTGGAATTTTTTTAAAACATACCCAAAATTCATATGGTAAAACATACGGATTTTACTTTACTGATACCCGTGAGTCCTATTCTACTGCCTAAATCATATCAAACAAAGCTCTTGCTATGAAGCATCATTGAAAAAAAGTTTATTCTTAAATTTTCACAAATTGTAGACCCCTTTTGTTTACTAAATCCTGACCCTAAGAATATGACTGTCAGTGTGCAATAAAAAGAAAAAAATAGTGAACAATCGAAGGAACTTCTATATTACATGTATGTACTTTCAAGGTTTCTAATTCTAACAATTATAAAATGTTATCCAAGTATTATTTAAACAAAGATACAATATCTGCAACGATATTTACAAAAAACTATGCCAATATATGTTAATTTTATATTCAATTTCCTAGAGAAAAATTGTGCGACGGTATGTAGCTAGCCTTTTATAAAAGCAAAGTTTTAAGAGTTTAAATTAAAAGGATGTGGATGCCAAAAGAGGCAATTAAAGTTCGGATTTATTTTCCGGTGTCCGTGTTAAGCGGGATCCAGTTTCCTTTTTTCATAGAATCGTCCGATAAAGTTTGTCTAAAAATAGAAAATAAACATTTATTTACTATAACCCTTTCTTTACAACTGTTATTTTGTTCTACTTATAAAGAGGTAAATACCGAAAAAAGTACAGTATATTCAGATAAAAAACTTATTCATCTTTTCATTTGTGTATGCATAAGTATCTAGTAGCATCGCTTTCTAATGCAATGTTTTATTATTGCTATTAGACATAAAATATCTATTAGAGATTGTGTTTTGCATTGCATTTCTAACATCTTCTTTGTTGTCAACATTGGTTCATGACTCTTTTAATAATTATAACACTGATTTTTCTTACCGTTTGTATTTTCTGTATCGATTAATCCCAAAACCTGTCCCAAGAAGTACGATTATAAACCCAATACATACGGCACCACTTATTATGATAACGAGTGTTTTGTTTTCATCCTCTGAAAAAAATAAATATTACATACGAATAATGAAGAAAAACTGCTAAATTGTTCATGTTCTTGAGCAGCAATGAACAGTCAAAGCATTATAAATATATGTCAATACCTTCAGGGTAAGACGGGTTACTTTTTTCCATGACATTCTCTACAAAACGAAAGATATAAAGTATGTATTCATGAATACTTTCATCTTTTATCAAAAAAAGAAGTCTAAATTAATGTTTAGAATTGCAATGTAACTAAAAATTGACTTTTTGTATCTTTTTCTTTTAGGATGCATGTACGTTCAAAAATATCATTTCAAATTCAAAGACGAGTGTTAAATTGTTCTCATTTGAACATGCTCATCACAATTGATTAGTTATTAGAACACAGCCACATGTACAAGTGATATATTTTCAACGTTTTAATCCTATTAACGATATTAATAACGAGTTTCAGAACATTTCATACACTTTATAATGAACACAAAAGACACGTTCTAAAAAAATTTGGAAATATATACTGTTTTGAGTAACTTTTAGAATGACACTTTTACTCGATAAAATAAACATATGTTAAATGATTTTAAATCGTATGTATAAAGTGAAGCTATGAAACGAAAGAAGATAGTATAAACCTAACATAATTCATTTTTAACCACACGAATTAAATATACTATTTGACGTGATAAATTAATTTACGAGTCCCTTTATATTCAATTAATAGCAGAAATTATAATATAAAGTCTAACCATGTAAATGTAGTTGTAATTATTAAAAGATTTTGATTTATACCCGAACATTCCTGTTGACTTTGACTTCCGATATATTGGGTGGACCATCCATATGGACATGGTTTACAAGAAGTTTGTCCGGATTCATCTTGATAACTTCCTTTATTGCACAAAATGCAACTTCCAGACGACGAATAGGTTCCGGGGGAACAATACACTAAAGCAGATAGAAGTGTTAATATTTTGTTTTACAGTGTAGTTATGGCCCGTCATTTATATTTTACACATTCTGTTACATGTACATGTATATAGCAAAAACACTTATTTAATTTACTGCAAGGAAAGTGTTGCCTCTTTAATAACATTCCATCAAGTGCCGTCTAGCAAAAGTTTAAATTGATACTGAAAAAAAGCTGAAGGGTCTAAACCTTCATAATTGATGTATCGTTTCATAAAAAATATATGATGTTCAATATTTTGAGAGTAATAATCTTCTGGGAGAAATATATAATTATCCTATTCGGAAAAAAACCTCCAGATTATTCAAACATATATACAACTTTATACAACACAAAAATTTAATACAAACCAAAAGCGAAGCGCTTGAATAATTACGTAATGTTTCCCTAAAGCCCGGTTTATAGATCGTGCAAATTTTATCTCATTTAAACAGTAAAAAAAGTTGGGGTACCATGAATGGTTAACGTACTGTGCTTAATTAAAATAAATTATCATATTTAAAATCACCAACTGTTACATGTGTACCACCTATCATTTAAACAATAAAATGCTTTCTTTGGTAATTCATTCGGGTAATGAAGGTAGCGACATTGCAGAAAAGATACATAACAAAAAAACAATTTCTGCATTGATCGCTACCTTCATAACCCGCATGAATCACCAAAGAAAGAATTTTGTTGTTTATATCAACATCTTTCTTTTAACAAAATAATTAATTGATAATGAAAAGTTACTAACATTAACTAGTATTTAAAGGACGTTAGCTAAAAAAAACAACCAAATCGTCTCCTGTGAGATTTTGAGTCTGACATCATCATGACCATTTTGTGCAGTCCGTATTTTTTCCAAGGTCGCTGTTGGTTTCGACCAATAGATAAACAGGGCGTGTCAATTTCAGCCCTATCAGTTTACTGTCAGTTTCAGCTGCTGTAAGTTTCGACCAATCGATAAATGGGGCGTGCAGATTTCAGTTGGCTGTTTCTCTAGAGCTATGCATTAACTTTAATTGTCCTTAGGGAAATAGAGGAAATAATGCTTGGTAGATGTACATATACACTTATGACGGAAATGAAATGTAGGTTTTTATGTTTATAATAGAACTAATGTGCAGCGATATTGGTAATGCTCTTTCTTCATCGATATTTCGTGAAATGTCATAAATCTTTTTTTTTTTCAATCTTATTTTTCGGAAAACACAATGATTTCTTATATAAATACTTTATTTTGTACGAATTAGCTGCATTTTCTCTTATAATAACCTTATTGAATTTTACTTTAAATGGCGTTTATATCGCGTGCATACATGTAGCTTTAATATGGCATGATCATGATTTTCGACAAGTTTGATTTTTCTATATTTATTGTTTGCAACACTTCTTGGATGCATTGCTAATGATCAACCAAAATTTGATTGTCAGCAGTAGACCTTTAAGCAAGATAAAGAGCTCACAAGTAAACAAGTCTCATGTCATGTTTTCAGTCTGATTTTTATATGTTTTGATTAGTTTTAAATAACGTTCCTAGCATCTGTCAAATGCATTTTAGGCCTTAACTTTGACAATTCAAAATGTAAACAAGAGGCCCATGGGCCACATCGCTCACCTGAGGAACAATTGGTATGATAAATTAAGTCATAGTTAATACAAAATATCTGTCAGTGGACAATGTAGTATACGAAGATCCTGTATGAAGAATAATCCATTTCCCCTTGGATAATCTCATGCTTAAAATCAGGTCCCTTTTTTAACAGGATGATTTTATAATGATATCGCATGTTGACCATTGCTACTAAACAATTGTTTATTTTGTTTATATGGGATACGTCACACTGTGAACCTCTAATGTGAGGTTCAAGAATCCAGGAAACAGAGTGTAGACAATTTGAAAGTATTACAAATATGTCACAATGCTTGCATTTAACTCAAACCTTTTATCATAACATTTCAGTTTTTGTGAAAAATTAAGATAATTTGAACGAATATAAATATGCATTAACTGAGATTGCTTTAACTACTTACAGCTTTTCTAGGCAAATGATATTTTAGAAAAATGTTTAAAGATTTTTCTCTATATATTCATATGTAAAACTTCAACCCTCCTACCCACAGTGTGCCACTCCCCCCCCCCCCCATCCCCGGGATGAGGATTTGAACAAAATTTATCAGGTCACCTGAGTCACTCAGGTGACCTAATGCAATTGATCTTCGTCCGTCGTCGTGCGTTAACAATTTTAATTTTATCTTAAAAACCACAAGGCCAATTGTTACCATTTTTGGTATGAAGCATCTCTATGGTAAGAAGAATCTTAATTGTAAAATTCACAGCTCTACCACCCCTGTGGTGCAGAGATTAGGCCAAATATGAAAAAAAGCCAAATTTTAAAATATCTTCTTCTCTACCCCCCATACATGTGAGGTAAAAAATGAATACGTGGTTGTGATCTCCATGAAGCCCTCTACCGAACTTGTCAAATTTATTGACCCTAGGTCAGGGATTCGGGCTCTAGGGTGGGGCCACTTTGCGCAGCACAGTTAATGCTGTCAATAAATTCCGTTCAGACAAAAAGTTAGGGAAATGTGCATTATGAAATCACAGTATATTACAAACCTCAAAAGTACTTATTAATTTATTTATAAGCAAAATTAATTTATGCTAATCTTTTATTTGAAAACAAGAAATGCTATCAATTACAATTTTTAGGTCTGTTATAGCGTACTCATTGAAAAATAAGCGAAATTTCGTTCTCGATATACTATAAGATATGACGTCATATACATCAAAATGACGCATTAAGTTAAGTCATATTGAAGGCTATCATGCAGTTTTTTAGCGAAGAAAAATAGACATCATAGATTAACGGAAATTATAATTGAATGTTTTGTTTAACATTATTATAAGTAGAATGCTACCTATATAGTCTTATTTTCATTTTGTTATAAGTATGCATCGTATAAAGAGGCAACCTCGGCTTTGTGTAAAATATCGTATATCATAAAGCTGAGTACCTAAATGAATCACTTAATTGCAAGGGCATACACTTAACTGATTCTGACAAACTTTTAGATGTGAATTTGTAATATGCTATGTAACTTATAAACTTCTACGATCCTTGTAAATTCTTACAAAATTAATTATTTTTTAATGCAAATAACCTTGTGACCTTCAAAATTATTCAACATATGCATTATAAATTACGGTTTCTACTAACAAATAATATTATCTTACTAAGTAAGCAGCGATTTTCAAAGTCTACGATATAACATCACGTTATTTTATAATTCAGTTGTAAATTTTAACATGATTATGTCCTTGCAATAATGAATTTTTAAATGACCTCAAAACCACAAATACATCTGCTTGTACCATGCGACTGCAATATCACGTGACAGCAATGAACATAAAATAATATTGCACTGTTATATATATATATATATATATATATATATATATATATATATATATATATATATATATATATATATATATATATATATGATATTGCATTTGGGTGACTGTTCTTGATTTTAAAAAGGACATGTCAGTTGAACTAAAGTTCACGTGTTTTCATCACAAAAATGTGCCGATATTTTTATTGGTCACCTTAACTCTACTGCGTGGCCATATAGTGAAAATATATTAAATCTTAGAAAATCTTATCCTCTTCTCCTATATATATTTGAATTAAACAGAGTGCCTGGCTATGATGTCCATGTACTCCTCTACCAAAATAGTGAAATTTATTGCCCCTAGGTCAAGAGATCAGGCTCCAGGGTGGGGCCTCTTTGGCCATATAGTGAAAATGTATTAAATCTTAGAAAATGTTTTTTTTTTCCCATATTTATTTGAATAAAATTGAGTCATGGTTATGATGTCAAAGGGCTCCTCTACCTAAACTGTGAAATGTATTACCCCTGGAACAGGGCTCTAGGCCCCCTAGGGCGGGACTAATTTAACCATATAGTAAAAATGTATTAAATCTTAGGAAAATCTTATTTTTCACTACTACACATGAGGGGAAAATTGAATGCATGGTTATGATGTCCCCAAATTCCTACCTAAATTGTGAAATTCACGTAGTACGGGTGGACGGGGGGGGGGGGGGGGGCATAAGGCCATATAGTGTTTAAGAATCTTCTCTTCGAACACAGAACACATATTAAAAACTAACTGCATATTTAGAAAATGAATTATCCTGTCATCTTTAATAATAATTCATATCACCTGCATGTAGGACAAGGTTTATGGCTGGAAATAGGGGTATGTATATGTCTTATTATTTTATTCTGCTCGAAAATTGCAATGCAAAAAGGAGTTAATTCATATGTTTAGAAAAAAAATAATGAAACTGTCCATCAAAGTTATCGATAAGATATTGTGAAAGCATCTGAAAAGAGCTTAGGGATGTGAAAGCATTTGAAAAGAGTTTTGGGAAGAGGATTATAACAGTTAATGGAGTTATCTTCTCTTGCTTTTTCATAATGGAGTTATCCTCTTTGGCTTGTTCATATTTAGTAATTAATCATTCAATAGAATGTAATTAAGAATTTGTATTATCAAAATTGTCATGCAAGTATTTTTATCATTCGAAACAAAAACAGTTTTTTTTAATTATTTTTTTTTTGGATAAAAAAGTAGACTTGTTAATAGTAAAGTAATAAGTAGTATACTAGCCACCTTGTTTTACTTTCTCTGTGAAAACATATAAACATAAAAAACTATTTAGAAACTGAGTATACTTGGGTTAAACCATTTGAATGGAATCTGTGCACCTATTCTGTAGTATATCATAAACTCTGTTACAAGCTGTAAGACTTGAGCTAAACTATGGGGTTATGAACCTTTTTTGAAAGATTTCAGGCAGGGAGGTAGATGTCATTACAATATTATAATCTTCTACTCCAAACAGAAACTAAATGCATTTATGTGAATCCTTGACAATTTTGTGTACGGGTTATGGTACTCAGGTGACCGATAAGGCCTATTGGCTTTCTGTTCTACACTACCTGAGGATGTTTCCACACAATGCAAGTTTAAGCTTCCCTGGCTGATTAGTTACCGAAG
The DNA here is from genome assembly GCA_015776775.1 of Magallana hongkongensis. Lineage (NCBI taxonomy): Eukaryota > Metazoa > Mollusca > Bivalvia > Ostreida > Ostreidae > Magallana > Magallana hongkongensis. Next base: position 8,437,298 of record CM027471.1, read on the forward strand.
AGAAGATTTTTAAAGACTCTCTCTCTCTCTATCTCTCTCTCTATCTCTCTCTCTCTCTATATATATATATATATAAATAGAGATAAATTTGACCTCCATTGTGGTCTCACCCTTACCCCGGTGGACATAATTTTCACAACTGCAAATTTACACTACCTGAGGATGCTTCCACATGAGTTTCAGCTTTCCTGGTTGAATAGTTTCTGAGAATAAGATTTTTCAAGATTTATTCTATATATACCTATGAAAAAGTTACGACTGTCTCCCCCTCCCCCTCCCCCGATATGGCCACACGGTACATGTAACCCCGAGGGTTATGCTTTTTACAACTTATATTCTACGCTAGCTGAGCATGGTTTAGCTTTAGTGACTAAATGGTTCTTGAGAAGAAGACTTTTGAAAAATTCTCAAAATATTTCAATAATTTCTAATAATCTCCTTTTGAAAAAGGGTGTGTTTCTTAATTTTCACAACTGTGAAACCCCTTTGCCTAAGAATGCTTTGTGTCAAGTTTGTTTGAAATTGGCCGAGTGGTTCTGGAGAAGATGTTAAAAATATGCAAAGTTTACGGACAGACAGACAAACAGACAAAATGAGATCAGAAAAACTTACTTTAGCTTTCAGTTCAGGTAAGCTAAAAATGGACTGCGTTTTTACAAAACAAAGAATTGTTATCTCACTAAGAACTCGAAAAATGTTGGTTGACTATCTATAATGCCTTACTGACGCATGGTTACCATTTAAGACAGAAAAGAGTAATTTTGACAAAGATTGTGACCCTCAAATTGATATATTGGTTGTGTTTTGACCAAAAAAAAGAAGAAATATTCCAATACCACAATACCAACTCTCCTATATTAGGCTATAATTAACAAAACAAATGGGAAAGAGCTAGTATGCCCTCAATACTCAAAAGGATGAAATAAAGTTAATCGACTCCTCGAAGAAAGATCATTACATCAATACTTTCTGCTTGCATATGCACATTTATGCTTTTATATTGTAAGATCAATAATGTATTATATTCTTACTAATTTTTAAATGCTTTAAAAAAATTATTTCTTATAGTCAACTAAAGTTTTGGTGTCAGTCGTCGAGTAACAACGAGAAACAGAGCTAACAATTTTTTGTTACGTATACAAATCTTGTTCAATGTTTTTCTTTACATTTTGAATGTTGAAGATAAATTTCAGGCCTTGTCCTAAAATGTATTAACAAAAACAAGGAGCTTTTTATGTATGTTTTAATTGTAAACGAATTAGCAGATAGAATATTTAGTTTAAAACAATAATGTTTTAAAGTATAATAGAGTAATATAAACAAAGAAAAAACACAGCAGAAGCCTTGTTAACACTACAAATACTCTTGAGCTCTTTATCTTGCTTATAACTCTACGACAAGCATACCAATGGTTGATTATTACAAAAGCATCACTAAAACATTTTACAATAAGAGACCCATGGGCCACATCGCTAACCTGAAAAACCAGTTCATTGTTACATTCTATTTCGTAGCATATACTATTTCTTTTTTAAACTTTGAACCCCTTTCTGGGGCTCCAGTATTGGTCCGTGGTTTAATGTTGGGTTTAACAATTCATATTTACACTATCTTAGGATGCTTGCATGCACAGTAATTTCAAATTGAAAATTTTCCCTTTATATTTCTATGTTAGACTTTGAACCCCTTCTGGGGGCACCAATATTAGATCGAGGGTCACGTTTTTTTATGATTTTAGAATCTACACTATTTGAGGATGCTTACGTAATAATCTGACAGATTTAAGCATTGTAATTCTTGTTAAAAAGAGTTTTTGTTTTTTTAAATTTACAATATATACTTCTACTTTAAACTTCTTGGGTCGCCAGTATTATTATAGGGGTAATTAATTTAAAAAATACAGAACATACAATAGCAAAATTATGTAGCATAGTAATATCCCAATCCGTGGTATTGTACATGTAGTTCTGGAGAAGAAGATTTTTAAACATAATCTGAGCGTGCAATTTCCACTACGTTATTCCGATTATATTTCATTCTACACTTACATGATGCATTTTAATTTACATAAATGCATGTAGTTACATTAGAAAACAAATACGAGGGTTGTTAGAAAAGTTCGCGGACAAGTCCGATTGTGAGTGGACTATTTGCATGAAACCAGCGAAACTTTTTATATTTAATCTTGACGTATTTTCTAACAAATACATAAAGATGTGTGTATTTCAAATGCACCATAAAAATATACAGATTAATTATTTTGATAAGATATGCTTCACGGAGCATGTCAGTTTTTAAGTGTTTTATATTTCCTACGCATTTACCTTATAAAAATGTACAGTTTAAGCGGAAAAAAATAAAAATATTTCATATGAGATCACAATAAGTAATGAAGGTCATTTTGTTAAAGTTAAATTAAATTGAATACTTTCTGACCGTTTTATCGTCAAATATGGACGACCAACGCTGGAAAAATGAGTCAAAAATGTAAACGTAAATGGATACCTTGGAACACCGGGCCGTCATTAAATTTTGTGTGCACGCAGAAAAATCTTCGACGGAGACCAAAAAGTTCATAGATGCTGCTATTTTTATAGGACAAAGGTTTACAATCGGAACCATAATAGAATTGAAGGTTTGAAAATGGAAAAACTGATATCTTGATCTCTTGCAGCACCCTGACCCCCCGTATAGCCCGGATCTTGCACCTATGAATTTCGCTTTATATGCTTATCTGAAGTCGAAACTGCGTGGACAGAGATTTTCGGACCTAATTTGATCAACAATATGACACAAAAGACATTATACAAAAAATTGACAAATTATGGTGGGATATGCGTTTTATAAATGGGTTAATGGCTTGACAAGTGTGTGAACAAAAAGATGTTTACTTTGAAAAAGAGTGACAGGTTTAAATTGCCTTTCAGTAGTTTGACGTCACCTGACGTCGTAGAAATATGAGATGGTGCTTCGTAAATCCAATTGATGTAAAATAAAATCGCTGTATCTTTTGAAAACAACCTCAAAATCATATGATTTTTGCATGTTTATTTTCACATGATAGTAATTTAATAAAACATATGTCTTGCTATAAAGTACACAGTAATTTTGCCATGAATCACTTTGCCCGCGAACTTTTCTAACAACCCTCGTATGATGACATTTATATCTGATGCATTCAATAATTTATTTCTTGATATGAAGAGGAAATTCAAAAATATTCTTATCCCAAAATGGCCCGTATATGTACCCTAATTTATTAAGCATCATCAGGTTAAAATAATTAAGCAATATATATTCATAAAACGTATCTTAAATCGAAAATGTGTTGTATCTTCTTACAACCTGGCAATTATTCATATAATGAGTGACAGGGTACATTTCCAATAGAGAAATAATGTAGTTACATGAACAATATTTTTATATATTGACAACGGACCATATTTCACTTTTCAGGAATACCATGAGCTCTCATGGATATTGAATTTCCAACATACGACATCACGTCCATGTCATTAGCAAGCAAATGGACTCGCAGAGATAGATGACAAGGACCCTTACATATAAGAGAGTTTCAAGTAAAGATATCAACCTAGACAGAATGTGTTTCTGTCACTGAGCTAATTCACAAAGCATTATCTCACATATCTTATCGGAATCTATTACCTCTTAATTAAATGGACCTTTAAATTATGAATTTTGACTCTTTTGAATAAAAATGAATTGTTAAACAAACTCCATATAAGTTTTTGAATACGAGTGACATTAGTATCCTAAACAAATTGATTATCATAGGACTGTTAAAATTGTTACAATTTCTCAAAAAAGGAAAATGCCACTTTAATACTGTAGCCTATGACACTATATTTCATGTGGTTTTTAAGCTATGTTTAAAATATTCCCGACAAAACTAATGTATTTAGGGCTAAAATTGCAAAACTGACAACTTAAATACTAATTTAGGGAATAAACAACGTCTCTTCCTCTATTTATTAGTATTCTTAAGTTTGTTTTCTTAAGAAGTATAAGCTTGTACTTTATTCATTGTAATGTATAGTAAATGTACACGCGTTACCTTTTCTCAAAATAAGTGGACTTAGGAAAAAAGTGAAAAAAAAGAAGATTCAAATGAAGTAAAACTTTTTATCATCTATTGATATTTAAACCATAAGAATCAACGAGTTTTATCGATGAACTTAATGTATATAAAACTCATAAAGCTTTACAACATAGTAAGGGTCAGCCGACATGCGTGTTTTTTATTTAGTTAATCGAGGACGAGCATTTCATATCTTTTGTTCACTGTTAGCCTAACCGTGTACAATCTTGTGGAAAAGACAAAACACGCATTATACATTTAGAAAATTCCTGTGAAAATAAGAAGTTTGTACAACATCAGACTGGTACTTAAGAAATGCAAAATGTATGAAAACCAGAAGAGCTAGAAACATACATTTAGTATAATTGCACATCATAAACAAAGAAATTGATCAGATGATTTTGCAAAGCAAAACGTGTATGGATTTCCCGAATCGGAAAGAATCTATGAAAGCCTATACCCGATGGCCTATAACAAATAGTAGGAACACATTTGTTTTGACTTCACAGAAGTGACTACTTAGTAGTTACACCGTATAATTTTTGTTTAAAATATATGTTAAATTTATTGAAGTTAAGCGTGCACTTAAATCAGAGGTATCTGTCCGTGCCTAAATATTAAGAAAAAAACCCAATGTGTTGATATTTTCTACATAAAACGGAACTGAAAAGGGGCACATTCTCTAGAGCTTAGGCGCACTCTTCTTTGAATAAATTTATTTTTAAAGCTACTAATATGAAGTTAGAAGCGTTTACAAAGACCACACCAACATTATCAAATGAACTAACAAATTGATTGCAAAGTTATCCTTTTGATTATATAAATGCGGTTGTATTAATGCAAAACAAGTGAAAAGCTGTCAATTGACAGCAAACCGGGTTTTCTTTTATGTGAACTGTATCCATAATCCATGTAAACCCTGAATTCATAAACATTACCTACCGTATCCAGTGAAATGGAGTAGCAATATTATGCTAAAAAATGACTAAATTTAAATGCTGGTATTTTTTCATAAATAATCAGAAATCCTAGCAATATGCACATCTCTCATATATGTACAATTGATCTGCAAAAGAACAACTTCCTATCTTGAAAACTGTGGAAGAAGTAATCCGTACAATAAGGGTATCCATTATGCAATATTTTGCCAAAAAAGACTAAGATCAAAAGCTGGTATTTTTTTAAATAAATGATCAGAAATCAAAATACTAGCAATATGCACACCTCTTATTTATGTTCAATTGATCTGCAAAAGAACATTTTTCTATCTTAAAAACTGTAGAAGGAGTTATCCGTACAATTATGGTACTCTTTTGGCAGCCGCCCGCCCGCCATTTTCACCATTTTAATGACCGGTTAATAAAACACTCACCACAAAAATATGTGTTTCTCCCTTGACCATCAGGGCAGTTGACTACAGATTGGAATGATTTTCCCGTAGAAGTATACCTTTTCCCATCAATCTCCAAATTAAGCATGTCATTTGTTGAATTCAGTTGTTGCATTGAAAGCTCAAGATCAGACACTGCATTAACGAAGTTTGTTACGGAATCCGACGCTGCAAACGTGACAAAAATATTATAATATAAAACATGTAGGAATATTGATTCATATTTACATGTACCGCCCTTTAAATTATATAAAGTCAGGTTGTTTATCATTGCGCATGCGCAACTTTTAGTGCCACTTGTCATTTATAGTCAATGTTTACTTTTTTAGTTTTTTTTTCTTTCTTTTCTTTTGATGTTTTTACCGATGCATCATCGGATACCACATCTATGACACTTTTTATATGTAGAAATGGCCATGTTTTATTGTATTATGTTCTTTGTTTATTCTACTCACAATATCTATTTATGCTTTATATATGCAGAACTGTTCCTTTTGTGAACAGTATTGTGTTTTAGTGTAGTTTAGTTTATATTACACTGTGATATTTTATGTTATATTTCGTAATTTCTTAATGATTCAACAAATAACCACTCTTATTATTTAATCAATGTCTTGATTTGTATGTGTCAAACATATCACTTATCTATAAATGTGCATTTAACGTAACGGTGTCTTTATTCTGTATTTATGGCTACATTCGTAAATATGACAGCATAGAAAAATTAACTTTTTTTTACATGTACTAAGAGTTCATGTTACAATAATGAATCAATACAAATCGTCTACCTTTATCAGATTCGTCACTACCCTCTGCGCCATTTTCTACAGTAATCGAGGTTAACGTCACCAGTTGATTTTGGGTCAATGCAGACCTTTTTTTTCTCGAAGACGATGTACAATCTACATTAAAAAAATATGTCGTGTCGTTAAATACCAAAATAAATATATGGTAATTTTATTGATATAAATTTTGGAATAAATTTTATGCTCGTCATCTTCAGATTCCTATATTTGTTCAAGCAATTGTTACGAATAACAAAACACTCATTGGATTTTTGAAAAGACTATAAACCACAAAGCGCTTTTGAAGAGTGATACGATCTTACAAAGTTTTATGATGTGAAATGCTGACACCTTTTCTCAATTTATCAGAATACTCACATAATAATCCAGGGTACTTTCTTTGTTTACAATACTAAATCCCAGTATATATTTTTACTTGTAAGCCGTGTATCAAAACATGGCAACCTAGAGGGGACATTTTCAAGGTAAAATCGTAGGATGTTTTATACCAGGTCTATAAAATGAACACTGTGTTAACCCTGAGGTATTTATGAATAAACATACATTACATGAAAAATATTTTTTTTAAATGTAAAAATATATATGGACATTTCTTTTAAAGTGTGTTGGGATAAGTCGCACCATATGCATTACGAACATTTAATCCGTCGATGATATTAAAACATTTTTTTTATATTGTGGAGTAAGTTTTTTCAAGTTTGCAAACTGAACTAAAAGATCAAGTTAATATCTTGCCCTAAAACGTTTTCACAAACGTGCCCACATACAAATATTTAACCTGCCTCCGCAACAAGCTTAAGCTTTACGATTTGTGTTATTGAAAACAGCAAGTATACTAAGAAACAACGTGTCAATTACAAAAAGTAATACAGAAAATTCGGATTAAAAGTTTGTGTTTAACTTCATGGTTTTAGCATATATAATAATTGTTTCGTGACTACACGGATTAAAAAGAGAGAATTAAAAGCAAACAAGTCCATGGAAAAGTAAATTGAAAAGTAAATCAATGGGGACGAAATATAACCTAATGTATTATGCAATATTCCGAGAAACATCAACGCACCCATATACCAAGACTTCATGATGTTAAAAGCAATGTTACTGAGTGTCGATTATTGTGATATCAGTCAAATACTACATTTGAAATGATTCCCTACGCAAATTATGCATGCTTAAAGCTTGATAGGCTGATTTTCATTTTCAGTTCGTCCGTACATGTATTTCTTCTCATTCTTCAGTGTCACTAACCGATGATATTGATCTATAAATTATAATCAAAATACGTGTGCATTCTTAAGAATCCTTCTTAATCAAATACTTGAAGATAAAATGTGTGTCATAATCATAAATAAAATCAATGTTTATTCAAAATAGAGTTTAAGGTAGAGCATTAATGAATAAAGGGGTAGTTAATTTTGAATCTATTTTTAATAGTTAACCTTTTGATCGTTAAAATCAATATATGCTTTTAAAGGTAATTAAGAGTTGAGTTATCAAATTTCACAGGCGTTTTCGATATAAATCGTCTGGTAATGAAACTGTCACAAACAAAATGAAGTTTATGACTATGTCGCTCGAAAACAAATGTATGTTTAAAACATTTACATATGATTAGAGACGTGTGTAGATAACCAAACTCTATAATAATAATATGGCACGTTTTCAATAAACGGGGGATAAGATAGCATATCAAAAACTCTTAGGCAGTTACCCTTCGCCTCAACATTAACTGTACAAGTTTTGTTTTGGGCACATTGTAGAGACGATTCGAGGTTCATTCTCAGGTTTTGTGACGCCTTGGACGCTTTGCTACACTCCAGAGGAGCATTATACGACACTTCAGTCTCTGTAGCAATCAGGACAGGTATGTCTATCCCTAAAATAACAGAGCTGAATATAAATATTCCCTATATGATTAGTCAATGAAAACACAACTGTTTTGTATTTGTAATTACAGACATGTGTTAGGTATCGAATGTCTTGTGTTCTTATACATGTCCCTAAATTTTATAAAATGAAACATCTCAACAAGATGTTTATTCAAAATTGATTAAATTAATGGTTTTTATTTAAATAAAATATGATAATTGATGTATTGTTATACAGATTTGATATAGTCTTTAAAATTCAATTAAACAATCCAAAAATATTAATAATGATAGTTATACTTCTCAGATATGAAAAATAATTGAAGATTCATACACAGGGCGAAAAACCATATTTAAGCAAGTCCTTAAAGGTGGCTTAAAGGTGACTTAAAGGAGCTTAAAGGCTATACAACCTTTAAGCCGCCTTTAAGTCACCTTTAAGCAAGTGCTTATAGGTCCTTAATGTCCAAACTTCTTTAAGCCACCTTTAAGCCACCTTTAAGCATCTTTAAGTGGCATTTACGCTCTCTTTACACTGCCTTTACACTGTCTTTAAGTGGCCTTCAAGTCAATATTGATTAAGCTGAGCAATAAAAACATATCTTAAATGCAAAAGCTCTTTTATAGAGATGGGAGGGGGTCATCCGAGTGATAATATAATTTCCAAGGAAGGGGGGGGTGTTCCAGGCGGTTTTAATCGTCGCTCCATTAAACGCAGATCGCTATCATCAGCATCGCTCCGATTGACACAGATTGCCGTTATAAAATTCTTTATAATTTTTTGGGGGTTTCAAAATTATTGTAGGGATGAGCGCAGTCTCTGTATCTTAATATGTGCATAAAACTAATTAAAGTATGTTTGTTTTCTATTATAAATTAATCGGTGAAATCTCTCTCTCTCTCTCTCTCTCTCTCTCTCTCTCTCTCTCTCTCTCTCTCTCTCTCTCTCTCTCTCTCTCTCTCTCAGTTCATCCGGTTATTAAACAAAATAAAGATAATGAACCAAAAATGCATGATTTAATTTGTTAATCGGTTTAAGGTTTGTATTTTTTTTTTCAATTTTCATTATTTCTAACTCTAGATCTGCTAGATACATGTTAAAGATGAAAAGACTCTCAACTGCCTTTGTTATATCGGGCAGGATATTACTGCTTTGTTTGTCTAGACATAGTTTTGTTCGTTTTTGTATATCTAATTAGAGTCTATTGTTTGTCCAACTTAAGAAAACCCCTGGAACTAACACAGAATATACAAGATATACACAACAGTTGTGTCGTGTGCCCAGGTGCATGTTTGTGTATATCTAATTAAAGTCTATTGTTTGTCCAACTTAAGAAAACCCCTGGAACTAACACAGAATATACAAGATATACACAACAGGTGTGTCATGTGCCCAGGTGCACGTCAGGGTTTCTAAAGGCGTTGAATCTTAGTATGTACGAGTATACGATAAGTCTAGTGAATAAAAGTTAATTTACATTTGTAATTCATTTTCAAAGTATTATTTCCTAGCTCTGGGTTTCAAAGATGTTACGTCTACAAATTAACAATACATGTATGTAAGAGTAAAATCTTGAGGCTCATTAATTAATGTACCGGTGATCATAAATAGGGTTTGATTATTTAAATATATGTATAAGGGTAAATATGTCAAATATACCCGGCCTGGCACATCATACAATTGTATGTACAAGTCATTTGCAATTGCCACATGCAGTAAATACGTCACCGGTAATTGGTAATTTTGTTTGTTATAGAATTGATAGTTTATAAATCATGTACATACAATTACATGTAAATATTTAAACATATTGGAACGGCGCCGCGATCATGAAAACCGGGAAATTGCGGGAAATTGAACAAATAACCTAATAGTATCAATGCATTTAATAAAAGAAATGATTTCATTTTCTTTCTTACATTTTTATAGCTATAAATAAGATGAACGTATATCTACTCGGTTTAAATTTATTAACTACATGTAAGAAAGCCTACTATAGTGAACCTAACGGTTTCCATTTAGGTATAATATATTTTTGTTCACTGAAGACCAAGTTCCGTATTTCATTCTAAATACATGCATCCATGTAATTTATAAATTAGATATAAGTGATTGTTACAAACTGAATGGTTTGTCAAAATCTTTTCAAGTAAACACATTCAATACAGTGATTCAATATCCACTGATATATAGGATATAAAAACGCTCATATATATGTAAGTTGCCGTGGCGCAGAGGACGTGTGGTGATGCTAGTAAACTAAGGGTCCCGGGTTCAATTCTCGTCGTGGCCGTTTTTTGTTTGTGTTTTTTTTTCATTTTTCTTTCTAGAACAAAAACCGTTTTAATACCTTTTCTTTCATAAAGTTAATACATTTTGTTGGAAATTAAGCACAATATTGAATTAATTTTTTTTTTAATGGCTTAAAGGTGGCTTAAAGGTAGCTTAAAGGTGGCTTAAAGGTGGCTTAAAGAAGTTTGGACATTAAGGACCTATAAGTTGTCCTTAAAGGTGGCTTAAAGATAGTCTTTAAGCTGCCTTTAAGCCATCTTTACGCTTTCTTTAAGCCACCTTTAAGCAATACATATAGCTTAAAGGTAGCTTAAAGGTGGCTTAAAGATCGTCTTAAAGCTACCTTTAAACACCTTTAAGCTATCTTTAAGGAGGACTTAAAGATGGTCATTCATCCTGTGATAATTGTGTCTTTAATAAAGTTGTTAAAGACCTAATTTAAAGAAAAATTATATCCAGCTTATTTGGAAAACACATTCGAAACAATGTGTCATACATGTATTGCTACAACATTCTTATACACTGGAATCGGAATTTTACATTGTGTGACGCGTATGACAAATAAATATTTACTTATTGTATTTTTCATTGTACATTTATGATATACAAAAATTTAATGTTCTTTTGATGAGTGACAAAAAAAGTCTTTAATACTTCCGCATGCAGGGGGCTCTCCATTCCATACATATGAAGTGTTGAAACCACATGTGTATTCTGGCAGTGGAGTGTTTCCAGCAATGAATGAATAGCCAGGTCTGCATGTCACATTACAAACAATATGACCATCACGTCTTTGCTCACATTGAGGGATTGCTCCAAAGGTTCTCTTGAAACGTGGGCATGCTGACAATTTAAACAACAATTTCATATTTTAATGAATAATGAAGTAATAATAATTTTATCTGGAATATCAGATTTTTAACAACAAAAAACGAATTCCATCTGATACTTGTAATTAAAGGATATGGAATTCTGAATTAATTTTATTTATAAATATAACCATGCCAAAAACAGGACCATTTTTAATTTTTACTTGATGAAAACCCTAAACAAAGATCACTCGAATATTACATAACATTTTTTTGTATTTTACACGAAAATTTCATAAAAGAATACCGAAACATTCATAAAGTAAGAACAGAACCGAATCATGACGTCAACGCTTTTTCTATATACTGAAGACGGACCACATCTTGATGCATATACATGTAATTAAAAGTACAGTTTCTTAATATAGTGCTAGTGATTAAACACATCCTATCAACAATTGGTGAACATTCTTACTTGGACACTGCTGTTCGCTACAAGGTAAAATTTCAGTTGCTTCTGATGTATTGCAAGGTATTCCTTCGGGGTCAGGTGTTGGGTTGTTACAAATTCTTGTTCGAAACTTTGTTCCCCCATTGCAGGTAACGGAACACTCAGAAAATTGGCCCCATAAGCTCCAACCTCCATTTACTAGCCAACAAGTAACATTATACATCTTTATGTAACCTAATATTTTCATATACTTTATTTTGAATCTCACAGACAGAGGAATGATACATTTGTTTATATGTTACCAATCTTTTTTTCACATCTTATTCCTTTGAAACCGTCTGGACATAAGCAAGTGTACTTCCCATCCTCTGTATTATTACACGATGCGCCATTTTGACATGGATCTTGTTTGCAATAATCAGGTTTCAGCTCACAGTGTGTGCCGTGAAAACCATCACTGCATTGGCATGCGTATCCACTTATCTTTTGTAAACATTGGTGACCATTACAGGGGTCATTGGCACATTCATTTACACCTACAATAGTTGTGTGTACACAAAATACTATACCACGATAAAAAAAAATGAGTTTGATGCAAAAAGGTTATTACTTACTAGAACACTGACTCGGTACAATCAGTTCTAATCCTGTCCCAGACTTATTTTTCAGATCATCCATGCTTATGATGGAATCAAAAATGTTGGCATGACAGGATTTTGTCAATTGTAGAATATCACCACGAGACAAAGCTCGAGGCACAACATGGTATCCGGATAAATAAACTCCTAAAACGAGCATTTAATACAATATTCAATATAGGCTGTGAATGTTATCTTCTTTAAAAAAAAAACCCCCATATTTTAATGAAAACAAGTAAAAGTAAACTTAGAGATTCACCTGAATCTATTCTTGAGTTAAGAATGATGTAAATATCTTCAAATGCTGATGCCATTTCAACTTCAGTCAAAAAAACGTTGTTTGGAGTAGGTTTAGATTTTCCGTTCAAAAACACTGACAGAAAAGGTGATATTTTCTGTAGAACTACTGCTACGTGCATCCATGTTCCATTTTGAATAGAAACATTCAACGACAACCATTTTCTTAGAAAAAAAAAATAATTAAATGAATATCATTTGCTTGATTGAATCAACACGCAACTGGACCTGATTAACATATTTTTTTTAAAGAGTACATGTAATACCTACCTTACATCTTCTTTTTCAATGAAAATGTCGTTTTGAATTCTAACACTTAAGCCTTTTGAATGGAAAAGGGTTACATCAGCTGTAACGTCTGATAGTCCAAACCAGGTCATAAAGGTAAAATTAGATGTAGCAATCAGTTCCGGTGGTTTATTAAAGTGAAATTTGCTTTCGCTTCCTTTTAATATCACATCAAATCCTAAAAAAATAGAAATTTAAAAAAGAAAAAAATTAACAGTTAACATTAATGTTTTGCTCCGTTATTTGTATTGTAAAATTAATTTATGATTTAAAAAAGGGTCACGGAACTTAGAATAAAATATAAATATATGCTTTATAGGTACAGTCCGACCATTAATCATTGATAATGATATCATAATAAAATACAAATATTATTTTTTTTAAAAAGATAAAATTGTATATACACATACATTATGCCTTCAGTCTTATATTTGTACGTCATCCAAAATACTTAAATGTCCGAAAATCAGGGTCGGTAAAGAGGGATATACTTATTTTTGAAGATTTTCGATAACTCTAGAATTCATTTTAAAAAACTATATTCGAGGCAAAAGACAGTATATTTCTTTATCTACATGCTGTATTTTTAACAATATGCGTATTTATGCGTATTTATGATTTATATAACATCGGCATATGTGTTTAATTGACGATTTAAAGAAACTTACTGCTACAGTTCTGAATATGTGTGCTACCCGAAAATTCAGTCGTCATATCTAATGGACATTGGGTGCATCTTTTTGACATAGATTCATTACTGTACGTTGATTTTGCACAAGGTATACACGGAGCTAATCCAGTGTCCGAATATTCTCCTGGTCCACATTTGTCTTCAAACAATACCAAGAAAAAAAACCATACATATGCGTTTGGTTTCATGTTTACTTAGATCCGCAATGCTTAATTATTATGATATAACGTTTACAATTTTTCAATACGATTGGAAATTGAATTTTATAATCATTACAATATATATTATTTGATATCTAGGATAATAATGGATAAAATGTACCGATGCAGTCAGTCGATAACGTGCTTCCTTTGTCTACAGTGCTTTTTTCAACTGGACATTGTGTGCAAAATGTGGCATACTTATCGTCTTTATAAAAACCTTTAGGGCAAGAAGTACAAACGGGTCTGCCTCTGCGACCTTTGGTAAGGAATGTACCGCTAACACATGGAACTACATAGTAAATATATATATATATATATATATATATATATATATATATATATATATATATATATATATATATATATATATATATATATATATATATATATGTATGTATATATATATTCAAGCCACATGGAAAAATGATTATAGTTATTTATAGATGTCCATTAAAGCTCACCACATGAAAGAGTGTCCATTCGGATTAATAACCCCTTATTACAAGTCGGGACAGAGTATCCAAGAACAAAGCTATCCATGCTTGGAGCGATTCCATTTACCGTCAATTTCCCCGATTCGCTTAAATCTTTAATTTTTTCAAATATTTTTTGTTGGATTTGATTAGCAAATTTCAAAGACTCTCTCTGGGAAGAATTCGTATTCTGAAAGGCAGACGAAATTCTTATCTCGACACGAATTTCATAACTGGATCTCTTTAATCGAATAAAATCTTCAACGGATCGTCGTTTTCTATATGTCAGTCCACATGTAACGGACACATTTCCTACATTGCATTCCTGAGCATCCGAACAAACACCGGCATATCCATCCTGTTCTAGTATTTCCATTTGGTTTATGAAATTAGATTTTATTTGCTCTAAAACTGTTTCATCGTCACAGCTGCCCGTGTAATAGAAAAATTCTCCCAGCGTCTCAACATGTCCTGGAAGCCGTTTTTCTAAAATTAGAAAATCATTAGGAAACAAATGAATAAAAACATAATATATTACCCTTAATTTGTAAACTTTAGTTTCACTGACATATGTTTGTCCTACTGCAATGTTATCACGTTTTTTTTTTGTTAACATTTTAAGGTTAATTTTTGATGGTTCATATTTAATGTAAACTCTATGAGTTTCTTCAAAGTTTATATTTGAATAATAAATAAATGTGTAAATTATGTTTGCCTATATATATATATATATATATTATATATATATATATATATATATATATATATATATATATATATATATATATATATATATATATATATATATATATATATATATGGTCAAATAATTGTTTTACAGACAGACAGACACACAGATAGATAGATAGATAGATAGATAGATAGATAGATAGATAGATAGATAGATAGATAGATAAAAAAATTAAAGTTATAACCTTACCGGTGCAATTGGGGACCGTGTTTAACGGTTTGAATATGCCCTCTCTATCAGAGCAAGTGAATATACCAGTAAATCCGGACCCTACAGCAGGAATGTCATATTTGTCCGAACATTGCATTTGACATTGTCGTCCAAACATCCATCTGTCACAAGATATTGCGCCATTTATTGGAGCAGGCAGGTTTTTGCAAGGGTTTACTATAAAAAAAATTAAAGGCGGCAGGCAAAATAAGTAAATTAAACCCAAAATCACATTATTTCAGTAAACCAATTATTAAAAAAATTGAGTCAAAATGTTAAAAGAAAGAATTTAAACATGCATAAATCTTGTAGATCTTACATTTACAAAAAGGTTCAATATCTCCTTTTTCCCAATAACCTTTAGTTGAAACCGATGTGGAATTCTTTTCACAAGCAATAGTTTCATTTCCAATCAAGGGAAATTTCCCCATACAGCGTAAACTACATTCGGATCCGTACGTAAATCCATCTGGACACTTGTATAGCATATATTTGTCCGTAATCAATGGGGGATTACATCGCAGTTCTTTAAATGTTAAAAAGGAGTGTTAGAAACATATATTAAATAATGAATTTCTTCATACCTCTTAAATTCTTTATTTTGACAAAGAGTGTCATTATGATCACATTGTTTTTAAAAAAGCCAGTTTTAAATTTAGTACGTTCAGAATAATATCTTTATATAGATTTTTAGAATTGGTTCAAGAAATATTTCAAAGGCAAAGAGTTACATATATATTTGGATCAGCATTTACCCTGCTGCTCTAGATATTACAGATATCTGTCACATATGATTTGATGCTTTGCTTGCAACGTTTATCAGATATCAGTGTTTATAAAAATGTATCCCCAAATTTACAATAGACTCTTCTGAACTGTATGCTGAAAACACAAAGAAGGTAATTAAAGGAATTCCTATGATATGAGCATAAAATGGCCCCCTTAAATGAAGATTATCAATTTTCTGGACTCTTTGTTTTCTTTAAACACTTAAAGACATGTCACGTCATTTCATAACTTTCCTTTTGATCAATTTGAAAATATGACATCACAAAGTTACATATGCATGTACAGTAACATTTTTCCTGGGGTTTTTTTTTTCAATTTTAGCAAAAAACGTCTTGTTGTTAAACAGTTTTTCTTTAAAAAACCACTGAGGGCATGCTTCTACAAACAAAATATTGTCATCATAGGTGTATGTATCAAAGACTAATAAGGGACAATTTAAATAAATAGGTAAAAAATATGTTTTATCAACTCTTCTAGAAAATAACGTACCAATTTTATATACCTGAAACACTTTAAAACTGGCAAATTATGGGGGCCAAACATAACCGATATCATAGATTTTTCATAATTCTCTCTGAAAGTACCTTCAACGGAAACGATTTATAAATTGATGCAGCATAGTATATATATTTCATCATAAATCATGGTGCCGAGTCCAAAGAAATGCTAAGTCTTTCTTTTAAAAATTGACATTAATGAAACAAAATACTTCTGTAAACATCCCTGTCGATGCTGATAAAGAGAAAAACACACTATCTCTAGACCATCGTAATGCTGCAGTGACAGGATGTGACACGACTTTCTATTTTCACGGCATTTCAAAGAAATCGGCCTAAAAAGTGTCCCGAAATAACTACTTAAAAACAATTAACTTACAAAAAGGTAAATGAATATCAGAAGTTAGTCTGTTATATGTATATCAAAGAGAAACTGTCCAGAAACAGTGTTATGTTTGCCTTTATTTATAAAATTTTAAATCAAAACTTCCCAGAATATGCCCGAACTTTCGTTTGCATATTTAAAACAAACACACAACCAGATACCGTTAAAGAGACAGTCAAATGCATGTACATGTATGCCCACAAACATGTATTGCCATGCCCAACCAAAATGTGATGAAAAAAATGAGCATGGGCCAATTTTTTGATAGCGCATCTTTATTTTTTTTCATGAAGAGACTTGAGAATAAAAAAAATTGTTTTGAAATTTAGTTGTCCGCTATATTAAATCGCCATTTTGACCTTATGTAGGCCATTGTTATGAAGACCATCATTTATTTTGGACTCAGAATTTATAAAGTGATAAATTACTATGTGGAACCAATAAATGATCACTTGCTGATGATAGTTTTCTCTCCCAATTAATCGAATCAGACTAAAAAAAATTCAAAATTTTCTTTAAAAAGAGCAAAATAGTTTCGTTTTAAACATTTGTATGCTCAATTTTTTCAACTATTTTTTTATATATAAAATCAATCTTACTGCAAAAAAATTTAAAAAA
Organism: Magallana hongkongensis; assembly: GCA_015776775.1. NCBI lineage: Eukaryota > Metazoa > Mollusca > Bivalvia > Ostreida > Ostreidae > Magallana > Magallana hongkongensis. Next base: position 8,454,854 of record CM027471.1, read on the forward strand.
CAAAAAGAAGATCAACTCTCTCTATTTTGGTTTGTTTAACCGAAAAAAAAGAAATATGCGACATGAAAGTGAAACATAGATACAAAACGTATTAATACAAGCGCACATGAAAATGGCACACCTCAACAACCTTTTGTGGATGATAGTCATTTCTTCATGAAATGATGATATTTTATGATTATATGCTGATACGTCTTCATATCAGGCTGATACTTTGTCATTGTATGATGATACTTTATCATCACATCGCCTTCATTATATGATACTTTATTATCACATGCTTATATTATTATTATAACATGTATAACATGACATGCTGATACTTCTTTATTACAATTTTCTTTATATGATGTTAGTTCTTCAAGTCATGCAGTCAGTTTACCTAACATACTGATATGTACAAAGTATTGGACTCGAGCCATGCTACCAAAAAATTCATTTACATTTATTGCCATATTTTTTAGCTCTATAGAAACAGCCAGATTGAAATCTGCACGCCCCGCTTATTGATTGGTCGAAATCTACAGCGGCTGAAACTGACAAGAAAGTGACAGGACCAAGTCCTTATGATTTGTGTATTCTTGTATTTTTGTTCAACTTTAATGTGCATGTAATTCATTCCAATACAAAATAAACAGTCGCCATATCGACTTTGTTCCTAAGACATCGATTTACCGTAAGACATAACTTAGGAATTTCATAAGATAAGACAAGAATAGTGAAACGGACAAGTAATGAACGAAGGAAAAAGTTCTTTCCTAAGATATAACTTTGTTTTAAGTATGCTTTGTGAAACGGGCCCCTGATGATTAAGTTAGTATAGCCAAGCAAAAAGGACGTTGCAACTAGAATTAAATCATATGGATATGAATATTCATGGTTTTATTCGGAAAATGTTTTTTCTTTGGTCAACCAAAATTACTAAGTATTCCGTATAGGCGTGTATCAATTCATCGAACTAACACACGCTTTGCAGAGACTCGGTCTGTTATACAGGGAATCAATCTGTTGACGACGATATCCAGGGAATCAGCGAAATATTAATATTACATTATTTATTACTCTGAAATGGTAAAAATAAAGTATAGGCATTAAAACATTAAATAACGTTGTAGTAAATGCATATAATGTTAAAATAGCATCATGAAATGACGAAGTATCACCATATAATGTTGAAATATCAGCATATAATGTAGACGTATCATCATAAAATGAATTTCATCCACATAGAACATTTGAGATGTCCCACACATGTATTGTCTCTTAAAAACTAAAATTGACATAAACCTTCTACATCCACCCAAAAAATGCAATATGGAGACTTATTTCCGCTTCCGTCTATTGCTTGGTATCGTATTTCTGTCTTTCCAACGCTGAATAACGATCCAGATGTTTGCCCCACCGTCTGTTTAAGTTTGACTACATTTGAGTTATCCTTGGCTTTTGGCTTTTCCCAGTTCACTATAACTGGTTGGTTATTACGATTGGCGAATGTAGAAATGTGATTTGGACAATCATATATTTCTGGATTTTCTTTATCTAAAGTATATTCAAACGTTAAAAGGAAATAAAATTACAGAATGATAGATCAAAGAAGTGGTTAATATGGATCGATTTAAAAATTTACACGGATTTGCGAACACCATCGCCTCTTGTAAAACAAATGTTTTACTTGGTAGTCATCGAGAAAAGGAACATTTTTTGTCTCGCCGTCTATAAAACTGACAACCCGATATATATTAAATCAGTAAAAAACCTTTAGAAATATTAGTTCGTCAGCATATGACTTCGGCCTGGCAGTCAATCGTACTTTAGCGTGGCGCTCGAGAAATGTGATTTTTTTATTTGGAAGACGGACTTTGGGACCTTCATGAGGCCCAAGAACTTTAATGCAGTATCAGCACCACACCATCGGACAATGGCACACACCATCTACATGTACATATCTGTATATCGGACTTTAGCGTGCCCATCGGACTTTCAAATATGTTTCAAAAAAAAAGGAAAATAGTAAACGGTACATGTTTCATGCAATGAGTTTCCTGAAACTCGTGTCGATTTTTGAAAACCCATTTTAGTTTTACGGTAAAAAAATTGTTACATTAAGTCAATATTTTTAACTTTACTGCCGTTTAACTTTTTATACCCCAGCTCCGAAGGAGTGTCTGTCTGTCTGTCTGTCCGTCTGTCTGTCTGTCCGTCCGTAACAAAAATTTCTGTCGCATTTATCTCGGCAACTACTTATTGCAGATGCTTGAAATTTTTACACAGAGTTTGTATTGGCATGCTATATCGGGGGATATATTTTTGTACCAATCGGACGTCAACTTCCTGTTAAATGACGAGTTTGCTTATTTTTAGCAAAAATTTTCAAACCAATTTTTGTCAAAGAATTCTCAGCAACTTTTTATCGCAGAGGCTTGAAATTTTTGCACAGTATTTGTATAGGCATGCCATATTGTGGGATATATTTCTGTACCAATCGGATGCCAGCTTTCTGTTAAATGTCGACTTTGCTTATTTTGCATATTCACATCAGAGCGGGGGTATCACTAGTGAGCACTGGCTCACAGATACAAATGTATCTTGTTCTTAAAGCAATAAACAGCAAGTTCAAAAGTTCATCGAGATATGAACTGTATCATGTAATCAAATCCTCTGAAACCCGAAGGGCTTCTCAGAAGATTTGATCACGTATCAAACAAGCTCATATCCTGGTGAACTTTTTAACATTGCAGTTTATGACTTATATTTACATTTTAAAAAATGGCACAGCGTTCAGAATTGTTAAAACTATCGGGTTTTTATATATCGAACCGACAAGTGATAAGATTGTGATGTCATTAAAAAGTTCACACATAATTGAACGTTTTCTCAAATTTATATGTTTATATTAGGAAGCATAATTGCAAATGTAAATATTCGTTTTGTTATTGCAATGTTATTAACAATTTAAAATATCTGTCAAAAAATTGCAATAAACTTGATCGATCGGAGCAGTAAGCCCGAACGGATAGTAAACGGAAAGTGTAAAAGTTATAACGATTAAATCAGTGAGTTACCAGTAACCACAAGGTGAGCAAAATATCTTTGCAAAACAGATGGAAAACAGTTTCAGGGACTATAAAACCTTTTTATGGATAAAAAAAATGCATAAACTGGTTTATTTTGCTGTATCATCACACAAAAAAGTATATTTTGAAACGTTTACAACAGCATTATATGTATTGAAGTTTTTAAAATATTTATAAACACATATATATCATATAAAACTATTCGAATTTTACCCGCTTATATTAAATGCTGCGTTAAAATGTAAAAATAAATCGGGTTTATTTTTCTAAAAAAAATTCATATTGCAGAATTCCAACCGCTAAATTTAAAAACTGATTGATGGCTCGTGGTCATTTTAAAACTATATTGGTCTCCTTTTAAAGACGAGTTCTGTAAAAGACATGTATATTACCCAATTTTAAAAGGTAAAATACAAGTAAGTTGGTTCTCTTTTTACTAAATAATTGTTTATAGCTTGACAAATCATATTTGAAAATTTAAAGATCTGATTGTTAATATGTTGACCATCTAGCCTCTTTAAAATTATCTCGGTCAAAATTATTGATGTATAATAAAAAAAAATTAAAATATAAAACTAATATCAGTAAAGATCATCAATGAATGCCAAAGGTTTCATTTTTAAGCTTATGACGTTTCTAGAGTCATGCAATCTTCTTTTTGCTAGAATCAAAATGAAATGTTTATTACTGTCTTACCTTTGCAATCTGGCAATTTTGCTGACCATTGTCCATTTGCGTTGCAAACAGTAAAAGCATAACTTTCCGGTACAAATCCATTTTGTGAACATTCAGTATAACACATAGTGCTGTCTGATGTTTCGATGCAATTAGGTCTACCGTGTTTTGGTTTTAATTTAGGATCTCCCTTTGGACACGTTACTTCTACATATATTGTATAACACAAGAAAAATGTATTCAAATATTTCTAAAAGAATACGGTTAGTTTACAAAAGGCCCAAAATATTTAGCAGTAAATATATACCTACTAGTTTTGACGTAAATAAAGACTATAACGTTCGCTTTAATTGCTATATTGATTTTCCTTTAAGGTAGTTTTTAAACTCCTTATAGTATCACGAGTTTATAATTATATGCATGTACTTATAACAAATGCATTTCCTTGTATATTAAATTTATACATAAAGTGTAGAGGAAAAGTAGGACATTTTTCCAAAGACCTTTTGTAGGGCTCATAGTAAGATTAAAATGAACGCTTTTCATCATAGAAAAATTCATGGAAAATACGTAAAGTTCAAATTTTAAGACCGGTTGTTTCATTATGTGACATCTAGCTTGACTATTAAAAAATACTGTTACACAAAATAGCACATGACACAAATTCAAATATCACTTCAGAGAGAGAGAGAGAGAGAAAGAGAGAGAGAGAGACATACTTTCACATAGAGGTATTGCTGGAAATCCCTTTTCCCCGCATGCGATTTTGTCACGAGATGGTGGATTTAATTTGAACCCTTTATGACATGAGACAGTGCATGTTGTTCCTCTTAGTATCTCTGATTTAGCACACCATATTGCACCATCGGTTGGGGGTTGAGGATGGTCACAAGTCTTAACTAGATTCAAACACTCAAATATGATCTACCATAATTATCATTTTAAATATTTTATTGTCTTCAATTTAAATAACAGAATACAGTTTGTTATGTAAATGAAATCTTACCTATAACACTAAATTGAAAGGAACAAAAGTCTTTTAGTCCATGTCTATCAGTTGCAGAATATACTATTGTATGTAATCCACGCTCAAACTTAGATCCCGATTGCTGACCTTGGGTTAAAGTTGCCCTAAAGAGAAATAGCATTTTTGTTAAAATTACAGAATTTTATGTTCTTTTCATTTGTAAATAAAATAAAGTATATCAAAACCTGTAAGCCTCATCCTCTCTTACTTTAGTTTTCCATCCTCTGGATCTTTTGCTTTTATTTCACCCCATTTAACAAATTTCCATGTTTTACCATCGTTTGCCGTATATTCTTTTTCAATCCGAGGACATTCGATAGACGGGGGTCTGTTTGGTGGTGGTGAATCCTCTAATAATATACGATTCTTCGCCATGAAGAAATCAAATATTTTACTCACATTCTTGCTATGCATTGTTTAGCTATGACGCTTAAAACATACCTTCTCTACATAGGAAAGCGCACACTATGGCGAAAATGATAAGTCCTATAACCCTTTTTGGCCGACTCCTATCTCCGACAGCTACTTTAAATAGAATACTTATAAAATATCAAATGTTAATTGTGTTGCAAAAGATTACATAAAACATTTACTATAAAGTGAATATGTAAACTATTGAAACTTAGAAAGTCTACTACCATATCAATTTGAGAAAAAATACCTTAGAGCAATGTTTTGATTTCCTTCAAACTCTAGTTCCTTCAAATTTTGTAATTTAAGACTTTAGGTCCCCGCGATGCGATCATTAAAGCAATGTATAATTTTATTGAATATTAAGAAATTCTTTTCTTTACTTCCACAGTAGGTCGAGATAAATAGAATGCATAATTATAATGTTCATATGACGCTTTCTACCTCTATTGTGTTTTCCATGGTCCCTTGGCCAGGGTTAAAGCCCTAGTACGCGGCCAATCCTGAACATGCGCACTACATTCACGCTAAATCACGGGAGGTTGTGTTTGGACGGAAAGTACGTGTTACTAAAAAAAGCTTCAGGTACCTAGCTGTTGCAATACGATTTTCGAAACCTGGATACACTGTACTGATTTCATAATGGTGTCTGTAACAACTGATATGTCATAAATTCGGGAAACTCTGTGTAAAACAGTAGTTGATTTTATGAACCGTCATAAGTTCAAGAAAAGTTAAATGGATCTAAGTGTAAATAGAGTACATGTACAGTGTTAATGAAGAGAACTGTTTATGTTGGGTGTACTCATACTCGGACTGAATTAAACAAGATATTTTTTTTTAAAACAACCCAGAAGATTACATACATGCACATGTAACTTAATCTCTCTATTTTGTTCATGTTTCAATTAAAGTGAAAAAAATACTACTTAGTGGATTCTATCCAGTGACCACAAAATCAAAAAGACTTGGTCACGCATCTAACAATTTCAACAGATGCATTTTCAATATATATGGCTATAAACAAGATTGTATTAGAAAGACACTCATTAAAATATTTATCTAATTTTCAGTACGAAGACCACGTTAAACCAAAACTAATTCAATGTAAACCTGTAGAACATAATTTTAGTCGGATGTCATTGGTTTAGAATGATTCAAATAGCCAAATATACTAACTACTTTCCTATATATCCCACACAAAACCTGAATATTTGAATGATGTCGTATAATATAATTAAGACTCTTAAAGCATGGTAATTGCGTAATTTGCGTTTCTTTGAATTTATTTAAACTAATTATTGTATAATATTGAAAATGTCTGATGTTTAAAAGAGGCTATATTTAAGGCCAAATTCGTATATTAAGTACGCTATACCTCTTTGCAATGTCAACATAGTGTGTAAATTTAAAGCGAGTAAAAAACATTGGTGAAAAAGTGTTGTATTTTTAATTAAGCATGAATTGAATTTTTAGATGAAAGGTATTTACAGCCTCAAAATGGTTTGTTATGTTGTTTTCAATGAAGCATTTTTAATTTCCTCCAATATCCTCTCGAAGCGATTCTACATTTTTTTGCCACATCACGATATATTGGGGACATTTTAACTGAGATGAAGGCCTGTCCCGAAACACAGTTAGATTATTCTAACAAAGCAGAGTGCAGTGAAATTAATAGCATTATTGTAGGCTTAAAACTTAGTTATGTAAATGTCAACAGTACGGTGTGTTGATGTATCTATTTCGTGAATGTCCGATATTATATGCAATATCAACCCGTGCACGCACGGGTCAAAGTCTAGTATTTATTAAAGGAAAACTAAGTACAAGCATATGACCATGAATCCCTTTATCTAAAGTATAACCCCTGGGTCTTAGTTCAGGCCTTAGCGGGTTGCAAATAGGGCTTTTTGGTGAAAAATCAAAAACTTTAATATTTACTTCAGAATCCATTCTTTCACTTGTAGATAAACTGCATGCATTGTCATATTCCCATAATTTACTCCTCTTAATTTGTTAAATTCACTTACCACTGGATACGAGTTGAGGCTTTATATTTAGGAGTGAGGGGGAATATGGCCATATAGTGAACATTTATTTTGTTTTGGATCACATAAGTTGATCAAGTAAACTTTGCCGTTGTGTGCGTCATCTATTAATTATTTTTCATTTAAACTGCATGGTTTTTTTTAAAAAAGATTAAACTTTGTGTAATTTTTTTTTATTTCGAACCGGGATCTCATGGATCTGCCAACTGCCACCTTTTCCACTGTACGAATTTTGATTAAGTGTAAAGGGTATTTAAATTGTTTTGTAATGTTTGTGAAGATTCAGTGTTTTATTTTGTTTATCGTAGTAATTTGCAGGTATTTTTCTAAAGGGTATTAAATTCGGTGAATCGGTGAAAGTAACCATTCGACAAAAGTAAGCAAACGACTTCAAAATTGCTATGACTCATCCTATTTCCGTGTCTATTAAGGTTCGGCTGAGCGAAACGAAAAAAATAATTAATCATTATACAATTATTTAATGCTTGAGCAGTCAATAGACCAGAATATTTTCCCCGAGGTGCAGGGAACAGCTCAGTATGATCTATTGCCCGAGGCCAACGGCACCAAGGGAAAAAATTTTGGTCTATTGACTGTTCAAGCAAAAAATAATTGTTTTATTACCTAATTCCTTTTTCAGTTTATTTTGTTTTCGTGCCATTATGCAATATACTAAGATTTTTTTTCATCTTTCACATGCACAAAACCTGGTGCATGCATTACAACATCTCAATTTAATATTAGTTTACACAAAGAAGGGGGAGTCTTCAACCCATTAGATTTTGAATAGTCTTTTACCTTATATGAGGCTTTAAAGCTGTTGATTATTTGATAATCCATTTTGATAACATTGAATTTGGTTTCATCAAGTACTAAAAACAGCGTCTATGTAAAGGAATATACATTTCCTGAGAACTATCGAAAGGATGTAACATTAACATACCCGCGTTCTGAAATACGTTGCCGGTCCAACAGATCGCAGTCTATTGACCGATGGTCCAATAGATCGAAGTCTATTGACCGGCGGTCTAATAGATCGCAGTCTATTGACCGGCAGTTCCAAATAGACGCAAATATTTAATTTGTAATAATACAACAAAATCCCTTTAATTAGGTAATAAAAAGAACTACTTACCGTACGATTCTTTATGCAAGAGTTCTGTATATTTCTTTAAAAGCATATAAATTTATAAATCGTTGCATAAAACAATGAAAACAGAAAATACAAATTAAAGTTGTCTAAGAACAAATCCTTATTACTATGATTATTTTTAATGGCATGCAATAGGTAAATATGTTGTGCACATTGAAGCATACATGTATATTCTTTATTTGAATAGTTGGACTTACCTCGGACATATTCGTATTGGTATGTGTTTTGTAACAGCAGACCAAACCCAAAAGGAACAAAACTCCTGCCGTGATGACTACTCGTTTCATTATGTTTATATATAAATCGAATTGCTCCTATAAGGAAACAAATTGAAATGAAATGCCAACTATAATATACATAAATAAACCTTTCATCTCGACTGACTCTAACTATTAGTAAACTAAATTTCAGTTAAGAAGTAAAAATAAAATAATGCAGTCTTAAAAAAGTCTTACTGTTGTACATGTACATTGTACGCATAAATACAATAATGATGCTACTTCACTCCACCTTGCCATAGGTAACCTCCAGTAACATTAAATGAAACTATTATTTCTCTTTTATCTCCGACTACCGCCGTATAAATTATCGATTTTTAGTGTTACATTCATTGCTACACACCCCATATAAACATGTAAGTCCGAGAGCACAATCCATGCTTGACTGCATTCAGGTAATCATTCACCCGAACCCGTTACATTGGACAAAAATTATAGAAACGCAATTTGAGGAAAAATAAAATTTGTTATCACTGCACTTGAAAGAATATATATTAAGAGACAAACAGAGTAATATCGAGGCACATATACACTGATCAAAATAAGCTTGGAAATTGCTTTTGCATAGATAAAATTTTCAAAAAAAATATTGATTTGTTTATCCTTTATTTCTTTAACGTCAATAGAATTATGGGAATCAAAAGACAAGGTTTTTTAAGGCTCGGTGCGTTAAACCCATGGTGTTCAGCGTTGGTACAATATAACAACACAATAGGTTATGCTTAAGTGGTCACAGTCCGGGAAGAGTTTAATACCTAAAAAACTTGCCGAGCATGTGTTGCAAAAACGTCTAATGGGAAAACTACCAGGACTTTCTAGAAATGAACGTCAACGGGCTATCGGGATGTTAACTGCTGTTTGCTTGCAGAGAGATGTAGCTGCAGGTCTGAAAAAATATCGGATGGATTACCTGGGAGCTACAGTGCCTCCTATAGTAAATATTTAATTCCAAAAAATGACAATACTCATCGTCTCTGGATTCAGAGACAATGGAATGAAGTATTGTTCACTGACGAGTCGCGATTTAACGTCGATTTTGCGAATGGGATAGTTCGTACATGGAGACGCAGAAACGAGCGATTTGACACAGAAAACATTATCCAACGTGTTTATTATGGCGGCAGAAATGTCCTAAAGCCATTTGCGTAAAACCGTGCTTGTGGTAGTTAATGGGAAGTTAGATTCTCAAAGACACTGTAATGAGATTGTCGTTCCTGTTGTTGCCCCCTTTCTGCGCCATTGTAATGCACTGCAACAAGAAAATGCCCGTTCGCACACTGCACGTCACGCACAAACCACCCTTCAACAAAACAATATTGACACTTTGGATTGACTCGCACGATCGCCGGATTTGTCACCAATTGAGCACGTTTGGGACATTCTTGGTGGTCGTTTAAGACAGCGACACAACGTCAACAATGTAGCGGAACTGGTCCTTTTTTTGCAGCATGTGTGGAACCAAATCAAAATTCAAGAGGTACGAAACCTGATTAGGAGCACGAGACGCCGTTGTATGGCTGTTATATAATTTTGCAAATGGAGTCCACACAAAATACTGAAATTAGGGTAACTTGAAGACGTCAACCTCTATTAAGTCTTTTCTTGCGTAACGGAGCAAGATTGACTAAAAAGATTGACCCATTTTATTCACGTTATAACAACCCCATAAATTAGTTATTTATGCCTATTATATCTTTTTTCTGTTACTGTGTTATATTAAATATTTTAATTGCTAAACTTATTTTGCTCAGTATGTTTCAACGATCCTCAATTATTGTACAGTACCGATCAGACCGAACCTACATGTAACAGAAAGTAAATCCCAACTAAACCCTAGGTTTACTTTCTGGGTTTACTCCGGGTCTACCAGAGTGGACCCAGAGTAAACCCAAAGTAAACCCAGAGTTGACACAGAGAGTAAACCCTGTCAGAAATATACCCCTGAAAGCAGACGCTAACTGTGTATCCGTAATATACAAGGGGCAGGTATTACAGGCAGTAGGATTGTAAGATAAAATATGGGTCTATTTCACAACTCAGTGCGTACAGTTAACCTCACACAATACAATTTCCAATTAAACCTTAAGTAAACTCCGAGTAAACCCGGGGTTTAGTTGGGGTTTACTCTGGTGTTAGGTTGGGTCTGAACGGTACTGTAGAACGTTTTCCTGTGTCATGCATACTGTTATAACATCGAACATGAGCAGATCAACTATGTATCGCTGCTCGATTAGTAACAGCTTGGACTATTGTAAACTAATTGTTTTTGGAGCAACTTAAAATATCATCAGTTCAGTTTTATGCCAAATTTTAATTTCAGAAATATCATTTTTGTGTGGGACCTCATGCTTAAAGACTGCTGGCAACGTGTCATGAATAATTTAATGTTTTATTTAAGTTCTTACATTTACCTTCATATCCACATGGTTTTTGGATGATCGACATTACTTGTATTTCATCTGCTAACCTCCTTAATCACCATACTCAAACTTATTATTGTTGATAATTGAAAACAGTTTTATGTGTAAAAATGACGTTTAGTAAGAATTTAGCATTTTAAATTCAAAAGGTCGAATTTGACTCGACCTAATTCAGAGAGATAAACACTTAACCCTGTTTTTATTCTAGATTTAAAAAAAAAAATATTTTATCTTTTTTTAACGATATAATGCTTTTTAAAGTATTGATAAAAGGAGTAGAATACCTTAAGGAGACTGGCTGATAGACAAAAATACCGATGAATTTTTAGTGTGATATTTTAACTATTCTCTATTATTAAGTAAGTATAAAAATATTGAAATGCAAAGTTTGAATATTTTCTATATCTTCATGGACAGGACTATCTAGCTATCTCAACTGCTAATGCCGATTTTCAATATATTTACAGAGATGTCAACCTTGATATTATTGACAGCTTTACAATGCACAAGTGTATTAAGAGCTAATTTTTTCGGACTTTGAAGAAATATCCATGTATGTATTGTAATCCTGAACACATTTATCTTTATTCGAAGTGTTAAACGTAATTGTAAACATTATAAAGGAAACACAAAATGGAAGTACTTTTGTAGGTTTTTCATGCACACAGACGTCCGTAGACGCACCATCGTTTCATGAGGGTGAATTGCACATTAAAGGGGCATGGTCACGATTTTGGTCAAAATTCATTTTTTCGATTTTAATGTTAATAATGCTTCAGTAAGGCATTTTTGATAGACAATCAAAATTTGAGTGTCATTTGTAACTCGCTTATAACTCGACAAATGACACTCAATTTTTGATAGACAGTCAACATTTTAGTGTTACTTGTTCAGTTATAAGCGAGTTACAGAGCTTACAATTCCTCGCTATGTAAACAAAGTTTTTGTTTACATTTTGAATGTTGAAGTGAAAATTCCATTTTAGACCTAATATGAATGTGTTAATCGTTAGGAACTGTTACTTTATGCTTAAAATGAATAAGAATATAGACAAATCATCTTGAAAAAGATTTTTACTTGTATATTGAACCTATGTAAACAAAGACAGGGTACGAGCCCTTGTTTACATGACAAAGAATTTTGAGCCCTGTATCTTGCTTAAAACTCATTGACGGGCACATAAATTTCATTGATCATTAGAAATGCATTCATAAAGCATTGTAAATGATAACGAGTGAAAAGCTATCAATGTGACAGCAAATCGGGTTTTCATTTGTGTGAACTGTATTCATAATCCATATCAACCTGTATCCAGTGAAATGGAGTACCTTATATGCAATATTTTGCCAAAAAATGACTAAATTCAAAAGCTGGTATTTTTTCATAAGTTATCGGAAATCAAAATCCAAGCAATACGCACACCTCTAATATAAGTACAATAGATCTGCCAAAAAAAACTTCCTATCTTGAGAACTTTAGGGAGAGTTATCCGTACAATGAGGGTACCCTATATGCAATATTTTGCCAAAAAATGACTATGTTCAAAAGCTGGTATTTTTTCATAAATTATTGGAAATCAAAATCCTAGCAATATGCACACCTCTGATATATGTACAATTAATCCGCAAGAGAACAACTTCCTATCTTGAGAACTGTAGGAGGAGTTATCCGTACAATGAGGGTACCTTATATGCAATATTTTGCCAAAAAATGACTAAGTTCAAAGGCTGGTATTTTTCATAAATTATTGGAAATCAAAATCCTAGCAATATGCACACCTCTGATATATGTACAATTGATCTGCAAAAGAACAACTTCCTATCTTGAGAACTGTAGGGGGAATTATCATTTTACGGATAACTCGCCCTTTATTTATTTGCAAAATACTGCATATGGGTACTCAGTTTCACTGGATGCAGTAGGTTGTTAATCAATTCAGGGTTGACATGGATTATGGATACAGTTTACATTAAAAAAAAACGGTTTGCTGTCAATTGACAGCTCTTTATTTACACATCTGCGAAGCATTTAAATGAACACTTAAGTCGGTGGTTATAGATGTAAGACAAGTAACCCAAATGTTGCCAGTGAACACAATGTGTAGGTCATTAGATGTTTCATGTACGATCTGTGCTCACAATCACAACATTGGTTTTTTTTAACAATTAGATTGTGTGTCATACTTCCATTAATATAACTGTATCTCGGAATTTATTTGCATGTTATTTCGATCATTCGTAAAAGCATATTGCTAGTCGTTGTTTATTTTTATTTTTTAGTAATTTTACTCTTTAATGCTATGTCCATAGAAAAAATTGTTTACCGTTGTGATCGATTTTGAAAGAGAGGATTTGAAGTCAAAGCAATAAATTCCATAAATATGATTAAGACGTCTCAGATTTCCTTGCTATACCGAGGTAATTACTCACAAAATTTAATTCCTTAAATCTATCATGACCTTTTAATCTGACATTGTCATGCAACGCCATCGTTTTGTATTTTTTTACGTAAAGGAACATTGTCTATTGGTTTTCATATTTTGTTTGGGTTTAATCCTGATTTTTTTCTCTGCAAAGCTCCCGTTGTATACTTACACACGGTGTGTACCTTGTTTACAAAAACAAAAATAAGCACTGTATTTTGTTTTTAACTCGACCGAAGTACAACAGTAAAATGCCGTGATTAAAGTATTTAAAACCAAAAGTAAAAATACACAAACATAGAAGCAGAGCAAACACAGGCCTCTACGAAACACTGAGGTAGGAGCATGCGTCATGTAGGAGTGAGCATCCTCTGCATACCGGTTACACCCGCTGTGTGCTCTTTTTCATAATCAGGTAAACGAAAAAAAAAAACCGTAAAAAAATCGGTGAATAATAAATGTCATCACAATAAGTATTAAAAAAACTAGAACAAAGCTCGTTTCAAAGCAACAAGTGGGTCTTCATTAAAGGTCGAGAGTAAAGCTTGTTCCTGCAAGAAGTTCTTAAACCAATAATAGGAGCAACTTGTTATTCTTGGTACGACTTAACAAAATCCGAATTGTTTTAATTACGAATTAATAAAAACCTTAACGTTTTCAAGAACGACGGAACAAAAAAAACCCGAATGTGTCAAAGTAAGACTTAACAATAGTCGAAAAATTTTGGTTACGAGTTAATTTCACTTTGAGCTTTAGGGTGGCAGGGGATGGATTCGAACGAAAGAATCGGTCAAAATTTTGAAATAAAGGGAAAACCTGAGGTTTGGCTGTTATTTGAGGAGTATAAATTGCTAGAATAATTATTGCATTCATATTTTGGATAGAGGAACTCATGTCAATTTCATTGATATATGACACCTTAACACTGGTAGCACTTTTCATCAGATATGGAATGAAAATGCGAAACTGTGGCCAAAATTTTTACTTTCGGTTTTGTGCTTGATAAGTAGCTAGGGTGGGTTCAGAAACACGAAATGTCACTCGAAAAGAAGGTGATTGACACCCAACAATTTGTGATTATTTGCATGGGTATACATTGAGCTACCAATTCTATAGTAGTTTATGGCAGTTGCTCAGGATTGAAGCGTGGTGATGGACCCGTGAAAATGCAAAAATAGGGCAATTTTTTAGAAAATTCTGAGACCGTCCCTGGCTTTTCTATATAGTGCTATATGTAAGTTGTACTTGTTTTATTCTGAAATGTTTAAAAATTCTCAAGAGTCGGGACCATGTGTCCCGTGCATGCAAACCAATTTTAGCAAATTTAAAAATCCACTGAAAAATTAAATCACATATATATGAGCACAATCTTACTCACATTTTCTCGACCAAAAAAATTATCCCCTGCCACCTAGGCTGCATTTTAAACCTAGAACGGGGAATTAAAATTTCCGGAAAAATAAATTTTTAATCCCCAATATCTCTGTAATGCATGCTCAGATTTGAAAACAGTTTTTAGTGACATGTTTACCTTATTAAGCTTTACAAAATACATATACTTTTTTTTTTTTGATTAAAATTTTATTTTTCGAAAAATTTGATTCACTTCCGGTTTCGACCGGAAGTAACTGATTCTTATTTACAACCTTGTTGAAGAGGGAAAATTACAAATTTATAACTATGGAAAATTTCAAGCCCGTAATTTAAAGAATTTTTGAGAAAAGACCCACAAATATGACTTTTTTTTCATTTTAAAAATGACGTAACGTCCAAACGGAAGAGACGTTGTCTTTAAAACTTAAAAATCTTTTATGGATACTAACGTGCAAAATCTCTAAAGATTTCATGAAAAAAACTTTTGAGTTATGAAGCAAAAAAGGAGTAAAAATATGTATGAATAGATTGAAGAACCCTCTAAGTGTACTGAAGACATGCAAAGGTGTTGAGGAAGCATATTGGCATTTCAGCGTCTTATTTTGACTGTTATATTCAAAATCGTGAAATTAGATAACTATTTTGGATAAGATCAAAAACTTAGTATTAACCTTTTAAATAGATGTCAACGCAATAAAATCAGGTAGTTCATTACTGCCATATCGGTGCATTATCACGTGACAACTATAAATAGCTTAGATATATTCCTGAACATAAAATGAGATATAACAACACTACCACGCGGTTTCCAAAATAAAATGAACATTCCAAATGAAGGCAAAACATCTCAGTTTAATCATAACCGCTGCTAGAATGCTATGTTCTTCTTAATTAGATAGTTATTTATCCGGCTCTCGTAAATCCTTCCCAATTTTTATAAAGTTTGTATGGAAAACTGTATGGTGCATCAAAACAACACACAACATGACATTCTAGCACTTTTCAATTTAAACATAGATCCAACTAACGATACGTTTAAAATGTCAAGTTCAATATAAACGGGATAGTGTTGTTCTAGTCGGATTTTTATATCGTAAACAACGACAGAGGAAAGCCTGGCCGAGAATAAAGCAAATTTACATACTCTTTAGCGAATGATTGATAAAACTAATATCTCTCCAAGTATTCTTATGTTCAATTCTCATCAAACACACACACCAGCTTTTTATTTGAGTTCTTAGATTAGTTATATGTTGAAAATGTTTACAATGCTTTCCGATTTAATTCACACGACATTCAACTTTTAGTCATGACGTCATCAATGTTTATATCTACGAAATACAAACTAAATTCTGAAAAAATTGTCTTCAGTATTTTTTATTTGTTTTTGGTCTTCGTATCGTTGCTCAGATATTTAAATATGAACATAATAACTAAGATTTGATATTTCATGGAATTACATGAAATTCAGATTCCATATGCTTTCTTAACACCCCAGCACATTGGTAAAAGTTTAAAATCTCTACCTTTAACGGTTGTTACGAAGTACATGTAGCGGTAACAAGCAATTTGTGAAAAATAGGGGAAGTAAATCTAAAACTTTTTCAAGGTAGAGGCTGAAGGGTTATATTTTGAAATGTCTCAACAAGTCCTACTACATCCATGAAAAAGTTTTTCTATACCACGCTAAACAAAAGAGATCTAAAAACTCATAAATTAACGCATTTTCAAATGACATTGACCCTTGACCTTTATGTCATTTTATTTGGCCAAGGTAGACGCTTCTATCCCAGGTAGTCCGAAGTCTCTATGATAAATAATAAAACTAGATGCTGTCATTCGACAGTAATACCCGCACCAAGTGTTTGTCCCTAAATAACACTGTTTTGTACCAGTTTAATTAAAAATAAAGGCCAAATGCAAGCTCCGGTAATACATTTAAAAATTATAATTTTCATAACTGAAGGATAGGATCCCTTCCCATATAATGATACACATGAACAGCACTTTATGTGCAATTTGGGGTTGAACTGTTTGCAGTGAATTTTCGGTTAATCAATAATCTTAACATTTCATGTCATAGAAAGTATAATGGTCTATATGATTATTACAAATGAAATTAAAAATTAAATTATGCCCCCTCCCCGTGGCGGTTGCCTGTTTTAGATTTGCTTATGTGTGCATGTACATAATCGTGTGCACAGATTTAGAGAAGGAGTGGGAGTGAGGAGTCCAGACCCCCCCCCCCCCCAATGAAAATGTATTTATATCAATTGTAAAATTACCAAAAATACACCTTGGACCCCAATGCTCTTACAGACATGTAAATGCTTTAACCAATTGCGCTTCAATGTTAGGTAACATTGTATGGGGGGGGGGGGGTAAATATTTAATTAATATTTAATATACTTTTATTATTGTTTATCTCAACAGGAAGTATACATCACAATATGCAGGTGTCCTGCACCACCTTAAAGCTGTTATTTACCTAAGGAAATAGTGCACGTGGATTTGAAGAATAGGTCATTAAAATACATGCATGTTACAAATAACTGATCTTTGTCTGAAGTTACGTACACAACACAGGTCTGCAGATATCATTAGCGGGTACTAGTTTTACCCAGCTCTTCGATTAGATGGGTTCACGTGTATACATACATACATACATGTCTGTGTTTTCCTTATACAGAAAAGGATTAGTTAAGATCAGCTAAAGGAATTCATTATTGTGTTTTAATTGGATTATAATTATTATGTTGACCAATACAGATAAGCATAATACATGTAGTAGCAGTAACACAATATAATGAGATGCCAGCACACATAAGTTCTACTTTCACTTTCTAAATGTGATCTCCCTCTGACAGCATACTGTATCATCATCTTTTAATATTTAAATAGGCTTATCATCATTACCTGTCCTTTCGCATTTGTAAAGTTTCTGTCATTTTAGTTGCAAAAGTTATTTTTTTCATTTGTTAAAATTGCACTATTGAGTTGACCCCATATTGACCCGGCCTGTATAAACAGTTTCTTATTTAATTTGTGTATTACTTGTAAGTAAGTGTAGACACTTATCATTTGTATATGAGATTTAATAGGAAGGGAGGAGTATTTCTTTCTTTATGTATTAAAATGCATCAAATACAATGTAGGTCATGACCTACATGGGACTTTTCTGACCCCAAGAAAAATTGAATTAAGCAATTTCCAAAATGTTAATGTGCATCAGGAGAGAAAAAGCAATCAAGAAATGATTTAAAATGTGCTACTGTACACATGTAAGAATGTATAAAGAAGACTGAATCTTTAGAACCAGGTTAGATGGGGGGGGGGGGGTGAATGCGGAGTATAAACGTTTATAATTTGAATCATTTATTGTTATTAATTTTAACTTGTCAATGGTAACTAGTTATTGATCCCAAGGTAGAAATATGACCTTTGATCATATCTCATTTGTCAAATATGCAAGGTGTAATGTAATTGTTTTTAAGAATAACATTTTTTACCAGTTTATAAAAGTTTTTAGACACCCAAATTATATTTTGATTTTAATAGATCATTCGACAATTGGGGGGAGGGGGGGGGGGAGAACAGTTTATATCTGAGTTTGTTTGGGGGCTGGGGTTTCAAGTCATATATTTGACAATTGTTTAATGTAATTTAAAATAAGACTAATTAAGCCATACTACAGTCATGAGCATGAATAGTATAGAACAAAACACAGACTAATACATGTATATATACATAGGAAGTGTTACAAAACATAGATAATTCATCTATATCTGGGTTCTTAAATTGAATCATATATCATGTACATGTTATATTATTGTTTCTTTGTTCAAGGCATTTCAAATGGTATGTAGGTCATGATCCCAAGTGCTCTTCCTGAAATTATCAAAAAACATAAAAACCATTGAGATCCCCACCTTAATCCAAAGATATTATTCCTCCTTAGGTCATGGCGCATCAGATCATTATGGCAAGTAAGTCATGACCCTAAGGGGTCATCCTGACCCCCATAGAATCAGAAATTGTCAATAATCTTTAAATTATTGATGTTTGATGATCCTATCTCTATTTAATCTTTATTATTAAGTATCCCGAATGAAATTTGGAGATTTATTGTTTTTGTACGGTTCTTAATACATGTACATGTATTATTATTCTTCGTCTTCTTCTTTTTCTTCTTACCCGCTCTGAACTTGTTTATGAGATGGCTGAACAGAATTGTACAAAACTCTAGGATATGATAGGCCTGCATACTAGTATCTAGTTGTGCACCCTGGCTTGATTTTTCTCATTTTGGGTTAGACAACCACTTTTCGGGGGGTGGGGGGGTGTCAAAAGGGTGTGGGGTCTTAAATTGAACCTTTTAGGAAGAATCGTAGACTCTATTGTAAATGGTAACTTGAAAACGGACAAAGATAATAATATAGGGTTTCATAATCATATATTGACTGTTACTGGCAATATATGGGGTTTATTAGATCTGACCCCTGGGGTCATCCCCGACCCCCCCCCCCCCCCCGAATTTGAAATTACCATATATCTCAGAAACCGTTATAATCATTACCCTTAAACCATATATATTCATGTTTCTGATGTCAAGGGACATCAAATGTTATGTAGGTCATGTGCCCTGTGGGTGGACCTGACCCCCTCATACAGCAAGTCCCTTAATATCTTCAAAACAGTTGTGATCCCCACACTTAAACCATATATATTCTTGTTCCTTGTGTCAATGGGCATCAAACGGTATGTAGGCAATGGGCCCTGGGGGTGGTTATGACCCCCCTCGAACAGAAAGTGCAAGAACATCTCGAAAACGGTTGAGATCCCAACCCCTTAACCATATATATTCTTTATCCTTAAAGGGCATCAAAAGGTATGTAGGTAATGGGTCTTAGAGTTAAATTTATTTTTTTAAAACCGTAATGCACATCTATGGAACAGTTCCTAACATATTCCAAGATATGATGTGTCTATCCATGAAATCATAAAAGGAGTTCTAGGATCTATGTTTTTTTTGGAGTGATAAACGTCAATTTTCTGCTACTTTTTGACTCCTTGGATGAAATTTAAATTTTTAAAACCTTACTGCACATCTATAGAACAGTCCCTATCATATCTCAAGATATGATTTGTCTATCTATTAAATCATAAGAGAAGCTCTTGGATCTATGCCTTTTTTAGTGATAAATGTCAATTTTCTGCTACTATTTCACTCCCTGGATGAAATTTAAATTTTTAAAACCTTATTGCACATCTACAGGACAGCCCCAATTATATCTCAAGAGATGACGTAGCTACTCCAAAAGTTGTAAGAGGAGTTCTGGGAACCATACTTTTTTTGCAAAAAACGTCATTTTTTGTTGCCCACTGATCCCCTTAATAAAATAAAATTCTGGAACCTGATCACACCTCAATATGACACCCCCAATCATATTCTAGAAGATCATTTGGCTACTGCCCCAAAAAAGATGACGTTTTTGAAACCAGTTTTTTTTTGGTAAAAAAAAGTCATTTTTCAGCCATTAAATGACCCCCAGGACAAAATTGAAATTTCCGAAACGTTATTGCGCTCTATAATCTATAGAATACCCTTTAACATATTCCAAAAGATGATTTGTCTACTGTTGAAAATGTAGGAGGAGTTCCAGGAAGAAGGTTTTTTTGTGAAAAAACGTTATTTTTTTACCAATTATTTGACCCTCAGGACTTACAGAGAATTTTTGAAATATTTTTACAAAACAACATGATACCCCAAATCAAACTTCAAGAGTTCAGTTTGCTGGTTTATAAAATGTAAGAGCAGTTTGAGAAAGTAAAACGTGACAGACGGACAGACGGACGGACGGAACAGGGTAACAACAATATACCCGAACTTTCTTTAGAAAGTGCGGGTATAAAAATTGGAAGGGATTTTGTTGGAATTTCAATACTTTTAAGGACAACAACAAATAGAAGGGGACCTAAAATCATTTCGGTATGAATAGATTAAAGAACCCCCTAAGTGTACTGAAGACATAGGTAACAGTTCCGAATCTCTTTGTCTTATGGATTCAGAGGAGTAGCAATAACGAGCTTTTCGTACACAATTGCAAGGGCAATAACTTAAGTAAGTTTTGGGGGTTATCAGGCACACCGTCATTTGGTACCGTAACTTTTGCTGATCAATTACATACAGAAAAAATTGGTTCAATATGTCTAATGATAAAAAAAGCTGACCCGTGAAAAATACAGTAGAAAAATAATAAGAATAAAAAACATAAAGAAAACAAAAGGTATTTCACCTGAAAGGTGGACAGACTTAAGAAAAACAAAAGAAATACGAAAGGTCTTTTACATGATAGGTACACAGGAAAAATGTCCACATGTGTGCAACATGTGTTTAACATATATTTTACATATATATTTTACACGTGTAAAACACATAAAAAGAGCACACATATATAAAGTGTTTAATTCCACACATGTTTAACATGTGTTTAATATGTGTCAAACATGTGTGAAATTAAACATAGCATATTTTATATGTGTAAAACACATATTCTATATGTGTAATATATGTGTTGCATTTTATATATGAAATTTATATATAATTTTTTGTTAGCAATTTTCAATAATAAAGGTACATCTTTACTTAACCTTTCATTTAAAATATATTACGTACAGCGTGCTTCATATTGCAAACTATTCCTTGATATCAATGTATAGATCATCAGTATATTATTGCAGATGCACACCAGGCATATGAAAAAATAATAACAAAAACTTCATTAATTTTTTCTCAGGAGTTTATTCTTCATTGCCATGTAACAATTCATTTCTCTCTTCCTTGTTCCTGTAAAAAAAAGAAAAATTACACAATCATACATAATTATGTATTGTTTCTATTTCATATTTAATGTACTACACCATTAGTTATTGTTTGCCATGTCTCTGTTTTACAGTATACATGTACACTTGTTACACTATCCAATGATATTACATTATATAGATTCTATATTAGAATTCATACAGAAATATTTAAGATAAGTACCTGGTAATCTAGGTCAGAATATGTATTAATATTGTAAAAGAGTGAAATCACAACAATTTTTTTAACTTACCGCTTGGTAACCTTTAATTCTTCTTTCTTCTTTTTCCTGCAGAAGCTCCCAGATGTTTCGTCTGTTGTCTTTTTTTATTGATACATAGAACTCTGGTGACAGAAAAAAATCTCGAGTTAATATATAGTCATGGTATATTTCATAGATTGAAGATATAAATTAAATTGTCATGTGAGAATCAAATTTTCATTTTAATTTTCATTTTAATTTAAATACATGCATTTCTCTAGCAGAACTTACATACATGTAGTTATTACTATACAATCATGTATATTGATATAATTATAATTCTCACCTTTAAACTCTGGCCAGAACTTCTAACATTCGGTAAACTTTTTCGATGTTAAGAATAATCTCTGAAAGAAATGAAGAAAAAATCCGCAAAATTCTTTTATAAAGTATCATTCAATAAATAGTTATACATGTATATATTTATACACATGTACATGATGCACTTTATTTGTACATAATTATGTCCAAAGAAGGGACTGGTTGTATGTTAAGTTCAATAAATGTTTGACTTGTTAGCCAATATATGTAGTATACTGTGGAATCATTTAAATTTGTGGGGGCCAATTTTCGTGGATTATGACTTTTTTGCTCTTTGTGGGGATGTAATTTCGTGAATGCATAGCCTACTGTTTCAGTGACAAAGATAACTGTTTCTAAAATTGTTTTCGTTGAGGATTTTCGAATTCCTCGAAAATTGAGCCACCACGAATTTTAATGATTCCACGGTATATACATTAGATCTGACACTTTTAAGATGCCTTAATAGTATTGTTGATTTTTATCAATATATAAGTATATCATACACATGATATTACAAAATCAGACTTACAGGTGCTGCCGTCATCTTTTTCCTCCTTATGTCCACAGGACTCTTTCCTGGTGGAGTGAATTGCCTGTACAAATAATTGCACAGCCATCCAGGGGGAGAGGGTCTCAGATTAGTCCATTGTAGAGCGGAACAGCTAAGAAAAATAAACATCAGACTTTCAATATTAAAACTAAAAAACAAATATTTGTTTAAATCAGTCACTGTATACACATGTAAGAAAAGTCATTGTTGTACATCCTAGAATTACCATTATTGAAACTATAAAAAACTGAAATATCCAGATTTTCAGAATTATATTGCTGTTTTGCAAGTACATGTACATGTTATACAATAATTAATTGTTACAAGTGCTTTTGATTGCTAAAAACTAAATCAAGCAACCGTTTTGAAGATAAAAAACTGAATTTTACTTATACTACTTACAACTGCATAAACAGTTTAAAGAGACATCCCTGCTATCCACTGCGTTAGTTTATGTCTTCTGTGACCTGTCTAAAAATAAAGTGTGTTAATTAGCATACTCACTTAAGTAACCGACTGAACATTTTAGCAAGTTGTTGCATAATAAGTAACATTTTAAACAATCAATTTAATTTTCAGTTTTGATATATCAACAACAACAACAACAACAAAATTATATAAAACTTTCGACTTGCTGCTTTTAAGTTTTATGGACTTTTATTCTACTTTCACTTTTCAAGATTGAAATGTGTCTGATCTAAATAAAAATACATTTGATAGACATATATTTAATGTTCGCTCAATTTTCAAGCATTGTTCTGTCTATAAATCTGCTTTTTTTTCAGCTACCACTGCTTATAATTGTAGCTTTGTGGAAAACGTTTACCGACAGACCTATACCGTTTACCTACATATATAGCAGATGTAGTATATACCTTTATGTGTATTATATACATTAAATCACCGTATAAAGTTGCCTTTATAGTTCATCTAAAAACTTTCATCAATTTCACCTAAGTAGATTGGATAACAATACATGTTTCTTGTTTTGAACCCGAATTTTCCCGAAGAACACAAGCTACTTGACGTGTTGTAAAATGACTAGGTTGCTACCAGCAATATTTGTATAATTTTACAATACAAATAAATGAATAAGAATGATTGACAAACCTTACCTTTAGCCTCAAATCGAATATCTGTAAATGATTGATCAACATCTTCTGCTTCCGTGACGTAAAAAAATGACGTATGATTGCAAACGACAAAATTAAAGCCAATCGAGATTTTAATCCGGAATTGGTTAACTAATAAATATTCTGTAAGTTACTCTGCAAAAGTTTGTTAGATAAATTTTATTCTTACAAATATTTACTAATAAATGCATAAATATATAGGTGAAAGTCATGAAAATAAATAATAAATTCAACATTTTTTTTTTCGTGTTTATGTTCTTTGAAACATGTATTGAACATATATTATTTTATAAATGTGTTAAACATATGTAAAATATATATGTTACACACGTGTATAATATATGTGTTCAACATATAAATTTTAAAACATGTGTTGTACACATGCATTATATGTGCAAAACATGTGTAAAATTATACACATATTTTACACATGTGGACATTTTTCCTGTGTAGAAAGACCTAATAAAAAGAAACCGAAGAATAACAAGAGGGTATTCCGTTGAAAACGGAAGGCCCTAAAAATGTCAGTCAGTATTCGGCCTAGCAGGCGATTGTATTTGCTGACAAGGTCGTTATATCGACCATAGAACATTAAAAATGATGATCTCAATCGACTGTTGATAGTTGATAGAATACCATATATATCTTTTTGTATTAAAATATCTAAATATGATACAAATGACTCAGACTCTGTGGCGTTTTTTTTTTTCTAGTTTTCTGAGATATATCAAATCGACGTAAGAATGGATGTAACAATTGTTAATTGACCATGCGTCGTCGATTTACCGAAATGTCGAGTTTAAGCCACACACTACTAAGTCAAACAAAGTACTGACATTCTCATTTTTTACTGATAAACTTAATGACATTTACTGACAATAAACTGACTTAGTGATGAACTTAGAAAAGTACTGACGCTTTTACTGGCGGTACCGAGAAACTTAGAAAAGTACTGATAAACTTAGACAGTACTGATAAACTTAGACTATGACATTAAAACATATTAATAATCATTTGCAATAGTCTTACGTTGCTGTATGCACATAAATCATGCCTCAGCTGCAAAAGGAACAATTCTACATTTAAAACAAGGATCAATATTAAGCCTGTGAAAACTAAAACACAATACGGATTAAATGTATCATATTCATATGAAGCAGAATTTTTCAAAGATTTGTACATTAAAAAAAATAATTACTCGCTATCACTACTTAGTCAAAAAAGTACTGACATTCCCAACTTTTACTGATAAACTTAGACATTTACTGACAATGTAGTGACATAGTGATGAACTTAGAAAAGTACTGACGCTTTTACTGGCGGTACTGAAAAACTTAGAATAGTACTGATAAACTTAGACAGTACTGATAAACTTAGAGAAGTAATGACACTTTTTACTGACGTTACTGAAAAACTAAGAGAAGTCCTGCAAGTACTGATAAGTTCTCACCCCGTTGTTCTTACTCCCGCTAGAGCTACAAATGTGTGAAGTTGTATTAAATAATGTATTTTGAATCATAATAAAGAAAATAAAGAATAAAAAATTATTTCACTTATTAATAACATTTTCCTTGAATAAATTTTCAATTGTATATGTAATTTTATAAGTAAAGGAGAAATTGAGCCTTATTTTTAAACAAAACTGGCGGACTTTACAATATTTATGTTGTTAGCATTAGGTTTGATTATTCAGAAACGAAAAGTCAGTAAAGATATTGACACTATTGAGCTAAACATCAATAAACTTGATCACCCATAACAACACCTAGATATAAGCATTCAACTACCCCGTTGTACCCGTGCGGGGATTTACGGGGAATATTGACACCCCCCCCCCCCCCCCCGCGGAAAAATCTAATTTCTCAAATTTGCATAAATATGAGATATTGCTCAGCCCCCCCCCCCCCTCCCCCGGGGGAAACATAAACAATATTTCTACTCTTTTAAAAATAATGATTTTGGGGTCCACGCATTTTTCATTCTAGTAAATTAATGCACTGTGTTTCCGTATACTTATGATCGCGGTAAGCTCGAAGCGCTTGTGACAGAGGTCGAACGTGTTTATCTTTTATTTTGTCTTTGTGAAATAATATAAATCTAAAAAGAAACCCTACCCATCTACAATGGAGCTTGAGGAGACGAGATTTCATCAAACCATCTGACTCAACATTGAAACAAATCAAGTTGTGTACCGATAAACCGCTTAAACATCTTATTACATATATTGAAACAAATGGCTGTGTTTTGTAATTTGAAAAAAAACAAGTGGAGGACCCATGTAACCTGTCTGAATTTAAGCGCATAATAACACAACATAATTAGCACGCGCTGATAATCACACACCGATCAAAACGATCGCCTATATTTTGACTGTTTTGCCTTGTGTAATGATGCATAGAATAACATAGTCTCAATAAAATGTCTGTTGATTCTATTAAGCGGGAAGTAGATTAGTAAGATATTAACTTATTATATATAAATCATGTTAGTGGCAGCTAGTTGATGATTGCCATTGCTTTTCCCCTGATAAAGCATATGAGAGAGAGAGAGAGAGAGAGAGAGAGAGAGAGAGAGAGAGAGAGAACGAGAGTGTTGATTTTTTCGGAAGATAGGATCAGTCCGGTTTTTCGGCACTTTTAACTTTTCACAGTGTGCATTGTCCAGTTCAGACTGTCATTCATATGCATTATTGTATAGAATTGTCTTCAAACATGTACATATAAAGCAATGATACAGTTCATAAATGATTAATGAATGTATCGTATACAAATGCCGGTCACGGGTAGTACACACATGCATGATTTTAAAACAATGTTTCCGGTTTAAGATTAGAAACATTTCATACATTTTTTTAAAAATTTTATTTAAAAAATAAGAATATAAGAGAGAAATTCTGTTTTAATTCATATCACTGTGTCAAATGATGTTCCTAATTTAAAACTCCTCCTTTTCATGTTTGAAATTTAAAAACTGTTTAATCAAAATTTTCAAATTCTCTTTTCGTTACTTGAAAAACTGGGAGGGGGGGTATTCAGGGGTGTTAAAACAACATATTGCATTATTGTTTAGCATTACCGAGCATTCAGATCTTAAGACGTGTGTGTATAGAACACGTGTGTCTGTCACCTCATTGTTCCCAATCTCGCTTTCGTGCACTGCAAATTGTCAAGAAGGGCTGTGTACAGTAGCTTTTATATAACCACTTACTGGCCATTCAGATCTTAGGAAGTGTGTGTATATATACATGTACACGTGTGTCCGTCACCTCATTGTTCTTAATCTCGCTACCGTGCACTGCAAATTGTCGAAATGGGCTGTGTACAGTAGCTATTATATAACCGCTGACCGAGTGAAAACAAATGTCAACATCCTCTCCTTTGAAAACTTTAACTTCAATCAACCAGTTGTTAAACATGTGTTTTCAGAGGTTCTTTGATCAATTAATCTGGTGTGAAATAAAACATTGATGGATAAAAGATTAAATTGACCGCTCTAAGTTAATCTTATAATTATATACATTGTAAGTTATAGAAATTAATTACGATTGCATGTCAACTTATTCAGAATTGAGAAATCAATTTCTTGGTAAACTATTTGTAACTTTTAACTTTTAATTCAAAATCAATGCTCTCTCTCTCTCTCTCTCTCTCTCTCTCTCTCTCAATACAAACACTACAAATGTTGATATAAAGTTAACACAATTTCTTTACCATGTCACCATAAATCTTGTAATATTGATTTTTTTTAGCGCAGTAGGTCTGACTACCGGTTAGCCTTACGTTGTATCCCGCATCAAATTTTACACACAAATGATTTCTATTTTTACATGTGATTAGCTGTATATGTCAAACCATTGAATTAAAACATTAAGATATTTTACGTCTAAAAATAAAAAAAAGAAACCGTGGCATTCCGAGTCATTTGCAAACATCCAACTCCAATTCCACGCCTTCCTATTTGTACAACACAATTTTATGTGTACCAAAGAAAGCCCCATATTCCCTTTTTTTTTATTCATGACAATTTTTTTACCATTTTTTTTTTTATTAAACAAATTAAATATAACAGACTCAGTTAATGCTTCAAAATTAATATTAGTCTATATAAACATTACAATGTATTTACTAACTAGGTAGCTTAATTTATTTTAAAAAAAATTAAAAAAAAGTGAAAAATAACATAAAAGAAAAATGATGATGTAAAATTTCATTCAGTAAGAGTAAAACCAATGGGGTCAGTACTTATCAGTACATGGTTCAGTTTCTCTTCAACTTATAAAATTACACATAAAATTGACATTTCATTCACGGAAAATGTTATCAATAAGTTAAATAACAATTTAATTCTTTATTATAATTAAAAATACATTATTTAATCAATTTCACACCTTTTAAGCTCTAGCGGTAGTAAGAACAATGGGGTCAGTACTTATTAGTACTTGTCAGTACATCTCTAAGTTTTTCAGTACCGTCAGTAAAAAGCTTAAGTGTCGGTACTTCTCTAAGTTTGTCAGTACTGTCTAGGTTTATCAATACTTTTCTAAGTTCCTCAGTACCGTCAGTAACGACGGCAGTACTTTTCTAAGTTTATCAGTAATGTCAATACATTGTCAGTAAATGTCTAAGTTTATCAGTAAAAAATGGAAATGTCAGTACTTTTTTGACTAAGTAGTGAAAGCGAGTAATTATTTTTCTTAATGTACAAATCTTTGAAAAAATTCTGCTTCATATGAATATGATACATTTAATCCGTATAGTGTTTTAGTTTTCAAAGGCTTAATATTGATCCTTGTTTTAAATGTAAAATTGTTCCTTTTGCAGCTGAGGCATAATTTATGTGCGTACAGCAACGTAAGACTATTGCAAATGATTATTAATATGTTTTAATGTCGTATAATATTTAAGGAATCATCTTTGGATTGTTACCCTAGAACACGTTTTCAAAACCACATCACTAGAGTTAACTTTGCTAAAGATGATATGCTAGTAAAACTACATCATTATGAAGGAGAACCTCTAAGACCGTTGAAACATTATCATTGTATCCCAAGTCTAGATGTAATCATTAATGTATTTGCCTTATGTATATAACTATTACTCTAAAACCATATAACATTGTATTCTAGTTTTTTGCCAACACCATTTGTTCACGTTGAGGATCTTTCAATTTATATACATGTTATTTGATAAATTAAAAAAGAAACATACATGAGAAAAAATCTTTGGAATGGATTATAAATTCTGACCAAAATCTTGTAGTCGTAATATACAGCGATTATTATTTATTTTGTTTTCTTTCTTGTGTTACTGTTGCTAAAAAAAATTATGAGTTTTTAATTGAATTCTACAAAACTTGAAAATGACATTTTTACCAGTATCATGAACTTAGATATTATTTTTGTAGCAGCAGAGTAACAAATATTGTGCATGCACGTATTTATCAATCAAGATTTATACAGAACGTGAAAATGACATAAATCATAAACTTTGATATTATTCTTGTAGTAGCAAAATAACAAATATTGTACATGCATGTATTTATCGATCAAGATTTATATCAAATTATCAAATATCAAATATTCAATCAAACAGATAAAACCAGCTATTAAAATTACAAAAAAATAAACATTTGTTATTAACCTCTTCTATGGTAGCACATTAAACGCATAATCTTGGTCAAATAGACTACTAAAAGAAGACTAAATATCACTGTATATTGAAATTACAAATAAGAATGTACTTATTTATATTTCCTTGTGTTTTACAGAGACAGGATAGTTATAAACATATACTTACGAGGCGTAATCTTTTTAAGTCTCTAGATTTGGTCTGAAAGGAATTTATAGTTTAAATATTGAGAGAGATAGTGGCCTAACGGAAAAGTTACAAAAAAATACTCAAAACTAAAAGATTCAGCACTTGAAAAAATTGCTGTACTATTTGTTATCCTATAGACACTTATCACGAGGAAGCAGATAATACTTGAAATGTTGTATAACTTAAACCTCTATCAAATTACTACAGTATGTAAAAAAGTGTTAAAAAAGAAAATAAGGAAGACTTCCTTTAGGTTGACCTCAAGTGAGCTTTTACGGTGTTATATTTTCTTTTGTCCATCAGTTCACTTGTCTTTTAGTCTTTCATCTGTCTATTTTTCTTTAAACAGTACATTCTTGAATTCTACCTTAAACCACAGGGCCAGTTTTTTTTTATCATAATATGCTAGCCATAATTCATTTAGGATCCATTTTTATCTGTGAGACTTTTTGGTAGTCTATCTAATTTAAAATATGAAAAAGATCAAATCTTTAAAAACCTTGCAAGAAACACTCCCAATGAATAAATGTATTTATAATAAGCCTTTTGAATTAGTTGTATGTCTTGTTGTTAACACCTAGCAATCAATATCTGAACCAAAGAATAACCTCAAAAAACAACAAAGTGTATGTGTGTTAATTTGATTTCCAATCATCGTTCCTCCTCACCCCAGGAAATCCTGATAGAATAGGGAATTAATTCTACTATTTTCACTTTTCACCATTTAATTTTTGCACCCGTCCATTTCATTGAAATACCTATTTGTATTTACTCCCATCGATTTAATATGTTTTACTGATCTATAATGCCTTAACACGACTTTCAATTTTTTTTTGCTTAAAGGTTCTTGGGAGTTGATTTTAATCAACTCTCCTATGCAGTTACTCAGACAAACCGAAAGTGAAACAGTGTTTGGACCTCATCACAAATCACTGCTGCTGACAAGACTTAGTTCTTGAAAATAATCGATAAATTCGATGTAATGTATGCTATTTAAGCATTGTTTTTCAAGCAAACTTATTTATAAATACCTTGAAAATAGTCAGATTTTAAATGGTACGAACAATTCAAATATTCTTTGTAGTTGTATGTATTCCTACGCCAGAGTTCAATTTAGTCTCGTTCAACTTGACGCTCGGCTGTCTCCGTAAATCCTTGCCGGAGATTTACGGTGTCAGCCGAGCGTTTGGTTAAGCGAGACTAGAGCTCAATATTGCTTTGATACATACACATAACAAAAAAAAAAACAGTAGTTCATTATCATATGACCACACGCTGAATATTTAGTATATATACCATTCATAATGATTTAAATAAACATTTAAATATCTTTTTAATTCATTATAAAACTATATGCTCTTACACATGATTGTGTAAGGAATTCTGAACTTTTGCAAATGTTGACACTTACTTTAATCTATAGTGTCCTGATTAAGATCGAGCAGCAATTACAAAATCCTTTATGGCTTTAATCTCAGAAATCAATTATTAAAGACAGGATTTTTTAAAACTTGTTTCTTAAGCCAAGCCACAAAGTAAATTGGTAAATTTTGGCAGTTTTGTACAGTTGTGGCTGAACAGTTTCAACTACTATAAAAGGGAGAAATCTTCAACGGTTTGATAAAAACCTTAGTTAATATTTACTGCACCTGCAATCAATGTTTTAAGCAAACATTTCTAAGCATCATCCATGAAAATGTAATTAAAAATCTTGGCCCTTGAACTGAAAGCAGTAGATTATATAATTGTAATGAAATTCAAAGCTTTTGTACATAATCATTTCAGATATGATTCAATAAGCTATTAAATATCAAATGTATGCATTCTTGAACATGAATTTATTAAACCACAATCTAAAACCTTCTACATTCTGTGTCATATAAATTATTTGACCAGGTGCTGTTTTCATATCATCAAAAAGTTTAAAACTTTGATTTTTTAGATCTTTGTATTGGTCTATTATATACTGGTGAATGCATCAGCAAGAATTTAACACACACAGCAATTAAAGGATACATTAATTTCAAATTGAAGTAGTATTAAAGAAAACCTAATATACATCTCTTATATATACAATCATAATATATATAAATCAAAAAAGTTTTTTTTTTTACCTCATGCAAATAATTCTAAATACTTGCAAATCTTGCAACAAGGAAATTGCAATGTTAAGCAAGATTCTTAAAGAGCACCTAAAAATATGAACACATTAATCCATGCAATGCCAGGTCAAACCACTTCATGATGGGGTAAATGGCCTGACATAATTTTACAGGATAACCAAATATTGATAGGAAATTCAATATCAAACTCCATTCTAATACCCTTAACCTTTTAACATGTCTCAAATATCTAATGTTAAAAGATTGGAAATAGTACTAAGGAAAACATCGCTGTTCTTCTTTTAAAGTTTCGCTGAACAAATATTTGCTCATTATAGAAGAAATTTGTTGTGATGTCAAGTACCGATTATAGCTCCCGATCATTTGATTACTTTGCAGTAATCTAATTGGGTATGACCACCCGACACCCCCCTCCCCCCACCTTTTTATCAATTTGTTAAAGAAAGGGCCCTAAAGGACTAAAACCTTTCCTCAAGATAAAGAAAACATTTCTGCTAAGTCCTGCATTATGTTTAGATTAATCCTAAATTTTATTGCAGATCAACTTAACTTCAAAATTCTGGTCTGAACATGCATGAGTATTTATCTACCAGACCTTTTGAATGTCGGCAGTCACGGTGCACAGTTGTTGCACCTTTTGGGGTCAATCCAGTTTAAAAGACACCATTATTAACAAACCTGAATGTACATTGGAATTTAACAGAGATACCTATCTACAGGTAATCAACAAGCAACCAGGAGAGAGAGAGAAAAAAATAAACAAGAAAGAAGGAAAATAGATTAAAGATACCCAACTGTTTGTTAATTAATTCCAATCACAATGAAGATTGGTAAAGCATCAAACCCAACAGCTGACTTCTGTACAGATAGGGATAAACGCAGTAAATGTATCAGATTCAATGTGTTTGGAACACCTGAAGTATTCAGTTAAAAAAAAATTTTTTACCAGACTTTGTTTTCAACAAATGGAGCAGACTCAAACATAACTGTTCATTACAAAACATGTTATGCAACTTTTCGGTATAACGTACAAATAAATACTTAAAGGACATAGCGACTGAACTATTTTGAATCAAACTTCAGAGGAACAGCAGCACAAATCAATGCATTAGAATTCAAACATTTCACTAAGTATCTACCTTATAGACTAGCTGACACACTTCACAATATGCATATGTCTTTTCTCAGAATTTCAATCTCAGTAAGAATTGCACAAACCTCCTCCGCTAAACACTTCAAATCTATGATGAGAAACTGTTCAGTATTATTTCAAAATTATGCTCTTGCTTTATAAAATTTAAAGTTCAGATACATTACTTGTTTAAAAAAAAACAAATATCTAAATGAGCTACTCAAGGTAAGAATCTTCAGACATGACATTGTAGTATATGCCATTATATGACCCAAAGCCTGCAAGAGATGAATTGTGTGCTGGTCAACTTTGATGATTGTGAACCCTGCAAACAGGTGAAAGAAGACTTTCATCACTGCCATCAAAGTTTTCCAGTGGTTAAAAATTTGTCTCCATTAAATGTACAAGTTACCACATCACGCATGTTACCATGAATCACGCTGAAAAGCAAGTGGTGTTCATGGCAGTTTATATAGTCTCATGATGCATATTTCTCTTGCCCTCGACCAAGAACGTTTAAATCTTTTTTGGATGGACAAACATTAGGGATGGCAATTAATCTAATTGGTATGTAATGACAGCCATGTCAAGCCCATGTACGTAGAAACGCGGTGTCCTTGTTTTAAAAAATCGTAACATTTCCTGCCTACATCAGGTCTCCCATACAAAATGTGCATTTTTCGAACAACACCAGTGCATGCTATGCTTGACGCACTTAGTCATGGCTCTGACAACAGGACAAGACATTGGAATTTCTTCGCTACTTGTCCGCTTTTATTATTTAAGCTACTCAGTTCAGGCCGGCAATATAACAGTGAAACTGTTTGCATTGAAGTCTGCAGAGCTAATAAAAAATCACTTGATTCTGAATGCACCTCAACAGTACTGCAAGGTTTACATTAATTGGCACATTAAATATGCGGAGAAATTCATTCTATGCCGCATTTATTGCCTATAATGATGCAAATATTGATCTAAGGAATGAATTTCAGCTCTTGTTTACCAGCAATACTCAATTTTTTTTCCACCCTTGCTACCATTTATACATGTACAATGTTTGAATTCCAAAGTTATGTAATTTTCACCCCTCTTTTAAGATTTTTTTTTTCTAATTCACATGCATGCACATCTGAATTCTAGCCGAGATCCTAGCTGTCAGGCCCAAATCAAAAACATGCAGTCAAAAGAAGTATCATCATACAAGTTATAGATCAAAAAACAGTAAAAAAAAAAGAATGCATTACTGGTACTATGGTTCGGCTGAATTATGAGGTGTGCAGTGCATAATACATGTCGATTATGAAGATGATATTGATTCAAATAAGCTCTTAAAAAGGGGTGGAGTTTTCTAAACGTACCAGTGGCTTAAGGTATAAAAGGTTCCTAGTACATATATTGACTAAATTTGATAACAAACATTTGTACTCTGTAAATTATTCAGCTTAAACTATAATCATAAAAGGATGCACTTGCACCTATATTTGTAATACGTTAAAAAACATACCAAAGGAAAACTTCATAAGTAAGCAAAAGTGCAGCATTTTTTAGAATTCAAATCTTAATTTAATTAGCTATAGGCACTATTCTTAATTAGTTTTCTGTAGCTCATTACAAATCACTGGGTCTTATAAGCATAAATTAATATTCTGTTTGAAGATTACAATAAACACGTAAAGTAAAACTTCTTTTGTACAAACAAGGATAATCAATTAAAATATTTTAAAAATTTGATATAGTTAATTTTTGGCAGTGTCTGGAAATATTCTCAATATTTCCACAAAAATTATGAATTTATAACAGTACAACTCTGATATATAAAGAATTTGTGGATATAGTGAATAAATTTTCAAAGAATATATACTATATAACTATTTTTTACAACCAATTTTTTTTAAAGGTTCATAAATATCATTGTACTAAATATAAATCTAAAATCTACAGTAGAAAAATTTTTGTTCTCTACAGGAGTTGAATTTAGGACTTAAACTGCCTACAACCATGCTGTTTCACTGAATACCAGTATATGGACATCCGATGTAAGGCTATTACGGCAATTAATTACATGCATGTTTCAAACATGACTTAAAAATTCCTACCTGTGGAACCATTGAAACAATGGCTTTTCAAATAAAGAAGACAATTATGGTAATAATTGTTTCAATACTTCTTTTGATAAAAAACAATGAGACCATGACATTTCATCATGAATAAAAATAGGAAAGAAAAAATATTGCCACAGCATTTAATTTTTGCACCCGTCCATTTCATTGAAATACCTATTTGTATTTACTCCCATCGATTTAATATGTTTTACTGATCTATAATGCCTTAACACGACTTTCAATTTTTTTTTGCTTAAAGGTTCTTGGGAGTTGATTTTAATCAACTCTCCTATGCAGTTACTCAGACAAACCGAAAGTGAAACAGTGTTTGGACCTCATCACAAATCACTGCTGCTGACAAGACTTAGTTCTTGAAAATAATCGATAAATTCGATGTAATGTATGCTATTTAAGCATTGTTTTTCAAGCAAACTTATTTATAAATACCTTGAAAATAGTCAGATTTTAAATGGTACGAACAATTCAAATATTCTTTGTAGTTGTATGTATTCCTACGCCAGAGTTCAATTTAGTCTCGTTCAACTTGACGCTCGGCTGTCTCCGTAAATCCTTGCCGGAGATTTACGGTGTCAGCCGAGCGTTTGGTTAAGCGAGACTAGAGCTCAATATTGCTTTGATACATACAATTTTCGAGAAATATTTCTATTACTGATACATAGTTTGATTGAATTAATTTTTATCTTTAAATATTATTTAACATGATTCATATAGGGTTTTCTCGACATCCTTGTCGAAAAATTCCAACAATTCATATTATAAAAACGGGCGTAATTCAACTTAGCAACTACATGTACATGTACTTGTCATGCAAAATAACTTATCATTGGTTTTAAAATAAATAAACATCGACAAAATCATCTCTCGTTAGTTCTTCAGTACTTTGATTGGAAATTTGAGAAGCTTTTCTGACAAGATGAATTGGTAAGAGAATATTATAATACATATTAATATCATTGTTCAACTCAGACCGTCGGTGTGGCACTACCCTCACCCCATAATCAATATTATGACAAATCTGATTCACATAAACTGAAAACGTCCCCATCTCATATTGCCTTTGTTGACAAATAGGTTTTGAACAAGATTTTTAATGAACGGTTCATTAAATTGACTCCATTCGTATAATTTCAACTCACCTTGATTCTTTTAATTCAAGGTGCTCTGTGTACCCAAGGATTTGTTTTTCTTTGGTCAAGGTTTGATTAAAATTCTAAAACAAAAGGAGGAATAAACAAAATGTAATTTGAAAACCCCATTTGAGGTTTTTGTAAAGTTAAGCTAAAAAGGGATGAAAGAAGACAATTAAGTATTGTTTCTCACTTAAATAATGTGTCCCATGAGCCCATATCAAAACCTGACCATACGAATCGGGTAAGAATCGACTTCATAATAAAGGTTCAATTTATATTGCTACATGAACTGCATTAACGATTATTAGGGGATTGAGATATAAAAGTTTTAATGAAAACGCGTTCTGAAGTGTGATTTTAAAATAACGGCATTGAAAATTATGACGCTTAAAATTGTATTGAAATGTTTCAATGTATTATGTTGAATTAAATCCTCGACACAAAACATTAAAATAAAAGAGATTAAAAAACACTTACTTTTTCTTTTTTGTGCAAGCCTTAAAGCGCTGGTAATGCTATTGAAAAGTATGGCGTCGGCTAATCACAAACCCTTATTCTAAAAATAAATTGAAAGCACAAGCCTAGCTGCCGGTAAACTCACAAATCCTATCATTATCTGTATGATATAAAACTTATTTTTTTTAGATACAATATAGAATTTGGAAAGCTTTAAATTCAAGTGCATAAGCATTTGTAAAATGTATCATAATACGATTGATATAATGATGAAATATGTTTCAAATTGTACGAAAGTAAGCCCATCGTATTAATTCAAACAATAAAATCCAGTTTCTGCAGTTTACTGTTTAAATCTTTTTATCAAATTAATTGGTCTGAAAAAAAGTCAGGAATTTTAACTTAATTATTGTTACAAACTGTAGCGCACGCTAGATAAAAGAAACAGGCAAGTCAACTTTAATGGAAATTGAGTCTGATATAATCATGAATATTCACTGCAGATCACGATTATTTTAGGTTGCTGAAGGTTTTGACCCGTCGATAAATGTGAATATAGATTTCAGTCATGTCAGTTTCCTCAGAGTTATGAATTGCTATCAATTTCCGTAAAAAAAAAAATAGAGAAAGTCCTACTTGATGGATAAAAATGCATGTATATTGTTGTTATGTTAAAGAAGTGGTTAGGTTTCATTTTTTTTTTATTTAAATGCAAACAAAAGGAGTGATATAGGTGTTGAAACAAAGGTTAGAAAAAAATGCCAACTATTTTACGTATTATCCGTTTTAGTTTTCTACCTGATAATAATTTGTCATAAGATGCATTTTAAAAGTTTTTGGTCTTACCGAGACTTTCATTTAGTATACAGAATCAAAGTACTGAAGTACTGACGGGAGTTGATTTTATCGATTATCATTTATTCAAAATCAACGATATGTGATTTTCCATGGCAAGTATTATCAGTAATCGAAATATTTCTGAGAAATTGTGTAGATCCAGGCAAGATTGAACGCTTGTCTTGTTCAATCAAACACTCGGCTGTCTCTGTTTATCTCTGACATACAAGAGAGACTCTGTTTTGTCGGATATTTACGGAGACAGCCAAGCGTCTGGTTGAACGAGACTACATTGAACTCTAGCGTAGGAATACATACGACTTTAAAAAATATCTAAACTGTTTGTACAATTTAAAATCTTATTATTTTCATGGTATTATTAAATAAGTTTTCTTGAAAAACAATGCTTCGGAATACATAGCATCGAATTTATCGATTATTGTCAAGAACTAAGTGTTGTCAGCGGTATTGATTTGTGCTTAGGTCCAAACACTGTTTCACTTTCGCTTTGCCCGAGTAAGTGCATAGGAGAGTTGATTAAAATCAACTCCCAAAAAAGGGCTGGCCCCTGTACTTAGGGAGTAAGAGGCGTCTAAGGTTTTTTTTTCAATAATTCCAAATCTTTTCGTTGTATTCAATTTGATGGTTTTGTTATTTAAAGTAAGTATTTGCAGAAACAATTTTTGTCAGTTCGGTCCATTTTTATGGGGGTGTGCACGTTTAGGAAGTTGTGAACGGGCTTCTTGAATTGCACTAACTGATTCATGCAGCGCGTAAAGACGATTCCACATACAATTCCTAATTGTTTTTATTCACATGTACATTTTCATTTCATAAAGATGAACCTCTTTGACCTTATTTTTGTTGTTTGTTTCAAAAATGTGCCCCTCTCTATATTTAGATGCATTACGAGACTCAGGTAAGCGATCGATAGCAGAATCGCTAGCTGTATTCAGGCCGTCGCCCAGACGACAGTGCATGTGCTTGTATGGCTAGACGTACACATGTTTAACGCCTTACTGTTTTACTGTAACCACTCGCTAACTTGTACTCGCTATCTTCCGTGGAAAAAAATTGCATGGAAAAAATGTTGTTCAATGTCATCAAATACGCTGTAGCCTAAGCAATCGAAAATAATTAACAAACTGTATATTGACACATTCACAAACATTTAAACCCGCAATGTGTTTTTTACACATTTTATAAAATGTAAACTCAATGACTGAATTCTTTACCGTTTTCCGCTTCCGCTGTTCATAAATTCATTAAAAAACGCGCAGATTCAAGTGGTAATATGTCGTTTAATATGTGATTTATGACGTCTATTTATATTTTTTTCATGAATATTGTATTATTATTTTAAGCTTGTGGATGGATTGAAAACCAAAAGGACTCTGAAAATTAAAAAAATAGACGCAATGTAAACTGCATTCACAGTACATGTTCATATTGTATGATGTGTCTCAAAAGTTCCTATTATTGACTCGTCCATTATAACTGCGAAAAAAAAATAATAAAGGAGACATTCTGACGCGGAGTCATGTAATTGAAATTTCCATTGGTCAGAATGGATTCTTTCGTGGGGGTCTATTGGGTATAAAAACCAATTCAATCGTTCAAAGTTTTGAATTGTTAACGATATATCAGATCGAATGTTTAAGAACGATTTATAAATCCAAAATACAGTCATTTATAATCGGTTGACGCGTTGGAATATGTATTGCACCCTATTAATTTAAGACGAATGAAATCGTTAAGCAGATAGAGAAAATAAACCTCCCTTGCATTTAAGTTCTTCCAGTTAACTTTCCAGACTGCAAGTTTTATAAATTTATGATTTTGTTTGTTAATAATAATTCATCACCAATTATAAATTAACAATGAATGTACACCCTAGTACGCTAGTACACAATCTTGTTGCTATCCCCCCCCCCCCCCGCCATGATACCTATTTTTAAATCAGGATTACACACGTGCTTGCATGTGGCTGAAGACAATCTGGAGCTTTACTGTTAACTACACTGGAGTCGGAAGCAAATTGAAAGTGGGGGGGGGGGGGCTAGACTGAGCTTCAGAAATAATGGGAGAAAAAAAATAAAATTACGAAATTCCTAATTCGTGGGGGGGGGGGGGGGGGGGGGCTAGTATGCTTCTCAATGTTTCAAACGTTACAATTATGTTTCCTGCGGGAAAAAAGTGGGGGGGGGGGGGCCTGAACCCTCTATTCTGCTATGTGCCTAATGGTTAGGTCTAACTTTACAATAAAAGTGGAGTTCTTTACATTAACTTTAACAATCAAGCCCCCCGGTTCCGACGCCTATGAACTATAAGCTATCGATATCATCTCTTTTGATATGTATATCTCCTTAAGTAAGTACATGTAATAACTGATACATGTAATAGTGAAAACCATAGAGGAATGCATGATCTCTGCATTATAACTGCTTGATACAATATTTCTTTTTTCCAACATGCTTTAAATCAATGACAGTGTGAAAATATATGCTTGACTTCATATAGGAAATTAACAAAATAAACAAAAAAGAATAAGAATAAACAAAACAAGCCAACAAACAAAATTGATCCAGTTAAATAAAATTATCAAACATAAACCTCAAAAACAAACTACAATATCATCCTTCACCCACAATATTGCCTTTTCGATATTCATCATTGTTGTAGACCCGTGTAACAATCTATTAAGTAGGTGCTTGCACGACAAAGAACCCCTTGCTGATCAACGTTTTCATTAACGCATATAAAGAAAAAAAATATTTTGATTTTTATTCTAATTTCTTATAATGTAAAAAACGAAATTTGTTCTCAGTCTCTGTTTATGCTTGTCTGTTGGCGGTTAATCTAATATTAATACTCACTGAGACTCAACGGTTCGTATTTTGAGTTTCTAACTGCGTTAAAAATTAATATCGGCATTCCGATAATTAATAAAAATGATTAAATAAAAACGGTTAATATTACCGTAAAATTACTGGCATCGGTCTTCCCCTTGCGTGGATCTAGAAGAAAAGAGAGAGGGTTCTAGACCCCACCCCCGCAAAATTTCTTTCAATTACATGTACATTATACAATTACCAAAAATATGCCTTTGACATCCCAAGGCAAACTTAAATAACCGTCAGACCATTAACCCCCACCCCGAAACATTTTCTGATCCGCGCATGCTCCCCCTCCTCGAAAATCAAAGTTATTCTTCAGAGCCCCCTGTAAAATTTCCAAGATCAACAGATTTATTGTCGCTTGTGTTCGATAAAAATATTTGTGTAAAATGCAATAAGTTTAACAAAATAAAATGCACATGCAAAAAACAGTATGCGGCGAATCAAACT
The DNA here is from genome assembly GCA_015776775.1 of Magallana hongkongensis. Lineage (NCBI taxonomy): Eukaryota > Metazoa > Mollusca > Bivalvia > Ostreida > Ostreidae > Magallana > Magallana hongkongensis. The sequence continues at coordinate 8,495,810 of CM027471.1, forward strand.
ATAGACAACTTTTAAAGATATGTATTTGCTTATATACATGTAGTATAGTACTTTGTTTCATTTACTCATCTAATATTGTACCACGGTCAGGTATCAATTTTTTGTATTACGTCAAAAGTATGACGCAGCTACGACGGAAGACCAAATCTTCGCTTGCGAGCTCCTCTCTAGTTCTTTATATATCCCTATATATTTACACTTGCAAATATTTTTCCTTATATAACACTGTTTGCGCAATCCACTGTTATTCTTGCATAACATCATTATGAGTCAAGAGGTCAAAGTAGCGCATGAATAATCTAGGGCACTACTTTTTCTATGTGCTCAAACTGACTTGTGCTGAAACACAACATTTAAATATAGTATTGGAAACAAAATTTAGCCATAAAAAGTAAACCTATACAATCCGTATTTTGTTATACGAAGTTTTATTCATTTATTTTTTACATAATGTAACATTAATTTCGGGGGATAAATGATTAATGTAAGTTACAGTAGGCCTGTAAACAGAATAATGTTTATGGATCGACATCGCAGCGAGGCGTTTTTAAAAATTATAATCGCAATTTGTCAAAGAAATTAATTTAGTTAAAATTCATTTCTGACTTAATTACAAGCTTCGATCAAGTTCGCAAACGCAATATAACAGACATTTCGTGGTTAGACCATTCACGAATCACGGTCAACTTAACTTGTTTTTAACTCCTTGTGCTTCTCTGTTCGATTTGTTCCATAAAAGGAAATTAAGTAAAAATTTCTTTTCTCTTTAATGTCGGAGGAAAATCATTGTGCTCTTGAATTTGATTCTGCGATAGAGTGTCCCCTGAAAATGGCTAAGTAGACTCTAACTCAACTTTTAATCGCTTTGTTTGCAAATGTCCAACCGCTCTGCGACTTCGACAGAAGTGGTGCTATTCTGCCAAGCTTCAATCGGGTTTTTTTTCAATTGCACAAGTGAATTTTCTTTTCAGTTGCACTTTATAACAATAAGAAAGTGTTGTACTGTCAAAAGCAGAGTCATATTTATTTATCATGATTATCAAATATTTGAAACTTTGTTGTACAATTATTTTTCGATAAGTCATCTTAATCGGAAGAGAAAATATGGAGCATTGTTATTGTCATAATTTGTAAAAAAAATGTAAATATAAGTAATAAGGTATCATTTTGAATGTATATCGGAAAATTAATACGAGTTGGTACGTGATCAAATCTTCCAAATGATCACGTGACCAACTCGTATTTATCACACACTACCCTCGAGGAGGGTTTGAACTAACACCTTGAATCAACTCTACATGATAATGCTTTCCCACAAGTTACAGCTTTCTGAACTGATTTGCTTCGGAGAAGAGAATTTCTAACCGGGTTTTCCAACGGAAAAATCCGGTTATTAAAATGGTGAAAATGGCGGGCGGGCGGGCGGGCGGCTGCCAAAAGGGTACCCTCATTGTACGGCTAACTCCTCCTACAGTTTTCAAGATAGGAAGTTGTTCTTTTGCAGATCAATTGTACATATATCAGAGGTGTGCATATTGCTAGGATTTTGATTTCCGATAATTTATCGAAAAAATACCAGCTTTTGAACTTAGTCATTTTTTGGCAAAATATTGCATTTAGGGAACCCTCATTGTACGGATAACTCCTCCTACAGTTCTCAAGATAGAAAGTTGTTCTTTTGCAGATCAATTGTACATATATCAGAGGTGTGCATATTGCTAGGATTTTGATTTCCGATAATTTATCGAAAAAATACCAGCTTTTGAACTTAGTCATTTTTTGGCAAAATATTGCATATAGGGAACCCTCATTGTACGGATAACTCCTCCTACAGTTCTCAAGATAGAAAGTTGTTCTTTTGCAGATCAATTGTACATATATCAGAGGTGTGCATATTGCTAGGATTTTGATTTCCGATAATTTATCGAAAAAATACCAGCTTTCGAACTTAGTCATTTTTTGGCAAAATATTGCATATAGGGTACCCTCATTGTACAGATAACTCCGCCTACAGTTCTCAAGATAGAAAGTTGTTCTTTTGCAGATCAATTGTACATATATCAGAGGTGTGCATATTGCTAGAATTTTGATTTCCGATTATTTATCGAAAAAATACCAGCTTTTGAACTTAGTCATTTTTTGGCAAAATGTTGCATATACATGTAGGGTACTCCATTTCACTGGATAAGGGTTGACATGGATTATGGATACACTTTACATAAAAGAAAACCCGGTTTGCTGTCACATTGATAGCTTTTCACTTGTTAAAGATTTGCTCAATATATTCTTATGAAAAATTCGACCCCCTAATGTAGCCACTCTACTCCTGGGGATCATGGATTAAACAAAAACGAATTTACTGTACATGAGGATGCTTTTACACAAGTTTAAGCTTTCCTGGCTGATTGACTTTAGAGATGATTTTTAAATATTTATCCTATATATTCCTATGTAAAAATTTACCACCAATATGGCCCACCCTACCCCAGAATATAATGATTTGAACAAACTTGAATTTGCACTACTTAAGGATTCTTCCGCACAAAGTTAAGTTTCAGCTTTCTGGCTAAATGGTTTTTGAAAAAAAGATAAAAACAAATGTTCAATGTTTTTAGTTATCTCTCTTTGAAAGAAGGTGTGACCTTCATTTAAACACACTTGAATTCCCTTTACCTAAGGATGCTTTGTACCAAGTTTAGTTGAAAACGGCCTAGTGGTTCTGGAGAAGTATTCGAAAATGTAAAACGTTTAAAGAAAGACGGACGGAAAGACGGACGCTGGACAAAAATGATTAGAAAAACTCACTTAAGTTTTCAGCTAAGTTGAGCTAAAAACTAAAAATGTTCTTTCGCTTGAAAAGCTAGGTGCTATCCCTCAGTAAAATATTTTTCCTCATTCATCGTTCAAATGTATTTTACATGTACAACTAAACACAAAAAAGGCAATGGCATGTCTCTCTTTCGGGAGGGGGGGGGGGCAATTTATCTATCATATGGTTATTCGTAAAGTTTCATGTATTTGCAGGTATCACTTTTATGAGCTATTACACCGCAGTTTGCAAATAATCAAAGTACTGAGTGTCATATTAAAATTCATCATTGTATATATTTAGTTTCGTATTTTAACTTAACTACATATCTCGTGGTGAGCCCCTTAGTGTTTTAGTCTTACGAATGTAATGAAAATTCCTTTGATTATGTAAATAGGGCAATCAGGGTCAATCTAATATATTCAATCATAAGCTATTCCTTGGGTGTGGTTAACTGTCTCAAACGTTTTGATGACCCTGCGATGAGTCAGCGGAGTTGGCGTAGGGTATAAAAAGGAAGCGCGTCTGCGCATAGTTGTTAGTCTGCTGATAGACGCAGAGGAGAGAAGACCTAAGAGAGCAGAGATACAGCGATTATAGTAGGTACGCTTTATGTTTCATTTGCGGGACCCCAAAATACTGCGGGTGGACCATTTGAAACATTACGGTATATCATATAGTCCGGGAGCATAGGCTCAGAAATAAATAAGTTCGGACTAGGTTCAGCACAGGGTCGGAAACGGTGGTCTGAAACAGTGGTTTCAGACCAAGTGTTGTACAAGGATAGCTGAAGGAAAATAATTAGTTATAATTCAGTTAGAATCATCGTGTTTGATTTAATTTGATGAAAAGTGTTTAAGAGTTGATTTGACTCCAATCATTTAAAAACGTAGGAAACGTTTAGGGAAAATTATTATCCGTGGTTTGAACCCACATTACACGTTACAAATTTTTGGTGGCAGCGGTTGAATAATTCAAACCAACTTAATTTTCTTTTCACTGTGATTAAGTTTATAGCGTTTCAAACTATTGTAGTTTTAGATAGAATTTTTGTTTGTTCATATTTACTTTTCATGTTTGAAACAAGTTATTAAGAGATATTCATACAGGGTTAAGAAATAAAAATCATGGATAAGATAGATGAAGAAATCAGTTTTCTTGAGGAGAGAATTAAGGAACTTTCTAATGAAAGCATGAAGATTAAAGAACACAGGGCACAGTCAACGCCTGGGACTGTGAGAGATTCAGGAATTGGAGCGTCTGGACGTGGTGTAGAACATACCACGGAAGAAAACTATGATGCCAAAGGTGCAAGACCTAAAACTAAGATGTATGCCCAGACAGAAGATTCGTTTGAACTTTACGATAGAAAAGACAGGGTTCAAAAGCAAACATCGTCGATGTATTTAGATACGCCAGACAATATGCCAAGAAATATAACAACTCGTAGAAACAGGGATGTGCCGCAAGCTCGCACTAATGATGAGCAAGAGAATACAGATAAGCCTGGTAAGCTGAAACCAGCAACATACGATGGTTCAACATCATGGGTGGATTATAAATCACATTTTAATGTGTGTGCTTGTTTGAACCATTGGTCCGAGGCTGAAAAGGGAATGTATCTGGCTGTTTCCCTTAGAGGTCAGGCTCAAGGAGTGCTTGGAAACCTGGCTGAAACATTACAGATGAATTTCAGTGCACTATCAAAAGCTCTAGAAGAGAGATTTTCCCCAGCCAACCAAACGGAACTATATAGAGCTCAGCTCAGAGAAAGAAGACAAAAAGCTAGTGAGACGATACCACAGCTCGGACAAGATGTCAGACGATTGACACGGCTGGCCTATCCTACTGCCCCAGCGGATGTTTGTGAAACTCTCGCCAAAGAGTATTTCATTGACGCTCTTACAAGCGCAGACATGCGTCTGAGGATAAAACAATCCAGGCCACATGATCTCAACGATGCTATAAGACACGCAGTAGAGCTTGATGCATTTGTTGGTGCAGAACGTAAAAAGTATGAAGAAACCGGATTTCTAAGAGAAGTTGGGGATCAAATTAAGCCTGAACCAAAGCGGGAAAGTTTGGAGGAAACTGTCGGTTCAATGAAGGAGATATTGGTTAAACTGCAGAAAGAAATTAATGATTTGAAACATGAACAGAAGGGATCTCATAGAACCAACAATGTGCCAGTAAATCCTATGAAGTGTTACAATTGCGGCAAACCTGGTCATATAAAGAGAAATTGCAGACTTAACCAGTCAAACAGAAAAAATGATCAGAAGTTTCCAGTACTGAACAAGAACAAAGTTGACAAACCTGGTGAAAGGAAAACCGGCAGCTCCGGACATTTCAAAAAGGCAACGCTTGGAATGAGAAAACCAATTGCAACACGTGGGTACCAAGGAAGAATTGGCGTTCAAAGAAATGCTAACGAACCAGGAATGTATGTCAGAGGAAACATAAATGATATTCCTGCCATGACGTTAGTTGATACAGGGGCTACAGTTACACTAGTGTCTCGGGAAAAGTTTGAAGCGATAAATAACAAGTGCAAAATTGAATTAGCTGAAACGAATCAAAGTATTCTATCAGCGTCTGGTACGCCTCTTCAAATTTACGGTAAAGCACTTGTCAAATTTAAGTTTGGCAACAAAATATTATATCAGACAACACTGGTCGCTGACATGACTGTTGATGCTGTTCTGGGCCTTGATTGTTTGAAGGCTAACAAGGGCATAATTAATTTGCAGGACAGAACACTGACCTTAGGAGATGAAACTCACTCACTAGAGTTTGAGGGGAGAATTGGATGCTTTAGAATTGTAGCACTTGAAACTGTATCCATACCATCCAAAATGGAAATTGTTACAAAAGGAAAAGTTGTAGTTCCAGAGAACGAAGAGATGCACCTAGATGTTGGAGTAGTGGAACCAGCAGAAACGTTTTTGAGTTCTGGCAGAGGATTGGTTGGAAGAACAGTAGTGAAAGGTAGTTCTACTGTTCCAGTAAGACTCTTTAATCCGTCTGACAACAATGTTATCATCCACACTGGAACAACGGTTGGGCAATTGTCACCCATAGACCGTATAATAGAGGAAAATTACCAAGCTACAATGGGAGTTGAGAAACTGCCTGAACATTTAGAGGAGTTGTATAGAAGGACTAGCCAGAATATGAGCAAAACAGAAGCAGGTGCAGTTAAAACACTCCTAATAAAGTATGCTAATCTATTTACAAAATCCGATAAAGACATGGGAAGAACAGGACTTGCTAAACATAGCATTGACACCGGTGATCACAAACCCATCAAGGAAGCTCCTAGACGACTCCCAGAACACATGAAAGCATGTGAAGGAAATGTTGGAAAACAAGATAATAGAACCTTCAAACAGTCCTTGGGCTTCTAGAGTGGTGCTTGTGAAAAAGAAGGATGGTTCTACACGATTTTGTGTAGACTATAGGCGTTTGAATGCTATAACTGAAAAAGACGCCTATCCAATTCCACGCATTGATGAGACCCTGGACCAACTGGCAGGGTGTAAATGGTTTTCAACCCTCGATTTACACTCAGGCTATTGGCAGATTGAGATGGAGCCAAAAGACAAAGCCAAGACAGCATTCGTCACTCGAAATGGGCTATATCAATTCAATGTCATGCCTTTCGGGCTGTGTAACGCCCCAGCAACGTTCGAGAGGCTAATGGAGTTAACATTACAAGGGTTGCACTGGGACATTTGTCTCATCTATTTAGATGATGTCATTGTATATGCAAAAACATTTGATGAAATGAAGACTAATTTGTCGAGAGTCTTAGACAAACTTGCAGCAGCAGGACTAAAACTGAAGGCGAAAAAGTGCGCGCTATTTTCACGAAGTGTTGATTACCTAGGACATGTTGTGTCTGAACATGGTATCTCCACAGACCCAAAGAAGACTGAAGTTATTAAGAAATGGCCTCAACCTTGTAATGTAACAGAACTAAGATCCTTCATTGGTTTCTGTAGCTATTATCGTAAATTCGTTCCAAACTTTGCAGTTTTGGCGAAACCATTACATGCTTTGACAGAGAAGGGAACAAAATTCATTTGGTCTAGCGATTGTCAAAAGTCGTTTGAAACTTTGCGAAATAGGTTAATCAGTGCACCCATTCTAGCACACCCAGACTTCACAGAACCATTTATTTTGGACACTGATGCCAGCGACATGGCTATGGGCGCTGTGTTGTCACAAATACAAGATGGGGAAGAAAAAGTGATTTGCTATGCAAGTCGCTGTTTAAGCAAAGCAGAACGAAAGTATTGTGTCACACGTAAGGAACTTCTGGCCATCGTCCATTTTGTGAAACATTTCAGACATTATTTGTACGGAAAGCCATTCTTAATGAGAACAGACCATAGTTCATTACGATGGTTATTGAACAAGAGAGATTCTGAAGGTCAACTTGCTAGATGGATCGAAACACTTTCCTCTTATGAATTCGAAATTCAACATAGACCAGGGAAAATGCACACGAATGCAGATGCTTTAAGCCGAATGCCATGTAGACAATGTGGAAAGGATAACTGCAATGGCAAAAACCTTATTAGCAAAGGGCAATTTAGATCAGTCTTCGAAGAAAAGTATACAGCCAGCACGTCAGTGCAAGAAAGTCAAGAAGCAGATAAAGACATAGCTTTAGTCAAGTCTTGGCTAGAAGCAAATGAGAGACCATCGTTCGAAGATATAAGAAGTGCAGGATATTTTCTGAAATCACTATGGAGTCAATGGAAGAGACTGAAACTAGTAAATGGAATTGTATGTAGACAATGGACACTGTTCGAGACAAATGACGAAATACTCCAGCAAGTTATTCCTCTTTCTGACAGAAGAACGATTTTGAGACTATGTCATGATGAAAGAAACTCGGGACATCTTGGAATGCATAAAACGTTGGCAAGAGTTAGGCAAAGGTTCTACTGGCCTGGGTTGCAATAAGATGTTAGACAATATGTCACAGGCTGTGATATTTGTATGAAGCGGAAGAATCCAAACAAGAAAAAGATAGCACCGATGCAGATAGTTCCATCAGGAATGCCTTTAGAGCGCATAGCAGCTGATATTCTCGGCGAACTTCCAGTTACAGAAAATGGCAACAGATATATTTTAGTAGTCTCAGACTACTTTACCAAGTGGACGGAGGCTTTTCCTATGCCAAACATAGAGGCTAAGACCGTGGCTAAATTGATTGTAGAGGAAGTTATTGTAAGGCTTGGGACACCTAAAATAATACATTCTGACCAAGGCAGGCAATTTGAATGTGAACTTTTTAGGGAAGTGTGTAAACTTTTAAACATTCAGAAAACGAGAACCACTGCCTACCATCCCCAGTCTGATGGGATGGTAGAAAGGTTCAACCGAACCTTAACAAGCATGCTTAGCGCATACGTACAGGAAAATCAAAGAGATTGGGACACACATATTCCCTATATTATGATGGCATATAGGTCAGCTGAGCATGAATCGACAGGTTTTACACCTAACATGCTTATGCTAGGAAGAGAAACGTCTTTGCCATTGGATTTGCAGTTTGAGATGCCAGAGCCTCTAAAAGAATTGAGTCCAAATGAATGGGCTTGGACTCTTAGAGAGAGAATAGAGAGAACTCACAGTTTTGTTCGTCAATACACAGAAGCTGCTATGAATAGACAGAAAAACTATCATGACATGAAGATGTCTTGGGAGAAGTTCAAAGCAGGGGATCAAGTTTTTGTTTATTTCCCACAAAAGAAAATAGGTTGTTCTCCGAAACTCACTTCATTTTGGCGCGGGCCATTTGAAGTCCTTGAAAAATGGTCCGATGTTCTCTACGCTGTTAACTGTGGAAGAAAAGGAGAAAGGCAGATCATACATTGTGATCGTTTACGCAAAAAGAGGGATCAAACTCTCAGAGGAGAGGATACTGGATTAATTACCGAGATGTTAGACAGTTATACTGAAACAGATGAAGGAGAGCAAGAAACTGATAAGATTGTAGAGAGTGTTGATGAACTTGTCGAGTCTACCAGGCCTAAAAGAAAATGTGGCCGTCCGAAGTGGTTAGAGGACTATGAGTCCTATAAAGTTGTGTAAAACTTTATTATTAAGTAATAAAGCTGTTTATTATTTTTTTTTTATTTTGTAGAAAATGCCGAACCTGAAAGTAACAAAAGCTAAAGTTAGAAATCATTGTCCATTGTGTGAAGGAGAAGTTGTTCATAACCAATGGCCTGAATATTTGATGAGGTGCACGGGAGGCAAGTTTCCTTGCAAAACGTGTGGAAAATTATTCAAGAAGAAGGAATATTTGATCAGACATGAGAAGAAATTCCATGAGAAAGAATCAGTCAATCAGAATGACAATGGTGTTGACAGCGGCGATGATGGGCGGCTTACACAGGACCCAGGTGATTTGCTTGGACAGGTATCCAGTACAGATGACAGTTCCAGTGACGAGGGAGTCGAGTCATGTGAAGAAAATTCAGAGGGGATCAAAGAGCAGTCTCAAGTAGCGTCAAATGAAGATAAGGGTGAAAGTGAGAAAGAGAAGCATAGTGCGAAACCAGAGAGCCGTTGTCCTTTGGAAAAGGGTAGAGTTGTGCGAAAGCGTACAGAACCAGCTCCAGTGTTTGCACCAAAGAGGTCAACACCATTGGTTTCAACCCAAAGCAGCGGGGTCTGCCCATCTTCCGTTTCGAAGTTCAGTTTTGGAAAAACGTACAAGTCGTCGAGCACACAGACGGGGAATCAGTCTAGTGATGGACAAAAGAGAGTTTTGAAGAAGCGGAAGTTGCACAAAGTCGTGTCAACCTACACCAAGGATGACAAGCAGGTTGAAGAAATTGTGGAAGAGGAAGAATTTGAGTACATTGAATGAAAGACATTATTTGATGTGAACAGGCAGAAACCTGTTATGCTTCTAAAACATTTTGTTTTATTGCATAACTTTATCGAGAATGTATTATAAAAAAAAAAAAAAAAAAAAAAATTCGTATTTTGTTTTATTTCATATGCAGGGTCGCATATATTTCGGAGGCGTGGGTAATGTAATGAAAATTCCTTTGATTATGTAAATAGGGCAATCAGGGTCAATCTAATATATTCAATCATAAGCTATTCCTTGGGTGTGGTTAACTGTCTCAAACGTTTTGATGACCCTGCGATGAGTCAGCAGAATTGGCGTAGGGTATAAAAAGGAAGCGCGTCTGCGCATAGTTGTTAGTCTGCTGATAGACGCAGAGGAGAGAAGACCTCAGAGAGCAGAGATACAGCGATTATAGTAGGTACGCTTTATGTTTCATTTGCGGGACCCCAAAATACTGCGGGTGGACCATTTGAAACATTACGGTATATCATATAGTCCGGGAGCATAGGCTCAGAAATAAATAAGTTCGGACTAGGTTCAGCACAGGGTCGGAAACGGTGGTCTGAAACAGTGGTTTCAGACCAAGTGTTGTACAAGGATAGCTGAAGAAAAATAATTAGTTATAAATCAGTTAGAATCATCGTGTTTGATTTAATTTGATGAAAAGTGTTTAAGAGTTGATTTGACTCCAATCATTTAAAAACGTAGGAAACGTTTAGGGAAAATTATTATCCGTGGTTTGAACCCACATTACACGTTACACGTATTTGTAAATAATACGGTTCACTGGGCCTTAAACCAGCCAGTCCGTGCAGTATCAGTTTGGACGCGGCAGTCCAGTGGGAAGGACGTACTTATACTTCTCTCGTGCATACCATTCAGTCACTATGCATGTTGTTAATATAAATCGCTGTGTGCTTACTCTGGGGTGAACCTGGTACTGGCTTTTTCTGAGGTGAGGTTTATGTATTGTCAATTTTATCGTCATTTCGTTCATTACTGTTCTAAAACACCCAGTCATGGTATTCCAATCGTTTTTATGCTTATTTGTTACGTCTGAATTTAAATGTCTATGTTTAGATACACGTGTTTGAATCTATTATAAAGTATGGCGGACTATTATGGTCATAATTCTTTTGTAGTAATAAGTAGTATTATGCAACACTGCATTTAAGTAATTATGAGTTAGTATTTTGTGAGTGTAAAAGCTAACATGCTTTAAAGTAAGTCTTCTTTAAGACTGTATATCAGTATTTTGTGTGTAATAAGCGTCTATGCTAAGTGTGCCATTCATGACCGTATAGCCTTTAAGTAAAGTATGGTGCGTATTGGTGTAAAAGCCACAGTTGCTTTTGTCATGTACTTAATGTGTTTGTGTACTATGTTGGCGCAGGTCCCTTTTTCCAGCCATTGTGTAAACCACTTTCATCGATGGTGGCCGAATATTGGTGAAGTCTTGTGTAGACTAAGTGGCCAGTAGAGAACATTGTCCATTGGAGGACCTTACCAGTCCATTCTTGTTTTGATAAAGTGGCAATAGACTAGAGTGCATAAAATGGACAGTGGTTTTAGGGTATTCCAGTAGAGTTTTAGTTCTCTACTATAGAGTTTATAGATGGTTGAACGAGACTATATTGAACTCTTGCGTAGGAATACATAAAACTGCAAAAAACGTCTAAAATGTTCGTTCTATATATAAATCTGTATATTTCTTAAGTATTTATAAATGTTTTCTTTTAAAAAAAAATGCTTCAGGGTACATTACATCGAATTTATCGATTATTTTAAAGAACCAAATCTTGTCAGCGGTGATGATTTGTGCTTAGGAAACTGTTTCAGTTTCGGTTTGCCAGAGTAACTGCATAGGAGAGTTGATTAAAATTAACTCCAAAAACCACTATGTACACGGTTCTACACGTTCTGACTAGTAATTGTCCTCAGGAGTCTGACCCTTAACAATAAGATACATTTAGCAACCAGTCTAACCAGTATATATTTTGTTCGTCATTAAAGTCAATAATTCTAGCTTGCATAAAAGGATGATTGCTAGACTTGTGCGTCACACAGGACAATTGTATAATCCACAATTGTTTTAACTATAGCTTAGGTTTAAGCAAGGTTTAATCGTTCGTATTTGTTTCTATTACTACCTTTATATCTACACTGTGGGCATGCATACGTAAGTTGTAAAAGTATTATTTTACTTGGTTTTATATGTTTACAAATATCTAGAACATTTGTTTGAAGTTTAATTGTTTGCAACTTAAAGACCTGTATTTAGTTTGTCATCAAAGAACAGATTTTATGAGCTTGCCGAGCAGGTCAATTTATAAGCGCGCTAGGATTACTCTACAGCATGTATATGAATGATGTTTGCATATCTGTAGTTATTTTTAGTCATCATGTTTAACTCTTCCATAATGAAGTCCTTGCGCAGGTATACATATATGATATTTCATTATTAGGATATCAATACGCAGATGAATTTTTGGTCCGAAGGTTGAAAAATATTCCATGACTTCCAAAAGGAATGGGATAATCAAAATACATGTTTTACTCAGAATAGTTTATGTAGATATGGTTTAAAAAAATATTAAAGTACAGATTTGTTTAGCCTCGTTTATTAATGCACATAAAACATATCTATTTAAAAACTTGATAAAATTATAAAAAGAATATTCATTCCTTATTTTGTTAATGCTTAGTATTTCTAATAATCATTGATTTAAACGCATTATTATAAGTCTTAAATATTCCTTAAGTTTATAATCTTGTAAAAATATACTTAGTCTTATTATAATATTCTAAACTTTAAAAGACTTTATTAGATTTCAGTAAACAATGTAATATTTAAGTAGCAATATTTAAAAATACAAGCACGTATTTAAAGTACAAAAGCAACTTTATAAAAGCTAATATACATATGTAATGAAGGTTGCAAAATTATGTATAAAATATGAATAAGGAAAACGGTAACGGTTCCTAAACTGGACATGATAATATTGTTTACCATAAGAGGAAGAGTGTACTTCTTGAAAAATATTTACTTTGCATTTGTTAAAAAATTATACAAAATGTTATCTGCTCTTGATCTGACTGATAACATTTCTAAAAACAATTAAAAATGATAAAAATATCAGTTATTCTTGTTTCAGTAAAGAGATGTTTACCCAATTCTAAACTCTATAATATTTTATTCATATTCTTATATCATGTTAATATGCGATTGTGAATGTAAAAGAAAAAACCAAATTTAAAATAAAAATAGTGACTAAAAGCATTCTATACTTAATTGAAAAAACTTTCAATAGCAAATAATACTTGGGACTTTTAGAAAAATAGACATGTCACATGTTTAAATCACTATATTTTCTATTTTTGTTTGCAGAACGTTGCAAAGCTTAGTTATGCACGTCCATCTTTGAGTACTTCTGAAGCATCTCCCTTTAAAAAAATAAAAAACACAAGGTTAATAAATAATCGAACACAAATACAGACACCAAAAAAACCCAACTAAAATAAACCATACATCTCGCTGTTGACAGGCTTTCCAACGTCATATCCATTTGTTCTATTAAGAATAAAATAACAATAATTATTGAATAAAATACAACAAAAAGATAACAAGATTGTCTTAGCATTCCTTGCTTCATCAAATATTTATAATACCTGCGTTGACACACATTACTAACATTATAACGGCATTCCTCTTATATTGTAATACTTACAGACGGTTTTTTATGGCAATGGCTATCATCAACAGAAAGACTAAAGCAAGGACCGTGAACAGCACACCAAAAACGACGATGAGGCGTTCTGTGGTAAAAATTTATTTAACTACATAAATTTTACAGTGCAGTGGGGTTTTTTTCATTTTTTTACTAACATATTGGAAAACACATAAAAAGTTGTAAGTTCTACAAAGTTACCTTTGGTGTTATCTTTTATGAAAAGTGAACAATCCATGACTGAACGAGATTCTCTCCCGGGTGTCGTAGTCCCTTCTGGGCATTTCTTACAAAATGACTTTCCAGTTTCGTCTTGATAAGTTCCAAAATCACATTTGACGCATTCGTCGTCTCTGTAGTATCGTCCATAAGAGCATTCAACTAAATCAATTTATTTAGTTATATTTTCATTCAAACAAATTAACCAAAAAAAGACAAAAAAATGAGCATATATAGTGTAATGCATTATTATATGGAAAATGACCCTTTACCACAGTAGATATCCGTCGACACTGAACCAGTAGGACATATTAAATCTGTTGCCAACCTCGCAGATGACATGGAAATATTGTATGTAGTTCCATGAATTACAATGCTAAAATTGTTTGAGTTAGTCTGAACAAGCAGCATTCCCAACGCATCTTTGAGGATGTAATAACAATCTTCACTGCTGTCTTTGAAAAAAATATACAAATATCGAGAGATATACAAGTATACAGAACAAGGGTCAAAATGCCAAACAAAAACCCTTGACTGAATTTTATATTCATCGGCATGTTAACTTTTTCAAATTTAATTATTATAGCAACTTACAGATTCTAGAATTGCATCCCAATTTCAATTCAAACCCAGCGGTTTTATTTCTTATCTCTCTCTTTGATCGATCAGTACATTTTGTAACGTGTGCATGTTCCAACGTGCATGTACCATTTAGTATACATTGTATTTGTGCGGATTGAACATCTATTTTCTTCATAATGATATCTTTTGTATATTTAGCCTTCTCATCGCTGTCACAAACAAGGTCAACGTACGATGCAGAATATTTAAATGTCATTTTTTCGCTATCCTTCTCTTCTGTAAAAGTATATGAACAAAACATAAATAAGATATACAAAAAAAAAACAATTTATCTGATACTATATTAAACAATTAATAAGAATATATACCTATACACTGGGGAAGTTTTCCATCTGGATTATCAGACGTTTTAAAGTCCCAAAAATAATAAGTAGATTCTCCACACAAGTAAAAGGGTTTAACTGTATGGTCGAACCCATAACCTTTTTCACAGGCGATGGTGCAGTTGATGTCATCCGATATATTTTCACATGTCAAAATTACATTGTCAGTAACGGTCAAATTTCCACAAACTAAGATAACAAATAATTGAAAGAATGATGATCAGTGTCTTCATATATTGATTAGATTGAAAATGCAAAAAACGCAATTGTGTATATTTTGGTTAATTTACCCCGACAGTCATCCATGATACACGTTTTGAACTCTGTTGAATTGCCAGGACATTCCAAACCTCCGTTGTCTGGTTCAGGATCGTTGCAAACTCTTGTTCTCTTCTGAGTACCATTTCCACATGTCTCTGAACAAGGTGACCAACTGTTCCAGCTTCCCCATCCTCCATTTACTTTGTTTAAATAAATAATGAGTAAGCATACAAATACAATGCATGACATAAATAGCCTAAAATGAATTACAGAGGTATCGACTTAAAATATTACCCATTGCTATTTCACAAAGAATGCCTTTAAATCCACTACTGCAGTTGCAAGTGTAGTTTAAAATGCCATCTTCACAAGTTGAATTATTTTCGCATGCATTGCCTATACAGTCATCCGTATTCCAATCGCACGTTTCGCCATAAAATCCAGCATGACATTTGCACTCAAAACCACCTAAGGTGTCCTTACAGATTCCGTTTTTACATGGGTCCATTTTACAACTATCAAAGTCTAAAACAAAATTTATAAGTGAGAATGCAAATGTTTAAATACTCAATCCTATCGTTATTAAAAAAAAATATTTATATTCAGCAATTATGTATAATCACCGTCACAGCTACTTGGTATGTTCTTGAACGTGTTTTCAAGGTTGATATTCTCGAATGTTCTCCAAGAAAGTATGTCGCCTGTACTTTTTAAACTACACAATTTTTTATCTGTCATTATATCTGACAAGGTAGCTTTGAGAGTTGTGGAATTAGTAGACCACATGTTCAACTGGGATACTTTTGCTTTGCCTAAATATGAAAATAATTTACAGAGTTGAAGAATTTTTGAATTCAATGCAACTATATTTGGAAAGTATTCAAAATCAAATCTTTTTTATTCTTTGATTTTATCTTACAAACCTTGCAAATTACATTCATAAGTATTGTTGTTTTTAAGCTGAAACTCAGAATAAGTTGTAATTATCAATTCATTGTCAATATATAGTTCCAGTTCCGTGTTATTGATGCCTAAAATCAGGTAATGCCATCCATTTGGTTTCCAATGTGCATGGATATCCGAATTCCTGTGAATGAATAAAAATATATTGTTCTTTAACCTTAATCTTGATTATTAATATCTTTACGGATATGATCCAAACGAGCTTTATCTCACCTTTTCGTAGATAGTGAAATATTTGTATTAATCCAAATTTCTATTTCCGATTCGTTTCGAGCATTTTTTATGGAAATAACGAATA
The DNA here is from genome assembly GCA_015776775.1 of Magallana hongkongensis. Taxonomy (NCBI): domain Eukaryota; kingdom Metazoa; phylum Mollusca; class Bivalvia; order Ostreida; family Ostreidae; genus Magallana; species Magallana hongkongensis. The sequence continues at coordinate 8,511,933 of CM027471.1, forward strand.
TATCTGAAGAGTTGTCTTTTTGAAACCACAAAGATGTTAAAAAAACGTTGTAAGACATCTGAGTATGGAATTGTGTATAAGCTATGCTCGTTCTGTCCGTTAACCAAAGGTCAAATTCTGATGAAAAAAAGCACAAAAAAGGTAGAGAACATTAATACATATATAAGAAATGGTTTGTTATTTTTTGACAAAAGAATATTCAGACACCTTGACAGAACGACTCATTAACAGCGCCCTCGATTTCAGTTGACCTCGAGTGTCTGCACTGTGTACAATTTGTCAATCCAAAGCTATTAGAAAAAGTCCCTATAGGACATAACGAACACACTGGGGTACCATCCGCTGACCAATAACCAGGTTCGCAAGCATCTATGAAAAAAAATATTATATTCAAAATATATCTTCTCTTTATTCTTGTAAATGTCGATAATCATATAAACATGCACACAACAGGCATTTAAAATATTTACCAGTACAATTTGTTACACTTTTAGAGCCAATTGATTTTGTAGTTTTATTTCCAGGACATGGTATGCAGGAATCCTGTCCACTTTGATTTTGGTAGTATCCCCTTTGACACTGCGGACAAATGCGACTTTCGTGATTGTAAAATGTCCCTGGACTACATTCCACTGAAAATAGCCAAATCAAATAATTGAATGGTTTTGTTTTCTAATTATCTAACTAATATGCAATAGAATAGTAATAAATCAGAAACAGAAATAAAAAAAAATACAAACCACAGGAAAACGTTCGAAGAGACTCAACCGTGTTCTCCGGGCAGTCTAGTATTATTTTCATATGCTGTATCCTCTGCGCAACCATCTGTCCAGTTGTATTTATTAAATTATTGAGTTTACCGTGTATTTGATTCTGCCTTAGTGATTTATAAAATTTTTGTTGTGCTTGCATGAAGGTTTCATTTGAAGTGTTGCTTAGTTCAAAAATAATATCAAATTCAACCCTCATTCCAACAGATCGTTTATGACTGGTTTCTCCACAGAATACCTATAACAAAATATCAAGAATCTTTATCAGTTATTTAAACTAGAGAGAAAACCTTTATTAAATGCGTCAATGTACCAATAATTTCATTATTACCTGCACATTTTTAATATTGCACTTATCCGTATACATAGAACACGCGACTTCAAACAACGATGAATTAAGTGTTTTGATAAACTGTTTTTTTATATTTTGCACGGTTTCAGCACTAGAACAATCTCCCTCGAAATAATAAGAAACAGCCATTCTATATTTGCCTCCTTTTGCCAATGAAGACTCTGAAATGTAACAAGGTTATAATATACATTTGTACAAAATTAGTTATTGTTTAAAAGATACTAAATCTTGCAGTCACATGTATACTTGAACAGTCGGGAAGAGGCAGAGAATTCTGCGGAAACCATTTTCCACTCTCATCACAAATCAACATTTCCTCAAAGTTTCTCCCGGGTGACACATCATACCCATCTTTGCATAACATTTGGCAGAATTGACCTCCAAGCCATCTATCACAAGCTAGGGCTCCGTTTTTAGGTGGGCTCGGAGTTTTACCACATCTGTTTAAAACTGATTAAAAATAATAAGAAAACTGGTAATATGAGATTAAATAAATTACAAATTAGAATAAATCTTAGAAATAATCATACCTTGACAGAACGACCGGTTATCTTCCCAAGTCCAATATCCAAACTGTTCTTTTATCCTTCTTTCACAAACAACACTGTCAGTGCCATTTAAATGAGATCCTTCTTCACATGATATATTACAAATACTACCATATCTTGTCCCTGATGGGCATGTTATAGACTGAAATGGGGTTGCGTAAATTTCCGGACATTTAATGACTACAAATGAAATAAAAAATTAATGACAATACAATTTTTGAAACACTTTTACTTGTAAAACACCTGTTTTCTCTTACCTTTCATGACCACTTTCATAACACAAGGAACCGCTTTATTTCCTGTCGAGTCGACTGCGTTATATTTCACCTGGTATATTCCAGCCCGAATGTTTCTGTTTGGGGCAGCTGACCCAGTCTTTGTAATCGTAATTGTATTGTCATGGTTGTCTGTTGCATATGGTTCTGTCCACACTACACTACCCTCTAGAGAATTTTTTTTAGCGTAACCGTAAACAGTTCCTGGACACATTGCAATTTGTGGAGGATCGATATCTGATTTCAAATAAAAAACATTCATGTATACAAAAGGAATAAATAGATTCATTTATTTAATAATTTGCCACCGGGGATTTTGTGCAAAATGTGTTAATCATTACAAACCTTTATGATAAGGTTTCAGTTTCGCTAACCAGTTGAACATAAACTTGGATAACAAGTCATAGTGCGTAAAAAAAAAACAAGAAAACAACCATATTTATCCTTGTATTTCCTTTTGACTCCCAAAATTATGGGAAAAGCTTACCAATACAAGAAGGAATAGAGCCACTCCACCATCCGCCTTGTGTACAAACACGGACACGTGACATTCCACTTTTAATTTCATAACCATAAGGACAACTGTATGTGCATATACTTCTAAATTCATTTCCATTTGTGCAAGTAATTTGCAACAATGAATCTGTACGTCGGAGAACGGGACAAGTGTGCTCTACAAAAAGCGTTCTAACTAGAATCTTAAGAATTTCGTAAAATGTGCCTGTTATTTTTTCGCGTCAAAAAAAAAAATATATGAAAATTACTTTGACATTTAGGTAATGCACCGGACCATTTTCCTGATTTTGTACAAGTTACTTCTGATTTTCCGCCCGACAAACTATGGCCATCATAACAGCCAAATCTGCAAACGTTTCCATAAAGCGTATCGTCACTTCTTGGATGACAATGATAGTACCCATCATGGACATGCGGAATTCTTGGACATCTGATCACTGTTGAAATTTGTAAGCAGATTTTTAACTGAGACCCAATGGCAGACTCTTTTATGTAAAATAAATTTATTCGACGTTAACATTACCTTTTACATTTACATTAAATGAACATGAGTTTAAGTTTCCGGCTTTATCTTTAGCAATGTAGGCGATATTTGTTACATCTTGGAAATAATGTCCAGGTTTCTTTCCTCGTGTGAGCTTTGTTCTATTTAAATCATAAAGTATCCATAAATGATATGTATTGTAAACAAAACCATGTTATAAATAATATATATATATATATATATATATATATATATATATATATATATATATATATATATATATATATATATATATATATATATATACTCTTTATCATAAACAATGTCTCAAATTCCATTCAAAAGGTTTTCAAGTACATGTCATAGCAATAAAACTGTAAATTGTGTTTTATTTAGGTATGATGGATGATTTTTGCTATTTATTTAATAATCTAACAGTGAAACCATATATTTTTTAAATTCAATATTTTCTAATAATAAACGTGTGATAACGAATGAACGTATTAAATGAATGAATCAATACAATTTAATGCATATCTACCATACATCCAGATGTTTTCGCGAGTCACAAAATTAGCGGCATACTTGTAAATAGATTCTGTTTACGTCAGTTATTGGAAATTAGATCATAGCCAAAATTACCGAATATACATTATGTCTTCTAATGCCTTTCACTTACAAGTGCAATCTTCATTAAAATATAAATAGATGCATTTTGTACACAATTTATTTTCTATTATGCAAAGACAAATCTTGATTTACGGACTATAGGGTAATTTTTTTTTTAAATTTGTTTATCTTTTAAAAGGAAAGAAGTAGCAGTATGTCATTTGTATACAATAGCTTTTAAAGTAACAAACTTTTTAAAACTAACCTCACAAACTGCTTTACCTGAAATTGGGTATTGTTATAAATAAGGTTTTAGGACTATATCTGAAATTGGCCTAGTTTGGCCCCGTAAAATGTATATCATTAATTTACTTTAATTCCTTATTTTTAACCTTTTCCTACAATTTTCACGTTTTTAGCATTAATGGCTTGTCTTTCAGAAAACAATGAGCGACTGCTTAAAAAATATTTTCATCAAATACGTATCTATCTAAAACTAATAATTAACATAAATTTTGTGTTTGTTTGAAGTGGCACTCCTAATTTCCCACTCAAATTTTTTTAAGCAAATCTTTGGCCGATTTTGATTAGATTAGAAAAAAATTAATCAGATATGAGGTCGTATACTGCCTGTGTGTACAAATAAATAAAATAAGTAGGCGAAATACATATATTATATCAGCTATCTTACAAAATAACATTGCAATGTATTAGGACCAATTTTGTCTCATACATGTATCATATAAACTTCTTTTAAAAGTTTTATTTTGGTCCAAATAACAATATAGCATCAAATTATAAATAAAATGAATCATCAATATCTTCGAAGAACTCTTATGCATACAATAAATTCGTGTATAACATCCTCATCAGGTTAAATCAATTTGTTAGTATTTGAATAATCGTGACTGGATCGAAGCGCATAATCTAATTTTCACGATCATAAAAAGATATACCACATGTACGATTTTTAAACTCAATTTTAACTACCTATTCGATATTTTCAGAAAGATGGAAAAACGTTTGAAATGTCCTCTTAACCTTGTTATATGCCGTATGGTTTTACCTCACCTGAGCTGAAAGCTCCAGTAAGCTTTTATGATGATTACATTTTGTCTGTCGTCCTACTGTCTTTTTGTTTGTCCGTCTGTCTGTAAACTTTTCATATTTTCAACATCTTCTCCAGAACAAATTGGCCAATTTCAACCAAACTTGGCACAAAGCACTCTTAGGTAAAGGATTTTAAAGTTTTGAAAAATAAGAACCCTCTTTTACAGGGAAATAATTAGGAATTAATGAGAATTTTTTAGAAATTTTCAAAAACTTTCTTATCAAGAACCATTTTGATCCCTGGGTGTAGGGTGGGGCCACAATGGGGGGGGGGGGGGGTAGGACTTTAAGATAGGAATCAATAGAGTAAATTTTAAAAATCTTCTTTTCAGAAACCAAAAAGCCGTGAAAACTTAAACTTATGCAAAAGCATCCTCAGGTAGTGTAGATTCAAACTTGTGAAAATCATGATCCCCGGGGTAAGGTGGGGCCACAATGGGGGTCAAACTTTTACATAGGAATTTATAGAGAAAATCTTTAACAATCTTCTTCTCACAAACCAATCAACAAGGAAAGCTGAAATTTGCTCAGAAGCATCCTTAGGTAGTGAAAATTCAACTTTGTTTAAACCATGATTCCCGGAGGGTGGGGTGTGACCACAATTTAAGGGGGGTCAAATTTTTACATAGGAATACCGGTATGAAGATCGAAATCTTTAAACTCTTATCAGAAACCAATTGGCCAGAAACGCTAAAACTTGTGTGGGATTATCCCCATGTATATTCAAGTTGGTTCAAATCATGGTTCCCGAGGTAAGGATGGGGCCACAATGGGAGAAGGAATTTACATAGGAATAAAAGTTGAAAATCTTTAAGAAAACCTTTTTTTAAAGACCATTTGCCCAGAAAAGCTCTTACTTTACTGAAAGCAGCCTAAGATGAAGTAGATTCAAATTCTTTCAAATTAAAATCTTCAGGAGTAGGGTTGGGGTCCAATTTTACAAAGTCAAATATCTTAATTATTCACAAAAACTGAAATGTTATCATATATGGTTTTACTTATGCAACTTAAATGCAAGCATTTTGACATATTGCTGATTCTTTAAAATTGCATAGACCATGGTCGAAATAGGTGTAGGTTAATATTCTACATATAAACAATTTTTTAGGATCTTTTTGAGAACTAACCTCAACAGGTGATAGAACTATAAAACGATTCTTTAAGAAAAAGAACTTGATTATAAACAAAAAAAAATCCAGGTGAAAAATGGCTTCTTCAATACAGAATCTACGTGTATAATACTACATTGTCCAAATAGTTTATATTGTCACTCCATTAAGCAGGTTTTAACAAACCTTTTGTTCAGCAGGCACGCGATGAAGCCCATGGGCCTCTTGTTATATAATGTAAGACATAGTTTCTTACTCTACGTAGCCGTCCGTCTCATCAAAAGCTTTGCGTTCCGTCCATATTACTTTTGTGTTCTCTTGGAATTTATCAGCAAATGCAATAATGTCTTTGGGACAAACATCGCGCATTGACGGTGGAGTAGTATCGCCTATAATTAAAAAAGTCTGTAGGTAAAACAAGATCTGGCGATTCATATCCCTAACGTATCTCTATGACAATACACGTAGTACTATAAGTTACATACAAACATGCAGAATCTCATATAATCGTATAATAATTCAAATATTTATCTTGCATTACCAGGAAAAATATTAATGAGACTTACGTGGTCGGTATTTGCAACCGATAAAGAAACAGCCTAAAGCATGAAAAGCACGGTCGAAAAAGTCGACGAAATCATCCCAGATCGATCGCTTATGTCTGATTAATCTTGATAAACCTGTATTCGAATTAGCTTAAGAAAAGAAAAAAAGACTATAAAATATTTATTACACTAGCTGTAAATACATATTTGTTTCAATTAAGGTTTTGTTACCTACTGTCATGTGAGTAATTTGAATTCAGCAACATAAAGCCTTAAGCCTCTTTTACAATTGGCACACAAGCAAAGGCGACATTATATTATTGCGACCGATAAAAAATTAGATGTAGATCGTAAACTTTTGCCAAAATAAGCGCATCTGAAAAAGAAATGCGCATGATCTAAAGCAACCGTTGTGCATTGTATAATCATTAGATCCTGCGGTATATCTTGCATCTATATGCGACTATTGCATACTAAAACAATTGTTGTACATGTAAGATAATGCGATAGGATCAAACGTAAGACCACGTTCAACCGTCCTATCATCCGAGATGATCGGATGATTGAACGTGTCCTAATGCCATAGGACGGCGGCGCTCGTTCGATCATGCGTTTCATGGTACGAATACTTGTAAATGGGGTATACGTATCGCCCGTTTCCGAAATACTGTGGTTTCATTAATATTCAAGGGTATCAATTTTCGTGGATAAAGTAAAAATCACAGTTTCAAGGATAGGTAAATTCGTGGCCAATGTCCCTATCAATACAACATTTTAATAGAAATTGCATTTTAAAGAACATTTAATTACATGGGTTAACTTAACAGCGAAATCCACGAAAATTGGTATTCAACGAATATTGATGAAACCACAGTAATTGAATGCGAGAGAAGATATCACCCAAGAAGATGACAACAGATGCTGCCAAAGCCAAAGTCATTGTGGATCGAACAGTATACTTATTTATTATTTTTTTTGGCAAATGTAGAAGGGCGAACTTATCCTGTATACAGAATATTCTATATACCAATAAAGTCTGGCAAATTGAAACCATGCAATGATAGTAAAACTTTTCAAGCTTACCTGAGGCATGGTCATAAAACACGCATAAACAGCTGCGATTCATCTTACGACCTTTAACGGTCAAAATCAAATTTACTACTTTTATTATTTACAATGCTTTAGGTATGATTAAGTGAAAGTTTAGAGTCAGTTGTCTCGTGGAGTAAACATTGAAATCGGAAAAATACTTTTTGGTCAAAATCGTGACCATGCCCCTTTTAAAATCGTGATTTACTCTCTCCTGTACATAAAACATGGTAAAACGTTGGTACTAATGTCTGTGCGTTGCATTGCGATAGATTGGATCAACTTTGGTCTTAATACTGAGAATGCCTAATATTTTAAAGAGACATGATAAAGCCATTAAACGCATACAACGTTAACGATTTTGAGAGCATGTGCAACGTATGCGAGAGCTCATGCGAAGTTATAAAATTCCTATCACAACGTGTTGTAAAGTGCTCGTTCGCCAATTGAAAAAGAGGCTCTATGGATGCAATTCGGCACCTTTGATGTGAGTTAATAAAACGACACAATAAAAAACAAAATGCATGATGGAACATCAATGTCGAATTATTCTAAAGATGCCAACAGAAAAGGTTTAGATTTTTAAAATCCATATTTAGAAGATCGTTAGGTAGACAAGAGAAGAAATGTGTTAGTAAGTCAAAAATGGAATAAACTTCAATGATATATCAGAAATAGGAATCTGATATGTACATGCATGTGTCTATGCAAACTCCAAATTAACTCTCACAATAATTTTGATCAGATACAATGTATAATGCCAAGTAGATTGAAACCGAATGTAGGAAAGTACATGTAATTAAGGCAAAATAAGTAAAGGTGAACAGCACATTATATAGAGACATTTATAAAGACTTTAAAAATATGCATACGATATTGTTTTTTCTTAACATTTGACCATCCTCTTGATGTGCATTTCACCATATCTGTTATATTGGTAGCCTTTTGTGGCAGTTCACAAATGCTTCCAGTCCGTGGTTTATCGTGCTGATGACCATTAGGATCCCAACATGTCAGAACTGTATATCCTAATTTTTCAAAGCTGCAATCTTGCGACATCAGCTTTTAAAGACAAATTATTTAATATAGACCCAATGAAATTAGAATGTTTTAAACTTAATCTCGTAGCAGTTATATTATTCTTTATTTTCCATTATTAAATAAAATTACAACTAACGAGTGCATCTGCCCCAATTGTTAAGAAAACAATCATTGCTGCGATTCATTATGGTATAGAAACTGACAAATCTTAGATCTACACGATCCAGTACTAACCAGTTTATCAACCAGACGAAACCTAAGAAAAATCACAGACCGCACAAAATAACAATACAGATGTCAATCTCAAATTCCCGTCGGATAGGTATAGTTAGCTACTAGTAACTGGCTACTAGGAACTGGCTGTGAGAAGTAAGAAAAGCTAGCCACTAGTAACTGGCTACGAGATGAAATAAAAGTTGGCTACTAGTAACTAGCTACTACCTGTAGTAACTGGCTACGAGATGAAAGAAAACTTGGCTACTACTTACTGTCAAATTGACAAAACATATCATGTTACAATGTATCTCATATCTAGGTGACAGATTTCTACCTGTGTTGATAATATGGGCATTGCACTCCACATGATTTGTCATCTTTTGTGATATCGTCAGCTACAAAATGCCTTACAAATATCTCATTTTCTAAATGTTTGTCAAACATTTCAAATAGCTGCATAACAGATAATATATCTACAAGTGTTGTTAATATCAAAATTCGACAAGGTTATCTACATGATTATACCCTATAAAGGTCAGAAATTTCCCTCGTAATTTCATCAGTTATTGGTACATTTTGTTTCAAATATCTCCATTTTTAGACAGTATTGTCCATTTGACTCCAATAGCAGTACATATAGATTGGAGATATCAATGCGATATCGATTTCAACAATCTATTATGTCATTCACATCATATTATTATAATTATTATGATTATCATTGTAGATGGTTTTGTCCATATAACTCAAGTAGCTGTACATATAAATTGAATACATCTACAAATGTTGTTATTATAAACATTCTATAGGTAACCCACATGATATTACGATACAATTTCTCAGATATTTCTCTTTATCTCGTCAGCTACTTGTACATTTCGTTTCAAACATCTCCATTTTTTGTTCTGTCCATATAACTCATTTAGCTGAATATATAGATTGAAAATATCAACAAGAAATGTTAATTTCATCATTCATCTTATCAGCATGATATAACGATACAATTTTTTCAGATATCTCTCTTTATCTCCTAAGTTACTAGTGCATTTCGCTTCCAATATCTCGATTTTTGGACAGTTTTGTCCATATAACTCACGTAGCTTTACATATAGATTGAAGATATCTATAAGTGTTGTTCATTTCAACATTCTGTCTTCGGCATGATATAACGATACAATTAATTAATCAGACGCATCTTTATCGCTGTAAGTAGACTGGTAGCCATTTACTAGTAGCTTACTTAACCTATCTATTCCCGTCTATAGCAGTTTAGCTTTATTTCTTTTATATAACGTACTGATGTACATTACCAAAATTTTGATATTTATATACTCAAATAATAACAATTAATCTATCTATTAAAAGTAAGATGTAAACATTAACAAATGAATGCTTACTTCGGTGATATATAAAGGTAGTGATTATTGCAGAAAAATGACATAAACCGCTGATGCGGGTTAATAGTTTTTTTTTCTGCAATAAGCGGGTTATGTATTACTTTGCAATGTCGCTACCTTTTATATCCATCATGAATTACCAAAAAAATAGATTGTTTAAATGTCTTAAAAACTTACCCTTGATTCACAAAAAGCTGTAATATATCCTGATATGAACAGAATGAACCACATCGTCTTGCAATAATTCTGCCGATCAGCAAAACAATTTTAAATTTAGCCCTTTGATGCGAATATCAAGTGTTGCTCTGAACGTGTTATATAAGATAATATTACGCTTTTACATGTATTTGATACATGAATAACTTTTTAGGATCGATAACGTTGAAACAACATAGCATAATTCGTATAATCTAATGATTCAAAAAATATGAAATTTGAATATTTTCTAAAAGTTTGTGAACGTCTTACAGTTCAAAATGTTTCGATACAAATGAATGTAACATTAGGGCTGTTCCTAAATTACTTAAACAAGTGGCGTATGAGATATAAGGAAGACACAGAAAACTGATATTTGTGCTTAACAGAAATGAAGTTTTTTGCACTTAAATTGAATGTTTAGAGGCGACGCCTTGATAACTAAAATACCCGGAACTCTTAATATGTAAAAAATCGCAAACAAATGTTTTTCAGTGATTAAGTAGTAATGCATGCAACATAAAAAGATTCATTAATAGACAAGTTTGAGTTTCATGAAATCAAGTTAAAAAAATAAATCCTCACCCATAAATAATCATTTTAATTCTCCGCTTGTAGATCTGCCATAATTGAAGCAAAACTAGGGGAAGGGGTTGTAATCTTATCTTGTTTTAAACATTAACTTTTATCATACTCTAAGCAACAATTTTCAATAATGCAGAAAGTAAACAATTTCCTGAAACTCAATTTTAAATCATGACAAAATCAATCCCGATACCTCAATTTGGCATTATTTTGAAGAGGATGTTAAGTGTTTGTTTGTTGCCGTTTTTGGAGATACTGTAGGCATTCTAGATATGTTCAGTTAGTCAAGAATTGGGAATACTCTGAGATTTGTTACTTATTTCCTTCAAATTTCATTGAAAACAACATTTCAAAACATGATTTTCAAAGGATTTACCGATAATGTTTTGTAAAGTACACATACAGCAACAGAGCAATGCCTTTTTAATCGCTTAGAACTGTACAGCTAAAGACTTATCATGAGAATGTAAAAACCTTAAGAAATAAGTAGATCATTATACACTACAACCATTTAATACGAAAAAGGTTAAAGCTTGCCCATTTAAGTTGCACTTTTGTCTCAAAAAGGGCCCTTTTCTTTAAATATGCCTCAGAAACTTTCCGTTGAAAAGATATATATTTGATTGTCTCTATGGAGGTATATAGAAGATACATTTCGATTGAAAAAGATATGTATATTTTTATTAAAATGTAAACAACTATTTTTAACTCACCTGAGCTGAAAGCTCAAGTAAGCTTTTCTGATCACATTTTCTCTGTCGTCCGTCCGTTTGTCCGTCTGTCTGTACAGTTTTTGCTTATGTAGCATCTTCTCAAGAACCACTACGCCATTTTTTACCGAACTTGGCACACAGCATCCTAAGGCAAAAAGAATTCGAAGTTGTGAAAATTAACATCCACGCCCTTTTACAAGGGGAGATAATTATAAATTATTGAAAATGTGGAGGCATCCTCTAGATCTGGTAGTGTAGATTTAAAGTTGTGAAAAACCTTACCCCATGATGTAGGGTGGAACCACAATGGGGGTCGAATTTTTACATAGGAATATATAGAGTAAATCTATAAAACTCTTCTTCTCAGAAACCAATCAGCCAGGAAAGCTGGAAGCATCCGCAAGTAGGGTAAATTCAAATGTGTTCAACTAATGATTCCCAGGGGTAGCGTGGGGTCACCAGGGGGGGGGGCACATTTTTACAGGGATTTATAGAGATTTTTTTTTCCCAAAATATTCTAAAATCAATTTGCTTCAAAAAGCTGTAACTTTAGTGGAAGGTACTTCAGATAGTGTAGATTTAAATCTGAATTTAAAATCAAAATCTTTAGGAGTAGGGTTAGGTCACATTAGGTATCCAATTGTACAAAGGAAAATATTATATTTTAATTATTTACAAAAACTGTACTGTTATTACGTATAGTCTAGTTATTTGCAAGCATTTTGACATATTGCTGATTCTTTATAATTGTTTAGACTCTGGCCACTGGACGATTCTTGGGCCGCACAAGGGGTTTAGAGTTTTTGATGTAGGGTTATATCATAAGTATAAACATTTTTTAGAACTGCAATGTTCAACGTGATATAACGGTAAAATTATCTTGTTAGAAAAGGGACTTGATTATAAACATAAGAATATCAAGCGGGAATATAGATTTTTATTTATACAGTATAGACATGTATTATACCACATTATCCAGATATATTGTATTATGACTCCATTAAGCTGATCTTATCATGTCTATTGTTGCTCAGGTGAGCGATGTGGCCCATGGACCTCTTGTTTTTACCATTACAATTCTTCTAAATAGAATTTACATTATATCTATTTTAAATGTGGTTTGTACTTTTCTTTTCATACATTTAAACTTAACTTGCTGTTCTTGACCCTTAGTACATTGCTTTAACAAACTTGGGATTGGTATTGAGATGTCTGCCACATTCAACGCATAGTTTTTGAAATTTACATTTATTTTTTTTTTTCCTATGAAAATATAACGTCAATATCCCTAAATAGAAACGGGAGTTATAAGTTTGGACTGGATTTTTTTGTTCAAGAAAATAGATCCCATGCCGACTGAAAATGAAATATATGTACCCTATTTCGAGATGAGACTTTTTATCTAACGTTTAAGTTTTAAAGTCAACCTTTCATTTTTTTTTTTTTTTAAATTTTTAAACCTTCAAGATAGGTCTGCAGCTGCTCTGTTCTACAGCTGCTATTCCAAGTGATAAAAAAGGTCTCATTCTGCACTTGTGTGCGCACTTGGCATTCAACATAACGTGTTTAACCTAAGATTTATTGCATTTTTTCTTCTCACAAAAATGTTGGTAGTTTATTAGTATAAATAAGAAAAAATATTTTGGTCCTTATTTGTACAAGGTGGCCGTACATTACCCTTTAACCGCTACACGTAAATACGTGAATGTGTGATAAGCACAACATGGTGTACATGTACATACAGATAAAAATATCTTTAGGACACAATGTGCAGATATTCAAATTACCGGGAAATTCTGAATAGATTATTTTTCATGTAATTTAAGATTTTTTGAACTTAATACTTTGACGGATTGTTTAATAAAGAAATGGATATTTTATCAGCATAACCCCTAGTATGTTGTACGGAACTTCATAAATATTTGTAGGTACATGTATTTAGAATAAAAATGTGTATATGTACATCTTACCAAGACATTTTTTTTGTTGTGTTTTTTTTTTTGTGGTTAAGGCCCTTCAAAACATGATATTTTTAATTGATTGTGAATATAGAAAAAAAGTGCATTCTAAACTGCTCGATATATTTTTACAAAAACTCGGTAGGTATTTAGGACATGATATGTTGACGTGCATATTACTAAGAAATACTTCATCGAATATTTTTTTAAGACAAAAAAGTGTCATTTCTTTTACGTTTGATATATATATATATATATATATATATATATATATATATATATATATATATATATATATATATATGATTTATTTTTTTTATTATTTATTTATTTATCTATTTATTCAATGTATTTAATGCGTGCCCTTTAAATTCAAAGGTCAACATCTCAATTTCTTGCAAAACCATCTGATAAGTTGAGAAGTAATATCAATTTTCATATGTTCAAAAAAGTTATGTCACAAGTCATTTACAATACTCGTTTCTTATTGTATGTGAGATACAGGGCGAATCTGGCTGGAGCTATCGCTATTGCATTGAGATCTGTCCTGTATCACTAATGCAACAGGAAACTCGTACTTTAAATATAACTGTTTGTAATTATAACATTTTGATTCCATTTGCAATGTTTTTTCTCAAATGATTGGCAAAGAAATACGACAGTTTAAATTCATCTGATAGTTCAATACGTAACAAAGTCCCAAATAATGTATTTTCTTTTGTCCAGCTTTGATAGTTCTGCTTATCATTTCCACAAATGAAATACAACCAATCATAGGCAACTTTTAATGTACAGTTTTCAGACTGCAAAAATTTAATGCAGAATTGAAACATTCGGTGGATTCACGGTGGATTCAAATGAGATACAAATGTAGACGCTGTCTCAAAATATTATAAAGTTACGCCACCAAGCACATAGCGAAATAACTCAAGATAAAACTTCTCAATGCCTTGTCTTTGCTGGATCCCTAAACATTACCATGCTACACCTATATAGACATAAAAAATTAGAGAACAAAGTGAATTAGCTTAAACATAGCTCTTTCATTGATGATTGAGATCAATCCCACAAAGCGTATTTATACAGATTGACTTGAAATAAATAAGAATAACTTTTGTTTTGGACACAGCGAAAAATATCCAATACAACATGCGGAACATTTTTTAAGGACACTTGGTCGTCAACAAATTAACCACTATACCAACCTTAGACTTTGATAATTTGTAATTTTGGCCATAAACTTCAGTTTGATAAATCAAATTCTAATAATTTAACTTTGAAATTAAAACATTTCTCCTATCTTTTATACAAAGTTCTTCATCTTTTGAAGGTAACTAAAGCCTTTAAAACAGTTACGGCCATACAGTCCTCTTAACAGAAAAATAACAAATTAAGTCTCTTTAAACGAAGACGGAACTGCTTTTTAAGAGTAGTGATTATGTACTTCAAGATACGGGATAAAAAGCAGGCAGCAAGGATGAGGTATGAGTAGGCCGTCAGGCTCTTCGCAAGAGCGTTTTTGACCTTGACATAGTTTTTTTAATTTTTTAAGAGAACAGGTTTCCGTTAGAAAATCCTCACCACAAAAAAAAAAACAAAAAAACAAAAAACACTGTGAGTGAAAATGATTTGATGTTAAAGTAAGAACTTTATGTTCGGTCAGGTATTTGATAGTGACAACCTATCTTCTTTCTATCAAAATATGCACTGAGCTTATTTCTTTGTCAGTATACGATACATTCTAATTCGAAACTATCAGTAAACAGTAACTAAATTATACATTTTCCCTTTGTCATTGAAACAGTATACAAATAATGTATTTTCTTTTGTCCAGCTTTGATAGTTCTGCTTATCATTTCCACAAATGAAATACAACCAATCATAGGCAACTTTTAATGTACAATTTTCAGACTGCAAAAATTTAATGCAGAATTGAAACATTCGGTGGATTCACGGTGGATTCAAATGAGATACAAATGTAGACGCTGTCTCAAAATATTATAAAGTTACGCCACCAAGCACATAGCGAAATAACTCAAGATAAAACTTCTCAATGCCTTGTCTTTGCTGGATCCCTAAACATTACCATGCTACACCTATATAGACATAAAAAATTAGAGAACAAAGTGAATTAGCTTAAACATAGCTCTTTCATTGATGATTGAGATCAATCCCACAAAGCGTATTTATATAGATTGACTTGAAATAAATAAGAATAACTTTTGTTTTGGACACAGCGAAAAATATCCAATACAACATGCGGAACATTTTTTAAGGACACTTGGTCGTCAACAAATTAACCACTATACCAACCTTAGACTTTAATAATTTGTAATTTTGGCCATGAACTTCAGTTTGATAAATCAAATTCTAATAATTTAACTTTGAAATTAAAACATTTCTCCTATCTTTTATACAAAGTTCTTCATCTTTTGAAGGTAACTAAGGCCTTTAAAACAGTTACGGCCATACAGTCCTCTTAACAGAAAAATAACAAATTAAGTCTCTTTAAACGAAGACGGAACTGCTTTTTAAGAGTAGTGATTATGTACTTCAAGATACGGGATAAAAAGCAGGCAGCAAGGATGAGGTATGAGTAGGCCGTCAGGCTCTTCGCAAGAGCGTTTTTGACCTTGACATAGTTTTTTTAATTTTTTAAGAGAACAGGTTTCCGTTAGAAAATCCTCACCACAAAAAAAAAACAAAAAAACAAAAAACACTGTGAGTGAAAATGATTTGATGTTAAAGTAAGAACTTTATGTTCGGTCAGGTATTTGATAGTGACAACCTATCTTCTTTCTATCAAAATATGCACTGAGCTTATTTCTTTGTCAGTATACGATACATTCTAATTCGAAACTATCAGTAAACAGTAACTAAATTATACATTTTCCCTTTGTCATTGAAACAGTATACAAATTATACTTTTTTGTCATTATTGATATTGATTTGTTTCAGTATAAGTATACAAGTGTATTTTGCTTCATTGATCTGGATTCCAGGACAAAAGTTTTCGAAACAGGCTTACGGTATTCATTGATCAAATATTAATTAATTTTCATTTAAACTTGGAAACTGTATTAGAAAAATAGGTTTAAGGTAGTCAATAATTAAAAACTATTTTGAACATACATCTTAATTAAGAATTTGTGTATATTAACAAGATGGGACACAATTGTTAAATGCATTCAAATTTATGAGTTTAAATTATGTAACTTTTTACAATTTTGAGTAATATGACTCATTCATGAACCGAGAGCATTAAGTAGTATACTTTTGTAAACAACATTATAAAGCTTATTAGTCACTTGCAAATGAATGTAATCAGAGACATGCACGTCTAAATACACTCAATCGAAATCTCATTAAATTGCTCCGACCTTGGCACAGTTTTCTGTTTTCAGCACCACGTGTTCTCGATTTATTTGATAAAGTGCACTTTAAATTTTGCACGGACTGGTTACCGATAAATTAAGAAAAAACTAATAATTTTTTTGTCGAAACCATGCCGTTTTTAACCTTGAACAGATTAGATGAATACTACGTTAACACAAACATATTTTTTCTCCAAATTTTCCTGATACATTTTTATCACGTTTTCTCCATCAAACGAACCGTGTAAAAGAAATTGTTTCTTCGTATTAACTTACGAGATCTTTAATCGTTCCTTTTTAATGACATACGGTATACATGTATGCTTGTGATATATATTTTTCCTTGGTTTCTTTTACCACTCACTGTTTGAATCATCGATTTTAAAACTTAAAAGTGGGTTTAAGTTTCTTTTGTAAAAATGTTCTATAATACCGAAAAAAACCAGTAAATGTGACAATAAACATTCCTTTAGAAACAGCGTTTTTACTATCGAAGTCAAGAGACTTTGTTATGTCGATAAACCCGTTTTATAAAACTAAGATCAAGTTCTTATTATGGTGTGCCTCTATTGATTGACTATACAACTTTTTAAATAACAAGCCTAACTTTCTAGAATTAACATAAGGCCCTGGGGTTACTTCACTCACCGTCAAATAGCTGAAAGATGTTTTTATTCATTGATCTTTTAATTTCTTTTAAAATTAATTATGTGCAGAAGAAAACAGAGTCGGTAAAATACAAACTGATAAAAAAGGCAGAATTATACCAATATAAGCTTAAGGTATCTCAATACATCCAGACTTAAGACACTACGTCACAAGATGTCATTTTAATGTTTTGTTAAACTGTTTATATCGTTCAATTAGGTTGTATACCGTCGTAGCTCAGTGGCTAAAGTATTGGGCAGCTGAACCGCAGATCATGACTTCGAATCCTCCTTCATATTTTGTTCATGTTTACTGAATTAAATTTTCGAAAATGTAATTTTCATCCAAAATTGCACATTGTTTGCCTATTTGACTTAAATACTTCTTATCCATTATGATATCTATCATAATCAAGTAATTTTCTACTGATATGAGAAAATATTTCAAGGTGTAGTAAGCCACCTTAAAACATGTAGGTTGTCTATATGATGACATCATATATTGTTTCATTGTATATTTAGAGATAAACATGAAGAATACTTCACTATAGTATAGTATTTTTTTAACCTCCTTTTTGGACCCGTTATTGGTTAAAAGAACTTTCATAGTTTTTTTTTTCTTACAAAGTTAAGTATAGATTCTTATTTAAATGTAATGGAGGCTGGCTCATTTTTTTATCATTCCGGGCTATAGAAGCTTTGTTCTGGGGGTTTTTTTTTCGGAGTTGTTCTTTCAACCGTCCAATACATAAGCTAGCATCATTTTAGTTATAATTGCAATGATTGTACTTTACTGTTTACAATTACTTTTATCTGCATCATTTTATCAATTATCCATTTATAGTTGGTAAACATAGGTAATAATATTGCCAAACACAGAATATATAACGAGATAAACAATATTACATATACTTGGAGGTTACAATGATAACTTTAACTACTCGGAAGTCTGAGGTAGCGAATGCCATTCTCTGCAGTTCGGGTCCACTGATTTAACTTTTCAAGGTTGTAATTATCAAAAATCAATAATTGCTCAGTAAACACCAACATTGTATACAACTGATCTTTAAGTTAAAAACACTAAAACTGGCCATGGTGTATATAGTAGCAGATTACACATACAATGGCACACTTGATTGTTAACAGTTGGGTCTCTTTTCTCGTCGGGTAGATGACGCTGTACTAGCGTATAAATCTGCTGAACTGTATGTTTACACGCACACTTGTATATATACTGTATACTTGTTACTTTACCATAAATAATAGTTAACAAAATTTTTATATAGCATTATCATTTGAAAACGTTCTTTGTTTTACAAACTTTATGCACACCCTAGCTACGAAACTAAATTTTGTCGTGGCTTAACATTTCCATCCACAAAAAAATATTCCAGGTCTAGAGGATTGCGATCAGAAATCTGTGCATGTGTATCCCTTCTGTCATATAAAAAACTTACTCATACACAATTTATAATTCATATTATCTCAAAGTAGGGGATTGTTAGAAATTGTTGTAATAATATAAGCAATATTAACTGGTGAAGAGATTGTCAATCGAAAACAAATTTTTCTAATTTAAAAGACTGAGGAGGCAGACTGTGTGCTGTTTCTTTTTTAACACGTAAGGAAATGTAGCTCCTAGGTCGTCCATCTTTATATATTAGACGTCACCGGGAGCTACATGTACATACCTGCAGTTAATAACAGACGTATGATTTCCAAAAACGTCTGATTAGAAAAACCCCAATGAACATTCGGTTCATGTTAGCTAACAAATCCGATCACTCACTTATCAATGTCCTTGACATTTCAAACGAGTTCATGAATTATCACTCATTCAAGTATTATCAATGTTATATTTAACATTACATAAAAATGCTTAACCTCGTATGGCTTTTGGATAATATTGCCGCCAAGCTTTTTTGCAAACGATAACCTGTCTGTAAATTAAACTCTGTGCAGATTCGCCCTTGCACTATTTTCCTGTGCTCATATTTTGAAACAGTTCCCCTTTAATTTTCAGACACTGAGCTAATTTCTTTTTAAAACAGATGCAGTGTATGTTTAACAATTTATAAGATTAAGAAACCTTGGCGCAATTGCTTTTGAGCATGATAACTGTAGATAGAACTTGGACTCTAAGTGTATACAAAATGTTAAGAAAACACCACTTATAGAAGTAAGTTCTAAACATGTGGGACTATTGCAGAAAACGCTAGCTTTATTAAAATCAATTTCACATCCAAATTAACATCAAGACCCAATACAAATATCATATAATATATAAAAAAAAAACTATTTATTAAAAAATGTTGGCTTCTGAAAAACTGCCAAACTTTTCAATACTTATTGTAAAACTATATACATGTATCTATGTTTTTAAAATTTATTGCAATCTGTTTTCTCCTTATTGTCCTTTTCTTTTGTTTTTCTTTTTTTCTTTTTGTTTTGTTTTGGGTTTTTTTGTTCTTGGTTTTTTTTTTGTTGGGGGGGGGGGGGGGGGGGGGTGTTTATGGTTTCTTTGGATTTTTTAGGGGGGGGGGGGGGTGTATCCTTTTTTTCTTTTTCTCTAAGAAAAACTCCTTTACATTTACCTTCAATTTTAAAAAAAAAAGTCATTACTTTAAAAAAATATGCACATTAATATAAAATTTAAATATCAGATGTTTAAAACCTATGATATAAACATACAGTACCGATCAGACCCAACCTAACAGAAAGTAAATCCCAACTAAACCCTGGGTTTACTTTCCGGGTTTACTCTGGGCTTACTAGAGTGGACCCAGAGTAAACCCAGAGTAAACCCAAAGTAAACCCAGAGTGGACACAGAAAGTAAACCCAGTCAGAAGTATACCCCTGAAAGCAGACACTAACTGTGTATTTGGAATATACAAAGGATAGGAATAACAGGCAGTAGGATGGTAAGATAAAATACTAGTCTGCTCTACACTTCACTGCATACAGATGACCTTAAAAGCAATTTCAAAGTAAACCCAAAGTAAACCCCGAATAAACCCAAAGTAAACCCCGAGTGGACCCATATTTTCAAAATTAAACCCAGAGTAAACCCCAAGTAAACCCAGAAAGTAAACCCAGGGTTTAGTTGGGGTTTACTCTGGTGTTAGGTTGGGTCTGATCGGTACTGTATTATTAGATTTGGCATTGTTTTACTTTATTCTACTCCGATTTGTATTCAATATGTATTTTTCATTCCTCGAAACAAAACAAAAGCTTAATTTTAGGAATATGTTAGACATTCCGTTTTAATTTGGTCAGTTTTGGGGTTACATGTAAGTTCTGGATCGCCAAGTTAGCTGTTGCAAAACATATATACAAAGTTACCATTAAATACAGAAACTAAAGCAACAAATTTGTTTTATTAATTTGCCTCCATACCAGCTATCAATAAATCAATATATCTCAGAATACGTCTACAGCGGTTCTGGAAGTAACTTATATCTACATATTTACCTATGTAAAATACATGAAGTTTTGGGAAAGCGAAAAGCAGGTTATGATGTGTAACACAAACATTTCATGTGACTAATAACTTGTGGATTTCTCTAAAAATAATTGTTGGTTCATAATAACAATGCTTATCCTTTTCAAGGTTTTAACACAGAAAGATTTAATTGTGCATGTTACGCTTACTTTGATTGTCTAAACAAATTCTTCTATTCGGTATAATATACTGAATTCAGTAAAAGATTCGCGCCTGGGTTTTTTTCGACCCTTTCGCCCTCATTTGTCAGCGGAAAAATTTCAAACTGTGCGAATGTTAATATTTCAAACTATCTCTGTTCTAACACAACTGTGTATGAGCTAATTGAAGATAGGGAGAAACTGTTTGCAATGTAGAAGGGCAAAAATTTACTTGGGGCTAAAATAACCCTGTTAACAGTAACTTCCTTACGCCACAAAACAATGCGCGTGTAAAACGCATTAATACGCTTATGTAACATTTATTTATTTTTTACAATAAAAACATAATCATTGTTTTGAATAATGGGTATTATTTTGTAGTTTTTTTTAAAGAAAATTGTGTGTAAAGAAATGAATTAAATTTTTACATTTTGCGTTTTATTTAAAAACCGCTCCGCTGTCTTCAAAGCGCAAACTGTCCTAAGATACGTTTTAATGTATAATGTAGGTTTGATTTTTTTCCTTATAAAAATATTGTTATTGGTTGAATTATACATAACACCTACAACGAACTAAACCTTTTTACATTGAAAAATTCATTTATTTTCAAAAATCTTTCTGATGTAATACCGGCATCTACCTCACAATGATACATATTACTAAATTTCGTTCTCACGACGCCACAACGTCATATCAATCATTTCTTGCTATATTCATAGATATACATGTAACGGTAAATAGTATTATTTTTAGAAATCCATCGATGTAACATTCGCCAACCCAAATGTGAGTGTCAGTCGTCGGGTTATTTAAACAATAAAATGCTTTCTTTGGTAAATCATTCGGGATATGAAGATAACGACATTGCAGAAAAAATACATAACCCGCTAACGCAGGTTATGTAATTTTTTCTGGAATGATCGCTACCTTCATAACCCGCATGAATCATCAAAGAAAGCATTTTATTGTTTATATTAACATCTTTCTTAATTTTAACTTATTCATAAATTGATTATGAAAAGTTAATAAAATTCACTAAAATACTGTTAATGTACATAAGTACATGTACGTATGTTAGCTAAAAGAAACAGCCAAATCGTCTCCTGTGAGACTTTGAGTCTGACGTCATCATGGTTATTTCGTGCAGTCCGTGATTTTTCTTAAGTAGCTGTAGGCTTCGTCCAATCGATAAACAGGGCGTGTCAATTTCATTCCTGTCAGTTTCTTGTCAGTTTCAGCCACTGTAGAACAATCGATAAACGGGGTGTGTAGAATTTAGTCTGGCTGTTTCAAAAGAGCTATGAATTAACAACGATTTTCCGCAAGAAATAGAGAAAATAAAACTTGGTAGATGTAAAGATAAGTAAAATAAACAACACATTGTTTTGTAAACAAAGGTCAGATCCAGTTTTTGTTTACATTTTGAATTTTGAAAAGAAAGTTTCAATTATAGAACCAAACTGAATGTGATAAACGCTAGAAACTATTTATTTACGTTATATACGAACTAGAACAAAGATAAATCACTTTAAAAAGGACTTTTACCGGTATATTGCACCATTGCTAACAAAAAACATGGAACGAGGCTTGCTTAAATAACAACGAATTGTGTCTTGCTTAAAGGGGCATGGTCATGATTTTGGTCAAATCTATTTTTCTGTTTTTATTTTTAACAATTTTTAAGGAGTGCATTTCTAATGATCAAATGAAATTAGAGAATCCTTTGTAGAGTTATAAACAAGATACAGGGCTCAAAACCCTTTGTCATGTAAACAAGTGTGTGCCCTGTTTTTGTTTACAAAGGTTCAATACATCAATTAAAAATCTATTTCAAGCTGATTTGTCAATTCTTTATCCAGTTAAAGCATAAATAAACAGTTTCTAACATTTAACACATTCATTTAAGGTCTAAAACTGGTATATTTACTTCAACATTCAAAATTTAAACAAACACACATACGCTGTTTACATAGCAAAGAATTTCAAGCCCTGTAACTCGCTTATAACTAAAAGAATGACACTCAAATTTGGTTGCCTATTCAAAGTGCCTTTCTGAAGCACTGCTAACATTTAAATCGAAAAAAATGACCTAAATCGTGGCTATGTCCCTTTAAAACTCTACGACTGACAATCAAATATTGGTCAAGAAATGAATAACTAAAACAATGTACACAATTGAAATAGCAAAAAAAAAATTTAAATACTTTTATATGATTCCAAGTATTGTGTTAGGAATCTGAACACGTAATGCTTACATTTAAAATAAAAAAAGTGTCGATGATGAAAACCTTTATAATAATAGTTTGGTTTAATTTCATGATTTTTTTATGATTATTGAAGAAGAGGCAAAGAAATAGTTTTTCGTTATTTTATGAAAATTACAAAAACGACGTGTCATCTTCTTAAATAATGCACATATAATAAGATTGTACCGATTGAAATCAAAGTACTGAAAGCACTGTTAGACGGTGGCGTCGTTTGAAAGTGACATGTAACAATGAGTGATGTATGATAATCATTTTTGTCGAAAACCGCGGCCAGTATATCGTATACATGCACTAATACTTAACGCTTACTCGCACAACTGGTCGTGAGTTTCCTACATGGATAATTCTGTGGAAATCGTAACTGTGATATCAATCTACTTTTTACAAATGCTGTGTCTCTTGGTCGTCATCTTTTGGGGAAAACCCAAAAATTTATCACAGTAGTCTTTGTCGTATAGAAGTTTGTATATATATTTTGTATCAATATGTTTGTATCCATATCAGTTGACATTAAAACCCCGTTTGAATGACTCATTAAATATGTGGGTTGCCACCACATATTGAATGAATAAATCAAATCCAAAGAGATTTCATTACAGTTCGCCCAAATATTTGTTTGTTTGAAGAAGGAGATTTTTAGGTTTTTTCCTTTTTGACCTTTGGGTTGACCCCGCAAAGGGGAACAACTTTTGAAAAGTTTGGATTGGACTATTGTGCTTTAAAGATATTGTAGATTTCTGAAAGTAACGAGAACAAATAAAGCTTTTGCATGATAAAATACTTATTTTTACTCACTATTTGGGCATACATATAGTATGTTATTGTCCCTCTCGACAGCATTTTCCCTCAATTTCTTCACGGGGAAAAAGTTGCAGTCTTGTGGACCATCACATTTGCTTTTTTCCTCATAGTCAGTTAATACATTTAGGTGTAAAGAAAACGGAATGGGTTTACAAGAACCTGTTTGATAAAACTGGTATTGCTTTTGGAATGCACGTCATCATGAAAATAAAGAGTAAATCAATATTTTATCTTCGACTTTAGTGGATTATTTCCATTTGCTCTCAACGAAAGTGAATGAAAATTTAAAAAAATATTATACAACATTCAGTCGCGGCAGTTTCATTAATCAACGTTTTAAACATTTGTTCTATTGTATTTAGCTATAGATTTATTCAAATCATTTGAATGAATTCGGGAAAGTCACATGTATATTTTATCTCTTCTCGGTACACTTTTACACGCATAGATTACTTGCTACATTAAACTTTTCTATTAAACTTACAACAAATATTGATTAATTATACAAAATAAGTTTTTAAAAAAACCAAACAAACAAAATTCAAGTTGAACGCACGTTTTTCTGACCGTACAGCTGTGTATATAAAGAAGAAGGGGGAATAAGATGGCGCAACTGCCTATTTGGTTTAGTCGTAAAATACAATTTCAAATTTAGCATCTTTTCAATTAAATATATTTGATATGTTATTATATAAGTTTAAAAAATGGTAATTTCTAACTATATTCAGTTTGAAATATTTCAAAAAGATAAGAAAAAAATAAAAAATCTTTTAAGTTTTGGTGGTATCGAACCCACAACCTAAAAACCCAAGTTCTATAAAGTTTCCTTATGGCTTGTGCTCTAACCACTGAGCCATTTCATTCACAACAAAGTGCGTTGTTTAAATGCTATATGAGACTATGACCACGAATATACGGACTTGTATTATATTTCTAAAACGTTTAATTGTTGAGCTACAAAATGACATATTTGAACTGTAGTGGGTCATCTCTCCACATTTTTGTTGAGTAAAATCGGTTTAAAATCCATAAAACCACATTTAGACTGTAAAAAAAAATATTGAGCTCAGACCCACTCTATGAAAGAAAATGTATTGAAGTTATAAAAATTACACAATTAGGAGGTTTTGACACTCATATGCCAGTTTAAATCAATATATTGCAAGTATTTTAAATATTTAAAGATTACAACCCGATGTTACGTTAAATATACATTGTTTTTAATTATTTTTTTAAAAAGTATCAGATTTAATGATATTTTATTTTTGCCGTATCTAATCATTCCTCATATGGGCATTTTACACGCCTTATTCACCCATCTTCTTTGGTTTATTCTTTGTATGTACTAGACAATATGCAATAGATCTAGGGTTCGCAAATCCCGGCAATATTTTCGGAAAGCTATAGTTCTGTAGCTCAGCAGAATTCTACAATCATCTATGAAGCACATTTTTTTGCCTTCATGTTTCATTATTTATCGCAAATATAGCATGGGTGTAAACGCTACGGCTGATGTAGCATTGCGATAAGTGATGACATGTACTTTCTAACCGGTGTGTATTTCAACTGCGAGTCGCAACAAACTGGCGCATTTATATAGGCCCGCCTATTTGTAAATGCATGTTGACAAAATGATGCTAACACTTCGAAACAAATGTCGAAGAAAGTTCATAATAGAGCTGTACTCGCGAGTTAAAAATTATTTGAGAACAAACGGGGCGATGTTTACGTACAAATGTAAATAATGTTATCTGTTAGTGAAAAAATGTCCCCAAACCAAAGGAACGTTTCTTTAATACACTTAGCAGGGACGGGCGCATATGAATTAAAGTCACTATTTGTACTTCGCTCATCGAATTGCGTTATTCAGTTCATTGTGAAAAAAATTGACAGAAACTGTTTAGTTAACAAAATCGCAGGACAGTTAAGGCAACATTTTGCTTTTAAACAGCAGTAAAAGGAGGTCGTTTTGCTTTTGTCTATTTATTTCTGCATAATGAATAGTTCTACACTATTTTGGATGTTTTTGTAAAGATATGGGTCACCTTAACTTGACCATGTCTAAATTTGACGGTCACGTGACTTTTTAGGGTCACGCGGGCTTCGTTTAGCCAAAAAACGTCAATGCTAAATTGAGACAAAAAGTTCAAGTGCAAGGCAAAGAAAGTTTAGAGTAAGTAATATGGCAACATATTCAAAATTATCCATACATCACAGAAATCAATGCTCATTCAGTTGTAAAGTTTACCTGTTATGTAAATATCTTAAAAAACTGGCTACTTGTTCCTAAAATAGTGCATTTTTGTATATTTGGATTAAAATTACAAAGTAAACCTTCATCTCTCAACAAATGAGCATCAGTTTTCATAAAGAACTCGTAAACGGGAAGAAAATCATATCAAGTTTTATAATATCCATAGCCGTCTTGCACTTGAACTTTTGCATTTAATTTCTCAATCTGGAAGGTCTCTCAAATCAATACACATTTCAAACGCACAAGTGATCTCAAAAGGGGAGGTAACTCTTTGAGCGATAACTCTTCTGATATAGGCGCGATGTCATTTTATCACCTAATCCGAATTAATTTTAAGATATGTATCAACAAAACATTATGTAAATGGTTATTTGAACATAGTGTTTATGTTTTATTTATTCTAAAAGAGACGAGAAGGTTACGATTAATCGCCCGCATTTCCTCTGTCGCATCATGGATGTAAACAAAAAACCGCTGTGTATCAGTTTTCTTGGTTAACTGTTCTTAATATTTTTTAGGAATTTGAGAAAAATATATAAGAGCTAATTGTACACAATTATTTGAGGGGTTGGGTGTCAAATTGGCTCTGATATTAATATAACTAAATTGGTCTCATGATATCAATGTAGAGTATATATACGTCCCGGATAATATATATATTAAAAAATAAGATATGCAGTTTTTTTTCACAATGATTAAATGCCTTTGCCCAATGACAGCATATTCTATAGCACTGCTTGGGTCTGTAAATATTATTTTGGGGAGGGTGGTTTAAAGGTGTAACTTTATTCGGTTTGACAGGGGCCAGGTACCATGATGTTTTACTATGTAAATTGTGAATTAAATTAGAATTTTCCACGGGGACTATACATGGCCCATGTATGAGGCCTTTTCCCATTCCCCATATAATAAAGCAAATCAACAGCTAGTATTCACCTTTGTGTTACACATGTTACACTTATAATTTTAACACCCATTAAAATTTACTTTTATTTTTATTCAACACATGCAGAATGATTAAGGGGGGGGGGGGGGGTTAGCATATCTATTCATTCACAAAATAAATTCTAATTGCTCATTTCTCATAACTGAGAAAGAAAAGAGGATGTGTAAATCCTGCGACAAGGGCGATCAAAATACATTTTGGTTCACATCAATATATATAATTTAAATAAGTCTGAATTCTCCTATATCAGAGACTTTCTCTCTCCCACCCATTTACATCCTTAATACATGCAGCATATAGCAATTTTATTAATATATTAACTTAAGTAAATGTCCCCTTTCACTTCTCAAACAAAATTATGAATATAAAAACAATTATATTTGGTTCATTAGTTTTATTGATTCAAGAAGATAAAAGAAATTTCTGGAAAAAAAAAATTTGTGACATCATTTAAACCTGACATATGCAGGCAAACTGAAAATTGCAATTTATTTATATGATGTCAATGTGTTTATTGTATGACTTCTTAGTTCTGCTCCTCTTCTTTCTTCAAAAACACAGTCTTCCTGTTCTTAAAGTTCAGGTTTTTCTTTTCATCATTTCATCTTTTATATGACCCCAGTATAAGTGTGCAGGTAAATTGTCACCAATAAGAACATCATTTATGTAAATCCCAAAACAAAGCAGGTACCAGCTAAAATGAAAATTATACATATTTCAGTAAGTTTAACTTGTAATCAAAATGGCTAAAAGACTGAAAGGGAGTATTTTCTACAATTTGATAGACAATAAATGGAATTGTTTATCTTAATAAACATTTCATTATGTTTTGATGTGCATTTAAATTTTGCACAAATTCAAATACAGCTTTGAAATATCTTTTCAGTTTGATCGATTTGAAATTATTAGCATCCTCACCCCTGATATGTGCATCATAGTTTAATTGCACCTCTTTATTTTACCCAGTATGACCTTAAAAGTCACTTCTCTCTCTCTCTCTCTTTCTCTCTCTCTCTCTCTCTCTCTCTCTCTCTCTCTCTCTCTCTCTCTCTCTCTCTCTCTCTCTCTCTCTCTTAACTGATTTTATACAAGATTGATAATATAATGCTGGTGCGGTCAGTGTGAAAACATTCCAATGTATTGTTAATATGTTGATGAGCAATTTGTAAACATGAACTATTCAAAATTGTAGATTTATAAATAAAATAGGTTTTTATCAATCATATTAAAACATGAAACCATTCAAACATGGAAATGCTTTTTCTAATTGAATTGTCTCATAGAATTATCAGATTTATTATTATTTCAATGATAAATTATTGTGTATGTATACATGTACATTTGTATGTTATTTACTTACATTTTTTTCAAGCCCTTTTTTCACAAATAAGTGCGACACTTTTCAAATTACTCTGCAAAAAACAAAAAATAATTATGGGAAGTCATACAATTTAAATTACATGCACATAAGAACATGTCAACAATAATTTGAACATTTTTGTGAAAGTTCTACATATATTTTGCATGGATTGGTAAAATGACCAACACTTCAAATATTATTTGAAAGTTACACATACACATTTTACACAAACAATACCATATATGACCATGAATGTAGATTCCTCATTTTGAGAAAATCAGATGGAGACATGCAGTCATTTGTTTATTATTATTTGTTTTTTTGTTTTTTTATTACCAATAGTACAGCATCATACAAATGTAAGTATGAACCCAGGTGACAAAATTTCAAACAGTGTTATGATAGTAATATACTGAGTTATAAAAACTAACTAATAATAATTAAGAATTAATGTGCATAAACATCTTATTTCAAATGGATGAATGTGCAAAAAATATAACTGAACTGTCATGGAAGAATATTGAACACAGTAGAAAGGTGTTATTGATCAGCTGTTCATCAATTTCCAGAAAATGTAATCGGCATCTTTTAGCCTGTATACTAGCTGTTCTGATTTTCAGAAAATCAAATCAGCTGTTTTCACACAGTCTTTGTATTGTTTACTTACAAATTGAAAAAAAAAACTAACAGTTGTGTAAAGCTAAATATTGTCAGTACAAGTACTATGAGCTGATTCGTGTCGATTTGTGAAAATGATCGACAATTTAACGGACTGGCAATAAATTTAAAGCTACATGTAGCCTACTTTGTATAGGCTTAAATGTAAACAATGCAGTCTCTCCTCATGTTTTGAACGAAACAACACAATAAGTCGATCAGAAATGCATCAACAGTATAGAATCACGATAAAATAGTTATTAAGCTATCTGGTACATTACAAATACATTGTTTATCTATTCTACATACCTGATAAATCATCAAAAAATCGCCATCATCGGGAATACCAGAGCTCTACACGTGTTTACATCGTCTGACGAGCGCTTTTGGGACGCAGATTCACACCCATACGACAGATGCGTTATGGAAATTCTTCGTATATTCTGATTGTTGTAAACTTATAAAACCACACATGAGTTATTCGTAGTTATATTTTTCTTTTGCAGTATTAAATCAGCCGTATTTTTTGCTTAAAGTGCTGTTTTCGTTATATTTTCCATATATGGAAATACAGAGGCGGGGCGTATATTATGACGTCATAACTCATTATCCCTTCATTAGCATATCAAAAGGATGTGTAGCCTTATCTGTCCTGCGATTATTATATCTTACATTACCGTTCACAATGTACCATAAATGTATATGGAATATCGCATGTTTTTTCTCACAAAAAAGCTAGCGTTTGCTACAAATTAGAGATACACGAGCTGACACGCCGTTAAATCCATATCAAGACGCATATGTAAAAAACAATCTAAACTCAAAATCTTTGAAACATCGTTAAATGTAGTATATATACATTTAAAATGGCGACCCGATTTGCACGTTAATTTTACAATCCGAAGTCGATTAGCGTGTTTGAGAGAAAGTCAGCAGCAAGTAAAGCGTCAACATCTGCAGTAAATATTGTCTGATGAATATCGAGATGTCTGTAATGAAATTAATGTTTCTACAGACTGAGTGAGGTACAAAATAAGGTACATTGTAAATCACAGGTCAGTCGAAAATTAAACACATTTGTATCGTAAATTTAAAGCTTTTTGTGTATTGTGTTTTGTGCTGAAATATAAAATGGCAAACCAGTTTAAATAGTGCGTTTCTGACAATTATTTATATCATAAAAAAGACAAGAAGCAATTATTGTTACCAATTGTGACCATTGAATTATCGCAGTGATATAGTTTATGCAGTCCTGATACAGTTAAACGTCAAAACTGGCAGTTGGTGCTTAAATTATTAATACCGCGTAAGCAGCCAGGATAACGGCTCATTTAAAATAAAACACAATTTCATACATTATTTAAATGTATGTACAAAATAATTAGCAGCTATAATGATTAAAATATCTGATTAGATTAAAATAAGTTCTCATACGACACGTAGATAAAACATTGTCTGTATAACACTGCATACATGTACCTAATAGAGTTATCGTTCGTTATCCGCTAGGGTCCCCGTGAGAAATATTCTTCCGGTCAGGACCGTAGCAATAGACCGTGGCTACTTATAGCCACCGTCTAAAAATCACCAGTGACGAAACCTCTAAACAAGCAATTCTGTTTTTAATATGCAGCACGTGCTTTATTTTAAATAGATGTCTTTTGAAGTTGTTATCAGTTTAAGTTACAGTGAAATGTGATGATAGCAAACAGTATTCAATATCAAAAGTCAAAAGGAAAAATACAAAACAGGAGCAGAGCAATCAAGTGAAAAAGCAGCCTCTGCTGACCGGTCACTCCCGCCGTGTGCTCTTTGTCGTAACTGGGAAAACAGAAAAATCCTTAGACAATTCGGTTATTATTTATGGTCGAACATTAAGTATCAAAAACGTCTGTCAGCATTCGACATAGTGGAAGATGGTATTTGTATCGACCAAAGAACTTACGACATGAAAATTTCAATCAAGACTGTTGATACTGTCTTGTTTACTCAACTTGTTTTTCAGTAGTATGCCTCGTTTTAGAAATTGATCATACGTAAAGCATGAGTATCGAATTAACTGACAAAACCTCCGGTATACTCTAAAACCTGGCCTGGTTCCATTGACCTGGACTGGTCTGGCCTTGCCTCAAAATTGACCTGGCTTCACTTTTGGCCTCAAATATGACGTGGCTCAAAATTTTGCCTGGCCTCAAAAATTGGCCCGGCCTCAGCTTTGGCCTTTACAAAAATTGTTGGCCTCAATTTTATTTTTATATTTTCTTTACACATTTGATAATTTTATTGATTTTCAATGATTTATGTTCAATACATATTAAACATCCTAGTAGATGGCTTAAGGATCCTATTGTGATAGTTCTATTAAAATAATAGTAACAAATTAACAATTGACATAATTGTGCAGTGTATATATCAATACAGGTATAAGTGATTGATTCTGATAATTTTTGATTGTACTTAAGAATGTTATACCGCCCTACTATTGTATTACCATTGCATGTTTTCCAATGTACTCAAATGAAACTCCTCTTAGGATTGGACAAAATCAATGTAACTCTTCTTAATATATCAACTTCTTGTAGGCCTATAAGAAAACAATAATGGTAAAGGCCAACCTTTTTATTCTAACCAACGTCAAAGGTCACAATATGTTTTTGTTTGTTCAAATTCTGATAATAAAAATTCTCCGTAGGATAAAAATTGTTTCCTAAATATATAAACAACACTTCTCTAATCAAGAGGTCATTATTAATGACCTTTGCTGAAACAAAGTATCAAAGGATGCAATGTTGCAGTCATTCACAAATGACATTAATCAAATTAGACCGTGTGAAATATTAAATGACAGGGCAGGTATTGAATCTGACCCCAATGTAGCAATAACTTTTTTAATATCTAAGAGAAATCAATAAAAGTTCAATGTAAATCTAAGAAAATGAGAAATAGAGAAATTTTAAAATCTGGGGCCAGCAGTTTTTGAAGAGGCCAAATGTGGAGCCAGGTCAAAATTTGAGGCCAGGCCAAATTTGCAACCAGGCCAACTTTGAGGACCGGCCAGGCCAGGCCAATGGGCCCAAGCCAGGCCAGGTTTAAGAGGTTTTAGATTATGCCTAAAACCTCAATATGCAGGTAATGGAGGTTAATTGCTACATTAGTCAGGAAAGTTGACGATAGAAAAATTGAAGTTATCACGTTTATCATGAAGTTCTGTTGTTAGGTTACCTTTAATGTCTTTTTCTACAGAAGTAAAATATTTAAATATGAAACAGATGACTTAGATTCTGTGATATTTTTTATTTTAAGTTCACTGGGATATATATTTAGTCGACGTAAGAATACAAGTAACTGATAATACGTCGTCGATATACCTAAATGTCCAGTTGAAGACCACAGTGAGTGATTCCTTTTTTTGTATTAATAAATCCTGCTTCATTTGAATATAGAAATAGCTCTGCTTACAATGACGCGCAGTTGGTGCCAATGGGAATTACAACAGATTGTTGGAAGACCTGATTTCCAAAAACTACATAGATGTTGTCAATCAAAAACACAAGCATCTTTTTACACAGGCACGAAGCATCGGGGGGGGGGGGGGGGGGGGGGTAGCGCAGCTAAGATTTTTCATCAATTTACATACAAAAAATTGAATTAAAATGGAGTTGCCCCCCCCCCCCCCACACACTTTTATGGGACCATGTATAATTTAAATTGAAAATAAAAGAAATGTTCCTGAAATAAAGTTAAAAGTATACTATTAAAGTATACTACTCAACAACAACACCCCCCCCCCCCCCTTTGGTTTAGGATTTTCAGGATATTGAAATGTAACCTTTTTCTTTTTTCCATTTTTTTTTTTTTTTATTTTTTTTTTGCTCGTCAAGATTTTTTCGATGAGTCTGCCCCCCCCCCACTTTCAAAAACGATGCTACGTACCTGTTGCATTTGACATTGTAATAAAAATCATCGTATTAGCGGATTATATATTTTTTCTGCAATGATCCGACATCATCATGAGTGTAAAAAGGAAATAAAATTAACGAAATTACTGTAAATGTACATCAGTACGTTATATCCTTCTGACATATTTTAATTTTAGCAATAAAAATATGCATTAGTCAAAGTAGTGATAATGCATATTTTTATTGCTAAAATTAAAATATGTCAGAAGGACAGTGTGCTAAAACAAAACCCAAGCCAAATCGTCTCCAATGCGAATTTGAGTCTGACATCATCATGATGATTTCGTGCAGTCTGTGATTTTTTGTTAGCTGGCTGTAGATTTCTGATATAATCATGATTGTGAAAAGAATGTAAAAACTAACTAAATTACTGTTAAATGTACATCAGTACGTTAGGTAAAAGAATTAGCCAAATCGTCCCTTATAGGAATTTGAGTCTAACATCATCATAATTATTTCGTATAGTCTGTGATTTGTTAGGTTACGACCAATCGATATACGTGGTCTGTAGATTTCAGTTCTGTCAGTTTCAATGAGCTATTAATTTCTATTAATTTTCGTAAAAAATAGAGGAAATCATACTCAGTTGATGTAAATAAACTGTTTTGGATCACTTGGAAAAAAATAACACGAACGTTATTCTTGTCTGAAGTGTTCATTCATCTTATTTAGAGTTCTGGTACTTTTTTTCTATTTTGAGTGTATGTGACGTGTTTTGCAATGAAGTCATATGATGTCCTTAGCTGATTTTCACTTAAAATTCAACATACACAGAAACATTAATCTCTACCTTAAAAATGCATGTGGTCACGCTTTTAGCTGATTTTTTTTCTCACTTTTAATGTATACAATGCTTAACTAAGCTATATAAAGGCAAAAGAAAGGCAAAAGAAATAGCCCATTTGTCGACAGAGGTAAAACGTGTATGTCTTGTGTTATGCAAACACGGTTTGTGATTTTCTTTACAAATAGCTTGCTAGGTTGCTACAATGAAAATGATAAAGGATTCCAGGATTGCATTGTATTTCTTAAAAACAGTATTTAAAAAAAAAATTATATATTTTTCTACAAAATTTTGGGTATTTCTTGTAAAAAAAATTTAAAAAATCTGATCGATCTCCTTTTATTTAATCAGGATCGAATTCGATAAACTGCTATTTTTCTAAAATTTTGCATTTCCGTTTAATTTAAATTTTTCTTAAAATATTATCGTTGCTTATGGTTTTTAAATGTGACAATTATTCTTTGGATTTTATCTATAGATTTAAGAACATAAAAGAATAACAATAAAAAAAATTAAAAACATCTTTTTACATAAAAGATTAAAGACTTGAGCATAATATCCTTGGCACGTTTGTATTCATGATTATATTACTCATCAAATGAGACTAAAGTTTAAGTTCTAAAATACCCTATTTGCAGTCAAAAAAATATTTCCCATTTCACTTAAAAAATAGACAAATATTCACTAAATAATTGAAAGTTGATATTAACCTTTCTTTTGTATTTCAATTATTAAAAGATTCTTTATCGATCCATCAAAAAGGTGCGATGTTTGTGCGATATCTTTTGTTCCTTTTTCGTCCACCTGTGTGTTTGTGAATCAAAACTTCGTAAGAACTCAGATCCACGGCTTTTGAGAATGTTCGAATTAAGTGACCTTTGATCCAAATTACTTCCATCCCGATAATTGTTACTAATTGATGCCGGGGTCGAAATTCCCAAAACAAAAACCTAGTCGATAAATATATTTCAAGATAATTTAACTATAATAAACTTATCACTGAAATTTTTATATTGGGAACTTCTGTGATTTTAACACTTTAGAATCTACAATATCTTAGAATGATTGCATAGTAATCTCACAAATTGCAGCATTGTAATTTTTAAGAAGAAGATTTTTAAACATTGTCCCAGTAATTAAGTCTGTGTAAAACTTTGAACATCTTTTGGGCCTTAGTAGTAGTCCGTGAGTCACGGTTTTCACAATCTAAAATCTACACTATCTTAGGGTACCTGTATAGTAATATCAATAATTGTTGCATTGTAGTCCTTAAGAATATAATTTTTAAACATTGTCCCTATATATATCTGTATTAATTTTATCTGTCCCGAGATAAAATTTCAACCCCTCTTGGGGCCCCAGTATTGATCCGGGGATCACGATTTTAATAAATAAATTTAGATTCTTCACTATATATACAAGCTTTGGTGTAAATATTAAGATTTCTGGTGCATCAGTTCTTGAGAAGAAGATTTTTTAAGACACCCACCCAATTTTCACATTTTCGGAATTATCTCCCTTAAAAAAGGGTTGTATCCTTTATTTTACCATTTTGAATTCTCCCTCCCATAAGGATGCTTTTTACCAAGTTTCGTTACATGTAAATTTGGCCAAATGGTTCTAGAGAAGAAATAAAAATTGTGAAAAATTTACAGGCGGACGAACAGACGGACGGACAACGGGTGATTAGAAACGCTCACTTTCGAACAAGAACCTTCGGTTCAGGTGAGCCAAAAACGCACAAAGTATTAGAAACCATATCGTTGTGTATTTATAACTTGTATTGCAACGAAAAAAGCAGCACTTTGCATGATAATGACACTTTATACAATTGCTTTATTTAAAAATGAAACTGCAAACAATGTAGAAAATACATGTAACTCCGGGTATGGACCACTGCTAAATAAAAATATGTATCGCGTTCTACGTTTGCATGACTCGTCCATTGATTTAGTCACATGTTACATCGACATTCTCCGGACGACAAAGGTCTTGAAACTTTCTGCAGAAAGATCCATATCCCGACGTTTGTAACATTGTTATATAAGTGTCTTGCATTTTCCGAATTTCATCAGCAGAGGAGCAGTTGGCAAACCTGAAGCGGTCATCATCTGTTTTTCTTGTCATGAATGTACCTGCAAATTTCAAAATACACTTTTCAATTTTTAAATAGCGATACTCTTTACGTTAGATAATAACATGTAAAAGTAAATTCTTTTTGATTTTTTAAAGCGAAGTTACAATTTTAAGTAAATACATCTATGGTATCAACAACGTTGCTCAAATTTTAGAGAGGGAGTGTGTTAAATTAACATCACATCAAGGTTCATTAGAACTCATGACTTTCAAAACAAACCCTTTGTGAATTACCGACATGGCCTGGGAAAGGGTTTTGCGTGTTGACCCCAGACCTTATCGGATCTAAAGAGACTGAAAGTTATGCATTAACTAACTTGTTAAATAAGATACATGTAATGAAATAATGTAAATTGTGTTTTTAAGTTTTTAACTTGGAATTAAGAGAGTGTATTTGAATTAGAAAAGATAAAAGCCGCAATATATATGTGTTTGACAAGAAGTAAAGGTAATGGTCGTGTAAAGATGACACCCAATCGATACCTATCAATCTGGCCCTGACGAGTGTATAGGGATATCATACTTTCAAAATATCAAAGTAAACCCTATCCATTTTCTGCTATTTTTTTTTATTTTCTTATAACTGTATATTGCTTATTTTACGCGAGTAGGCTACTTAATTCCGCAATTCAACAGTTTTTCATAAAACCGAGAGAAAATTAAATCGCGAACGCCGATTTTTGTCATAATTTCTTGTAGTTTACATGCTTACTTAAAAAAGCAATAATTTAATTCTGGTTGTAACGCGGCATTTGATTGGATAGAAAAATTTAGTTAAATTTGTATAACCTGGTTTGCACGTCACAAGACACGTCACAATGCACCAACGTACTAATCCACTTGACGTTACGTTTGAATTTTGAACAGATTTATATCATTTTAAAAAGTAAAACGGACTCAATTTGTACAGCAAATTCCAGAAAATTAAATTATAAGGAATGAACTCAATATCTACCCAAGTTATACTCGTATAACCTGGGTTGGAGCAATTTACGCTTTTTTATAATCCGCTTCGCGGATTATAAAGCGTAAATTGCCCCAACCCAGGTTATACGAGTATAACTTGGGTAGACATTGAGTTCATTTCTTAAATATATCAAAATCATCAAGATCGCGATTTAACACGGATAGTAATTCCTCGCTTTAATTAAGAATTTACAGTATTGAGAATCAAACATTTCGCAAAGTGAAAACAATATATTTTAGGTGAGATTTTGCATTGACCGTCTAACTTTCCATTACATGAATAAATATATAGACATATTTGAAATTCTGGACAAAATCTAAAACAGAACATTGGTTAAATATGCATTCATAACAGTATTCTGTTTTCCCTCGGAGAGATTCGTCACACTTTCATTGGTTAAAACATTGGTAAAAAAACGTTTAAAATTGAATAGCAACATAACATTGTAAGTAAAAAGGCATTCAGGTTGCATGGAACATTGTAGTAAAATTTGTGTAAAAAGAATAAAGGAAACCAATCAATAAAACACGAAATATAATTTTTCTTTGAAAGAATGTCCAAGGTATACGTATCATTTGGCAAATATAGTGCTGCCTTACTCCGCGTGCACATCAAACACGTGTGCCGTTCATACGTAGAGCGTAACGTCTGCTTCTTTTTGAATATCCCAGCGGCACTACATCTAACACAGTAGATAAATGATAGAAAATCTAAGGAAGTAGCAACGTAACATCGTTCCCTTCGATTTCTACTAAGACACTCTGTTGCAAAAATCCATGCGATCATACGGACATTGTTCAATCGGCCACAGTGTGCGATGTTATAACTTACACAGGAAAACGTTCAATAATTATCGAGGATTTTGTAATAGGCCTGGATTTCGGTTTGTCTTGTTTCGTTGTTCTTTTGATATTTCTTACCAGTGCAGTGCATCGTTGTCAAAATATTTTTTGTTCAAAACGCGTTTCTACATGTCTTTTCGTCCAATGTAACGTGTTCGAGTGAATGAAATACCTGAATGCGGTGAAGCATGAATAGTGCTATTGGGTGTGTAGCGATGAGCAGAACAATAGAAATCGACAACTTATATGTCGGTAGTCCGAGATAAAAGGGAAAAAATGCGTATTTTTAAATTCATGTCAGCTTTAATGTCTTGGCCATCAAAGACATTGAGTTTATCTTATTACCTTAAACCTTTAAGTCATTTGTGTCATCAATCTGTCACTTTTACGCATTGTTAGGATTCCTATATATACTGATTTGTATTTGTCATTCTTCTGTTCGGAGGCCAGAACCATTACCGGCCACTTCCGTCTGTGTTCTTTGTTTTTTATTGTTCTTCTTTTAAACTCGATTGATAATAAACACTGAACCCTTCATCACTTGGTTCTTAATCTCTGTAATTGCATATTGGTGGACCCTTGGGAATACATGGCGTACCTTACCTTCGTTTTCAGCTTACGACCCAGAGCGCGCCTCAACCTTATTTCTTGTACCCTCTACGCCAACATTCCCTTACCCTGTTCGTACTGCACACGACGGATGCAGTTCCAGAAGAATTACCTAGCACCGTACTAATCTGCGCGGTCAAAGTGTTTGAATGAATACACAAATTGTATATTATAATCGTTTTTTCATGCAGTCCATTGTGTAAATATTGATAGAAACTATATTTAGCGGTTTTGTTAATTAAACTTTTAAAAATTGCCACCAAAATATATGATTAACAAAAATCAAAGGAAGGAATCGCAGACGTTGTCCTGACATTTGACATTTTCATTTCGAGAAAGTTTTTTGTTTTCTTCGCAACGGGCAATTTCGAACACGGGGTACATGATATGCAAACTAATTGTGATCATGAAATATAAATGTTTCCGGAAGGTTCGGGCAATATAAATTTAACCTTTCCTACGTGACTCTGCAGTTCTCAGAACACACTGATAAAATTATTACATGACACATTGTATGATATAACAGAAAAACTAACTGGAACAAATTAATATTTAGACCAAAAATACCTGTGCAGTTGGGCAACCTCTCCTGTGGTATCCATTTTCCACTTGCACCACAGACGTGCCACTGACGATGACTGGACTGGATATCTAAACTGTACTGGGGGCCGCAGAAAACCAAACAAAACTGTCCGTAGTCTTTACTCCATCCATTGCATACCAGGGCTCCATTTTTAGGTAACGACAGGGGTTTACAAGGGTAAGCTGTTGTAATTGAAAAAAAAATATCTCGGAGAATAAATAAGTTAACATATATGTTTAATTTTAAATCATAGTTTTTTTTTTAATAAACCACAAATAGTTTATAATAACAAAAATATTTTTGTGTTGAAAAGCTCACGCCTTATTTTCCAGCTGAACACACAGGTTGTCCGCATGCCGTTTGAAGGTTTTAGAGCAACATAATGTACTACGAAATCTCCCCAAGGAAATTCGGAGCTATTTGTAGGATAATTTGAAGATATTTTTATTGGTTTTTTGACAGGGTCATAAAAGGATGGCGCTGTCCAGTTGAGATGTGTCATGAGCTCTGATGTCCACTTTTCCTTGTTGCTATGACATCCGCTCATTACTGGAGGTTGGATGTCTATATGATATTTAAAATACAAATTTAAGGGTTTTTAAATATATCTTAATGCATGAAAAATAATCGATTAATTGAAAATTTAGACATAAAGTACAGTTTTCTAAGAAGATCGAATAGGATAATTTATTACAAAGGAACAAAAAATATTTGGCAGCGGTAGCGGGTTTAAAACAACTTTGCTAAGAGTAATAATGAAAATGTTGTATAAAATTGCAGTAAAAACAACAACAAGAAATCGCAAGGCAAACATTATTTTCAGTAATGTGGCTAAATAAATACTTATAATTTTTTTTAATAATTAGTATAGGCTATTTAACAAATTGAAAGATGCATCCCGAAACAAACCCATTCCTTAAACTCGCACTTCATATTGCCCTCCGTTAAATTCCTTGCCTGTTTCACAGTGAGCTCCAGTGAAGCTTCTACTACAAACACATTTGTAACTATCTAATATATTCTGACAGGTTCCTTGATTTTGGCATGGATTGCTCCGGCATGAATTCATAACTGTGTAAAAATATAAATAATATGAAAAGACCTAATGGAATTGATGTTTTGGAAATAAAATATCTAAGACATTTTTAATATAACAGATTTTTTAATCTTGACTATTTTGAGGACAATGCAAAAGCTACTGAACATTTATTTGCTCGAGATAATTATATATCGAATCCTGAATACGGAATACTATTGAACTAACACCTAGTTACAAAATGTATGTCATTTTGAAATGTCAAATATATGGTTATAATCATGCCTTGTAGATAGTTTATTGTTTCTTACATGCACATCGTGGTGTAGATCCACTCCAAATAGAATTTATTTGACATCTTCTTGTTGTCGAGCCTCCAGTCAACGTGTAGTGTGTATTACAACGATAAGTAATAACACTGTTGTATACATACGATGATCCCTGTATATAGCCATTTCTTATCGATCCCGGTTGTCCACATGTTTTTTCTATATATTTGAAAGAGATGGAAACGCTTTCATGCAATATGAATCTGATTAATTTGCAAAACATATAGCAAAATACCCCCAGTAACTAAAGCACTTCACAAACCATCCTCTTTGACAAAGAAATCTTACATCAAAATATATACATTGGAAGCACACTGGAAGATCTATCATAATCAAATTTCGGGTCATTGCTGGCACAATATTCAAATTTATTACATCCTGGAACATCAACAAAAAAACCCATCTGGATCTTTTCCTGATTCCTCTCCCACAATAAACAGAAAAATCCGACCTAGTACCTTAGTAACAGTTACATGAGTCCCATTTGAATCTGAAATATGATAAAACATTGAAGCAAAAGTCTTGTTCATTTTTGACCAATAAAATCTATTTAAAATTCATACAGTCCATCCAAAAGCGGCATTAAACAATCTCTTGGTCTTCTTTTTAAAATGATGTCAAATATGATACATTAAGGTACCGGTATTACTTTTTTGATTTTATAAAGAATGCCAAGAAACTGTTTCATTTTCCACATTGAAAATGAAAATGTTGATGTCATTTTAAATCCTTAAAGTACGGGAAAGAGATTTATCAAATCAATTATGATGTCATTAAGGTCCTATCACACAGAACGCTCGACGGTATATATTGTACACCGAACCCGAGCAAACATAATTACACACTACACTCCTCCATTTTTACATAAAATAGGACAAAATGAAAAAAATACAAAAGTAAAAAACAAATAAGATAAGTTTTAACAAATCCTACAGATCAAACAAACGAGCCTCTTTTACACTTTCGAACTTTTTATTGTCATATTTCTTGCAATATATACAACAACAACAAAATTACATGTTCAATTTTTCGGTCGGCTGTCTGATTCGGATTGGATGACGGCACTAAGGTATCTTACTGGGATGATTCAACATGTCTGGTTTCTCGTTTCCTGACTCGGACGGTTTCTCAAACTTCTTTTGGGCTTCCTCCACACTTGGTTCACCAGATTCTTCCACAGATTTTTTTAAACACTAAAGGTAGCGGTAAGTCACTCTGAAGGTTTTTTATGGACGGCCATGACAAATCCAGCGGTTGTAATGTAGGGCCATGCTCCAATTAGGTAACAGACAATGATAAAAGATTATCAGCATGACAATATTGAATTATCTTTCCAACTCTCACCAGATAAATCAATGGTCCTAATAGCTTATAAATTAGCCCAGATACCCATTATCATTTTTTTTTTCACTTGGACTAGGTCCTCCTTCTGAATATCTCTCAACTTGAAGTCTCCCCAATCATGCTTTTCTTTCATTTTCTGTTGTTTTTATTCCACTTGGTTTTGTTCACAAGAGATTATTCAACTTAATCGGGTACATAGTTTGTGCTTGAGAAACAGCTCTGTAGCAACCTCTTATGATACAACGTCCACTAATGATATCAGGATGTTGACCACT
This sequence comes from Magallana hongkongensis, assembly GCA_015776775.1. Taxonomy (NCBI): domain Eukaryota; kingdom Metazoa; phylum Mollusca; class Bivalvia; order Ostreida; family Ostreidae; genus Magallana; species Magallana hongkongensis. The sequence continues at coordinate 8,554,258 of CM027471.1, forward strand.
AATGATATAATTTTATCATTAACGAACAACCTAACCGTCCGCTAATGATATAATTTCAGATTTACCTTGACAACTTATGATACACATTTGGACAAATATTTCAATTGCATTAGTGGATAGATTTGCAACCTTTAATGATATAATATGATATAATTTAACGAGGCCGGGTCTAATTTGTTCTGCCCTAGATTTTTTAATGAAATTTTTTACCTGAATTTCTACTGATATAATTATTATTTCAAGATTAAAAAATAAGACATTTACCACACCGTTTGTTTAGGGGGTCATCTCAAAGTTTGTTAATCTTTAACATAGGACCCTATGGGATTTCGCTTGAAATGTATCAATTTTGCACATTTTTTTAAACTTCTGCCCTAGGGATTTCTTTTTCTGTTCTACATATTAAAGTTATTGCTAAAAGGCATCAAATGGTCAAATAAAAAAAAAACCTTTTACCTCCTGGTTTGTTCCAGGGGTCTTATCAAAGTTGATTTTTGTATGCCCAATTTCCCAGATTTGTCAGATAATGGCTATTTTTTATTTGACAAAGGCGGGAAAGGCGATCTTTATAGTATTATTAAAGCATTCAGACATATCTAAGTAATAAAAAATATATAACATCACATATTAAGGGTCATTAATATCAAATACATGGTTACTGTCTTGAAATATATGAATTAAGCTATATTTAGGCGGGTTAAGGAAACGTACAGAGGGTTAGGCCTGCTGAACCCTCTTAACGATTTCGACCCGAGCCCAAATATAGCTTATACTTCGAGACATTTATGTTTATTCCACAATATAACATTAATTTTACGCATTAAACGAGCCATTTTCAACAAATTTCGCTGAATATCTGCAGTTGAAACTATCACGCCATGGCGTCAACCAAGCAAAAAGATGACGTCACAATACAAATGAAACGCTGTGCGAAAGCGTGCGAACTCGTTCTGTACTCGGCCTCGTTAATATATATATATATATATATATATATATATATATATATATATATATATATATATATATATATATATATATATATATATATAATCTTTTCTCATGTTATATCATTAAAGGTTTCATTTCAAATCCATCCACTAATGCAATTGAAAATGTGTGGAAATGTGTGTATCATTAGTGGTCAAGGTAGTACTTATTTCTCATTATTTTTACATATCATTAAAGGTTTCGGTTTTTGACCGCTAATGATATAAATCTGAAATCATATCATTAGCGGACGGTTAGGTTGTTCGTTAATGATAAAATTATATCATTAGTGGTGAACACCCTGACCACTAATGCAACATTATATCATTAGTGGACGTGTATCATTAGAAGTTGCTACACAGCTCTGCTGTCCTTTTCCCAGTAGCGCTGTGTGGTGTGACACGATACGTAAAATATTTGCCAGTCATTGCTGGAGAGACCATTTGCGTCATACAGAGACCTGCCTTTTCTGTGCATTCTTGAGAAACTGCATTCCTTTTTCCTCCAATTTTTTTTCGACTGAGGATGAGAGGGTGCCACAAGGGTATGCTTAATTCAATGATCATGCTTCCCGAAGTCCTTAACTTTTGCCGACGTCAACTTAATTGTCACTTACTAACCCCTCCAGAATTTCAATTGAAGCAAACTAAATGTCCGCATATTTTCAATTGTGTTGTTACTTGTGCTAAACTTATCAGACATGACTTCCAACCATTTAGAATAGCAGTCGATAATAGCAAGAAAGGACTGCCTCTCACATTCTATAAAATACTTCTAGATATGCACTTAATGACATGGTCGCGATCCTGTATCAACGGATATAAAGGCCTCTCTTTTCTCGTGCTTTTAGTTGATGTACAAGCTAAACACCTTTCAATCATATCCTCAAAAGCCCTTTCTAATTTTAACTTTGTGATGTAATACTAACATTGATGACGTATACACAAAAGTTTTGCTGTATTGTTTGTCGATAAACAAACACATGTAAAAAACAAAAGACTTGACCTATAGGGCATTGGTTTCTGTATTTACAAGAAGCATATCGATTTCCGTTCCATTTCTTGATTTTAAGCCATACACAATAAAATCTTATGTTCTAGATCTCATAATGCATAGTGATTGAAAAAAGTTTCACAGTCGTTGTCCAAGCAGTATGAGTTATGGTCGCATTTTTTTAACTTTATTTTTTTTTTTAATTTTATTTTCATTTTACTTTCTATGATACTATGCATCTACTTCATAGGTGTTTATTTACAACCAAGGACATATCAGCAACGTTAATCGAAAGTCTTGCGTGACGCGATTTCAAAGGTTGCAATCCCTTTGACTCTTTGCTACAAATAATGCACGTCGCCTTAGTGTTTTCAACAGAAATAACAGAAGAGTGATGTTTGTAGATGTATTAGAAGGATTTTTACGAAGTGTTCGAACACTATCATCATTAACTGTACATTCAACTGCACTCTTTTCCGTATAAACAGCTGATGCAGGGATGACACGGGGATGGACTTCAAACTCTATCTATAAACTTATTCATCTTTTGAAATGTTTTAAAGGCCAACTTAATAGGTGTCTTTATCTTGGAATTTCCAAATTTGAAGTAAATTCTTTAGCTTTAAAACTGAATTTTCCAAATCTAGTCTTGAAAATTTCAATTTAATTTCAATTTTTTAAATCCTTAACATGTTGATTTTAATCAATGTTTTGTAAATATGTAAATAATAGCTATGAACATTATATCACAGACAAGCAGTGCTTCAAAGAAGATGGATGGATAAGGCGTGTAAAATGCCCATACACGGTCGGACACGGTACTAAAAAAATATATAATATCAATAAATCTGATATTGTTTTAAAAAAACCATTTAAAACAATATATATTAAACGTATCATTGATTTTTAACCTATAGATATGTTCAATACTTGAAATATGTTAACTCAAACAGGCGTATACGTATCAAAACCTGCAAATACTGTCTTTTTTTCAGAACTTCAGGGCATTCTCGTTTATAGAGTGGGTCTGTGCTCCATATTCTTCTCATAGTCTTAATAAGGTCTAATGGGAAAAAAGCCGATTTTAATCAACAAAAACGCGGAGAGATGACCCACTATGCATTAAAAATATCATTTTGTATCCCAACAACTGAATGTTTTGAAAAAATAATACAAGTCCGGAAATTCGTGGCAAAAGTCACACATAGTATTTAAACAGCGTTCTATGTTGTGTCTGAAATGGCTCAGTGGTTATAGTACCCGACATAAGCTTACCTTATATATCTAGGGTTTTTATGTAATGGGGTCGATACCACCAAATTTTCAGACAATATTTGTTTTTCTTATCTTTTGCTATATATATATATTATAACTGAATATAGTTAGAAATTATGCTTTTGCAAACTTGTATTATGATATATTTGAATAGATTTAATTGGGAAAAAACAAATTCAAAATTGTATTTTACGACTAAACCGAATGGGCATTTGCGTCATCTTATTCCCCCATCTTCTTTATAATTGTCTGAACTAGAAGTTTTCAAATAAATAAGATAAATTAGAGCCGTATATATATGTATACAGTAACAACTATTAAACATCGTATTAACTATCTTAAGAAAGAAAAAAATGATATTAACTACTGGTATTACAAGTACTTTCCACAGTTGAGATTCCAAGACTTAAGTTCGAAATTCTAACTTTCAAGGTACCTTGCACTCACAGAGGTCAACTGGCATGCACCACCTCTACTTTAGATTGCCAACAAGGGGCCAGTTTGCTGCATCAGGCATCTGAACAACAACGCCCTCTAAAAGAAGTATAGTGATACTATTTAAGCCACATATACAAATAAACCAAAATTGTTCACATACGAGGGATTTTTTTTTATTTACTTGTCAAGCAAGATGATGGGGTAGGTAAACCTCTCCCTCTCAAAAAAGAAAAACAAATTCCCAAAACCAGAGGGTTTTTCTACAGAATCGCAAACCAGAAAATCCGTTAAATAAATGTATAACAAAAAATGCATCGTTAACTTTATGTTGAAGTTGAACATGATGTCATGTCCCCCCGTCTCTCTCTCTCTCTCCAGTTAAGCCTATATGACCTCTAGGGTTAATAATAATATCAGATTTCTAAGTTTAACTACAACGTTATTGTAAACATGCGATGATTCATAAACAAAGTCATGACACCACTGTTGATTTCTTAAAGGGACGTGGGCACAATATGAGATCAAAATTGTATATAATTTTGTTTTCATTTTTATTGTTTTTTATGGTGTTTTCCAATGGCTGAAATATTTTTAAAGCTTTGTCAAAATTTTGAAATTCAAATATTGAGAAAAAGCAAGATACATATTTTAAAGTTTTTGTTTTGTAAACAAAGCTTGAGCCTTGTTATTGTTTTCATATCTGGTTTATTGCTATAAGTTTAGATCAAATGTTGCTTTCTTTTGCTGATAACATCATATATGAACACATTGAATCAGTTTATCTTTTTTTCCACGAGTCATTTTGTCAAAGAAATGGTTACTCCATACTTTAGATTATTCGTAAACAAATACAGGACTCGAGCATTGTGTACATAATAATGAAGTTTTACCTCTGTTTCTCTCTTATAACATGATTTTTAACTAGATACGATCTCGTTACGAGTAACGAGTAGGTCTTCCGTTCAATTTTTTAAACGATACCATTGAAATATCTAAAAAAAAATTCCGAATTTCCACTCAACCCCTCCCTTTCAGATAATGTATACGATTGTCAATATCCTTTCAAATGCTTGACAAAGAGTTTTGCTTTTCCACATACAGCACATTAAAGATTTAAGAGCTTAGTCCCATAAAATTCCTAATGACGTCATCAGTGGGTGTGGCAATGGGTTTTTCAAAGTAATATTGTTACGATCAAAAACTTTGCTTCTATAATGCTTTACAAAATCTTGATCGTTTTTAAGGTATTTGTAAGAGACTTTACGAGTCTCTTGGCCCCTAATTCAAAGGGCCAGCCCCTTTCCCTAGAGTTCATTCAAAAGGTCCCACGAATACTAACATCTTTTGTTCTTACAACCACCTAAAATGGTTATTCATTTTTAAGATAAAATGATTGAATATTTTAGGGGCCAGTCCTCTAGATCCTTAATGGGGAATGACATTGGTGCTTTGATTAATGGAATCGATTAGAATCATCAATGCAATTTTCTCTTCAACAATGCTTAACAAAATATGTCTCCTTTTCTAGATATATTGCGTCCAAGTGTAAGTACTTTGGCCCCTTAAAAACCCTTATTACGCAATAAATGGGCGTGGCCTTGATTTTTTCTGAGAGATATTGTAACGATCAACAATTTTGCTTCTATAATGCATTAAAAAATCTTTATTTTTTCTAATTTATTTGTAATAGAATTTACAAGAGAATACAAACATTTTTTGCTCTTACACCCATCTTAAATTGTTGTTCATTTTTGAGATACAAATGTTTGAATATTTTAGGGGCCAGACCTGTAGATCCCTAATGGGGACAGACATTTGTGTTTTGATTAGTGGAATCGATTTAAATCATAAATGCACACATCTTCTCTTCTATGATGTCTAACAAAATATATCTCCTTTTCTAGATATATTGCGCCAAAGTTTAATTTCTTTGGCCCTTAAAAATCCCTTATTGCATAATAAAGGGGCGTGGCAATGATTTTTTCTAATAGATATTAATATTATCAACAACTTTGCTTCTATAATTGATAACAATATCTTTATCGTTTTTAAGCTATTTGTAATAGAGTTTACGAGTCCCTTGGCCCTTTTTCTTGATTGCGTTAGAAAGAACTTATGATTAACTACCACTTTTGTTATATATATCTTAACAAAATATCAACTGATAAAAAGATACAGATGAAAACGTATGACAATTTTGAATAAAAATTCGTACCCAATTTCCGTGCCTAGACGAGTTCCAAGAAATAGCGCCACTGGCGTAAAACAACACAATAGTGCACAACTTCAAACTATAGACTAACTATCCTGAAAATTTCATAGTCATATCTCTGATAGTTTCTGAGATCAGCTCTGCACAAAATAGGTCGTAAAAATGTACAAAATGGCCGATAAATCGGTACCGGAAGTGACGACAGAATCAAAAATGTATTAAGTTTTTATCAAATCGCATCTTCTGTGAAAAAATAGTTGAAATCGGTTGAACAGTTTTCGAGATATCTCGTGCACAAAATTTGGGAAAAAACATAATAAGAAACAGTACAAAAACTATAAGGTCTTCCGTTGGAAATGGAAGACCTTAATTATATAGTTATTTTGTTCTCAAAAAGAATAAAAAATGTCTTTTGATTTTGGTAACTTAATTTATTTAAAATAAGAATTTTATACATACGGCTGCTGCAGCATTGTCCATACCACCCTGTTTGACAGCGACAACTTCCACTTGAATATGTACCGTGATCGCAAACTGCATTGCAAGCATAATCATAATCATCCCCCATGTCATTGCTTGCACATTTTGTAAAACCAGCACATTCAGGAACATCCGTGTGCCAAACTCTTCTTGATCTGTACCTGTGTCCACCACCACAAGATGCTGAACATTGCGACCACGCTTTCCAGGATTCCCAGTAGCATCCACATGAATCCCAAGTAGGTGCATAATCAGATTCAGCGTAATGACATAGCATCAGGAGAAATATCGCTAACATGATTTTAAACATTGTGTCTCACGGCTAAATCTTCAACACTGAAATCATCGTGGTAAAGCGACTCTTATCTAACAAAATTAATCGGCACGTGATCTAACTCGAGCACTTGCCTAAAAATCATTTGCATGCATTGTGGCAACGCACTTTAAAAAAAATTACGCTCTTTGAAAAAAAAAATTTAAAGTGCGTTAAATTTTGGAAAAAATCAACGCACTTTGAAAATTGTTTTCAAAGTGCGTTAAATTTTGGACAATATTAACCACTTTGAAAAAAGATTTCAAAGTGCGTTATGAAGGTACATCAACATTTTTCATATCGACACTCTAAACGCACTTTGAAAAAATTCTGGAGCTGAATTTCAAATCTGTTGATAGTATGATGATTTGTTAACACTCGTGAATCTAATTTACCGTATTTAGAACGGAGATTGGAGTAGGGGTGGGTGTTAACGAAAGATACAGGTCAAATACCAGTGCGTCATTTAATTGATTACAAGAAGAGGTCCCCTATCCTTCATTTTTCCTTCGAAACATGTGATATTCAGCAACTTTGGGTGAACATTTAAGATGATTGAAAAAGAAATATGCTCGGTATAAGTACAGGCAAAGTTATTGAAAAAAACGAGCTGGCCGAACAATAATTTTTCCATTGGTATGTTAAAGAATCTATGTGTTTTAACAGTAACCCTCTTTTCGTATTCTAATCAAATAAATCACTTCAATAAAAGAATACTAACTTTAACGAACATTAAATTATTATACACTTAAAAACAAGCATTAGGGTGTGGGTTAATTTTCTCGCACTGACTTCTAAAAGATCGTAATTATTAAACTAAGGTATCCTTTTTTCACATCATATTTGCAAAAAGCCAGGTGAAATATTATACATTGATCTCCTTTATATATATATATATATATATATATATATATATATATATATATATATATATATATATATATATATATATATATATATATATATATATATATTCTTTAGGGCACATGTATTTATTAATGATACATAAACACGTAGTAGTGTTTGTTTATTCTTTACATCTATTGGTTGTTATTAGTGTCACCTAGTCAGGTGACAATATTGATATTCATAGCACGGGCTATGAATGACCGTGAAAGTTTTTGTGTACTAGTAAAGCCATTCGAAGGCTCTTTTTCGTGCAGTCATGTAAGTCCCACCCACCCGCCCTTTGCCTCATATTGTATAATATATAGATGTATCCACTGTCTAAAATTTGCAATTTTATTTTGTAGATGTGGTGGAGTTTCTGGTTTTGAAAGAAGGACATTATTGTTATATTGGAATTAATTAAAACTGCACTTTCAGAGCGCTTCACATCCTACTCACGAGTTTGTGTTTATTTCATAAATATTTTATGTTCGTTTGAGTAAAACGAATACGAACATAGAGCCCAATAAACCAGATAAGAGGTAAATTTGCTTGCTGCATACTCAAAAAAAAATCAAAGTACTGAAAGTACTGATAGGTGGAAGCATGATTGCAAGTTGTCAATGTCTTAGTGTTATTATAACTATTTTCTTTTTAAGAATTAGTTTGATAACATAAAACACTATTCAATATGTCAATTAAGGTATATTATACATGTAGTAAATGTGGAAATACTCTGTTACTGCACCAGATTAGTGTGGATCATGCCTTAAATGAAGATTCAATGATAAGAGCAATTTAAACATCAAAACATTTGTATTGTGAAGTACATTCGTATAACAGTTGATACTTATATGTAAGCTGAAATTACAGGAATACATTTTCATTTATTATGCCAATTTATCAAAAATGTTCATTTTGATATTAAAATGATGAAAGAATATTATAGAATTAGAATTTAGTAAACTGAACTTCTGAAACTGTAGTATTTTCTCAGCTATGTTAAGTGCGTCCATACAAAAATAGCGATATTTATCACATAAAATGTTAGCCTTTGAACAATCTTGGTATTCTACTCCAAACATTTGTTAAACAAAGTGATATTTTATCGATTATACAAATTAAATAATTTGTTATCGGATGAGCAATTTTTGAGTCTCTTGGGAATACCCTGTCACGTGATACTGCTAAAAATAGATGAACCAGGAATAATACGAAAAAATGCAAAGTGCAAGGGCATAACATAAATAAATATAGTTATTTCTGTTTCTAACTTGTAAAATGAACCTTCAAAATTTCGAAAAGTGCTGGGAGCTTAAAATATTCAAGTAAGAACAATTATTAAATTCAATGTAAACAGTGTATGAACAGCAATTTACTGGGATTTCCCGCAATTAACGCTTATTTATATGAAATGCGTAGCGACTTCATACAGCTCCCAGCACTTTTTGATATAATAGGGATACAATGGTAAGACATGGAAATTTTCAATATATTTGATCAAGTGTATGCCCTTGCACTACTGCATTTTATCTGACCCACTTCACTTTCAGCGTCATTTGCGTGAAATTCAAACGCAACACTGACTAAGATCATGATTTTAATTTTCATTCTTAAAATAATTTAACGGTGTGAATTTCACTAAATAATGTTAAAATGTTGTTTCTGTTCACACCAATTGAAATTGGAAAACAATAATTTCATTATAGTTTCCCTTATTGGGGGGAGGGGGGGGGGGCTGTAAGTGTTAAGTTTGTAATTTACACATTTATGTTTCATAATAATTTATGTTACTATGCTGGTGAATAAATTATTTTAATGTATAATCAGGTTTACTTGTAATCATAATTGATATTTTAGTACTAATTAAAGAAAGCAAGAAGAAACAATATATCAATATTATCAAGAATTTATTTTGATAATCAACTTTACAAATACTATAGAGATTGCTTTTCTGTGACAAACTGTTCAAACAGAGTAGTGTTTCCTGATTTTTAGTATTTTTCAGTCATAATGTGTAATTTATGGAAATTGACAATTCTTCTTGCACACTACATATTCTTCTCTTCTGTCTTTTTGATATTAGGAGGTAGTCCAGTTGATAAGAAAAACAATACCTGAAATGATGAATATATATCAATTTCAAATTTCATTTTAATAGATATCAATGCAAATTATTATAAAAGGTTACATTAGTATCATTATCAATATGATATTAAAAAACAACAAACTATGCATGAAGTTGAAGTTAGTGAGTAAAAGAAATATTTATATACATTTGTAGTACCTACTTTTTATCAACATCCCAAGAAGTGTTTTCAGTGGACCATGTACTGCCTAAGTAACCCTGAAAATGAATAATGTGTCATAATAAGCAAGCTATTGTGTTAAAGATAACATGAAAATGAAACATTACTCTATTATAGGGCATATTAATGGCGGTTTCAATTGTAGTGATATTACAACAGGCATATATTAAATCAAATGTTTATTCTTTAAAATGTGTGGAAATTCAGTTTGAACACACTTTAATTTTGTCTTAAATAAAATTAATTAGATCTTCATAAAAGAAGGCTGGATAAAATAACACATTTCGATTTACTTAAACAACATTACAATCTTGTCTATAATCTTTCCAGATCCTCACAGTAATCTTTGTAGTGCTAGCACATACAGTGTTTGGCCATGGCCTTTTTATTGTGTACTTTGAACATGGAGGAAATGCGATCTTATATTATCGCGATATGAGACCAGTAAAAAGCTACAATGAGCCTCAATGTTCTTTATGATCAAAACTAGCGAAATGCAGAATAATTACTTTGCCTAACTGAGTCACCAAACTGATGTTTTAACACAATATTACATGAAAAACAAATGTAAACAAGTAAACAAAATCGAAGCCGAGGAATTTCACTTCGTTTCCGTTCCATCCAACAATATTAAATAATATAAAACAATATCTAGGGGAAGTACAGATAAATCCTACCTTGTTCAGATGAATCCTATGCCGATTTCTGTCCACGCTGGTTGTAAATGAGTTAAATTCCGAGATATATCACTGAAGTCCACATGTTTATTCTGATCACAGCTGCAAGCGCCGATGTGACGTAGTCAGCCTCGACACGTCATCAGACGACTTAGGAATTTCATGATTTCGCGAGATATAAAGAACAGTTTATGATTTTATTTCAGTACACCTTTCTTGAACCATTCAAACCCAATAATTAATCATATTCGTTTTGGTAGATGTTTGTTAATTACCGAAATACCCATATCTCGTAAAATCTCATGAATAAGGGGCGGGGCTTATGCAAATTTTTCTAAATCACACGTGGTAGAATTCTGAGACCTTCCTTAACATAGCTGAGTTATTCTTTACAATAATGTTTCACAAAAATGCAGAAGTTACATTTGTACATCACTTGATTACAGTATTTTACAGAATCAAGTAGTATGTGTGTCACTTTGCTTACCTGAGAAGCAATAGCCATTGAGAAATCAGCTTCATAGAATAATACACAAAATATCTGGACAATGTGTTGTAAAAAAAGGTATTCAATAAAGAGATTTTGATGTTCTCTTAATATGTTTTCAAGTTTAACAGTAACAGGATGATTTCAAAGTCATTTTATATGTGGAAAATTGCAGACCTCTAATTGATCCTCAGATTGCAGTTCATATATTTTGTTGACAAATGTTTAAAACTAAGAAAGAATGTATTTACTTACTGTACTGTATACCAAACATATTTTACAAAGATCAAACATATATGAAATGTTGAGAAATACAATACAATGTAAAAGCCCAGTAATTTATGGATAACTATATATTGATATTCAATAATGTACAAATTATGTGTCCTTTACAATTGCTCCATGTTGTACTGTCAAATCACAGGTCTCTAGTATTGAAGACATTTGAACTTTTAACTTTTAAGTTTTTATTTTAATACTAATGGAATCTTCAAAAGAACTTCCACCATTACAAACATAGACTTTCAAAGAATCCCTTTATGGCTGCATGCCGTAATGGTGTTTTTGGAAAGCGTGTAATCCTGGAGTGTGCCATTTGTAGTAACAACAATTTCAATTTACTAGTGTTGTCTTGCATCCATTATACCAATGAAAACTGTCTTTTTCAGCAGGATATTTTAAAATGTGTTGATGAAAAATGAATAATGGATATGTTATCAAGCAATATTTCATTACAATATACTTGACCTCCAATAAAGAAAACATGGATTTAAAAAAAATTAATCTATATTATATTGTTTTTAATTTAGATGTGTTTTACCTTAAATAATTATTTTCAAAAGTATACATGTATTTTGCAAATAAAGGATGATATATATAAGAAGATAACACAATATGAATTATCAATAATTGTAAGGTTATTTTGGTATATTACATACAAGTAATGGAAAATACAGTGATTGAATTGTAAATGAAAGTTCAATTTTTTTTCTCCAAAATTCTTCAGTTTTCAATTGCATTTAGTACAAGAATATTTACTATATTATTAAAGATATGACAACAAGATATCTGTAAGTCAATGCTCACTAGTGATACCCCTGCTCTGATATGTATACAAAAAAGCATAGGTAAAATTACATGTAATGGGAAGCTGACATCAAATATTTTGAAAAATCAATCCTACCGAATGGCATACCTTAACAAAGACTGAGTTAAAATTTCAAGCATCTGCGATTGTTGCTGAGATATCTTTGACAAAATTTGTGTTATAGACAAACAGACACACAAGGGTAAAACAATATACCCCGTCTCCTTCCGAGCATGGGTAAAATTAGTTCATACTTAAACAAGAAAACCACGGGGAATATCGTATTTAAATTTAGTTGTATTTACTAACTTTGAAAATGGCGTTAAGGCCATTAAGATGAAAATTCCAGCATATTTCAGATGCCCTGCTTCCATTTAGAAGTTGCAAACGTGCAATGTTTGTCCCTCTTTATAAGTGCTGAACTGGGAAGCCAACACCACATTTTTATAGCATCCGTCTTTTTCTTTGTTTTGCTTGAATTTACCTGTGCACCCAATTCTCCCCTTCACAAGAGATGAAGAATGATGTTGAGCTCTCATTGTCTCTTCTTGTCATGAGTTAATGTTAATCTGTTTCTTGACATTCATCTGAAAGAACATATACATATAGAACAAATAGATATATGTTAGGTTATTATCTTTAATCATTGTCAGATATATAATTGAGTCTTTTTGGAATTGCAATTAATCATGAACATGGTAGATCAAAGATATACTGGTATATAGTCCAAGTTCTTATGAATTGGGAATTTTAAAATTTAAAAACAAAAGATGCAGTCATCAAAATTATCATATAAATTATAAATTATGATGTAGAGAAATTTCCATAGGAAATTTTAGTCACTTTCATTATAGAGTAATGATAAGGTAATTCTGAGATACAAGTAAATACAGTAGGTAAAAGGATAAATCATATTAATGTTTTTTAAATGTTCAATTAAATATATTTGCAATTAATAGCCTATCTGGAATATTCATTATATCAACCAATGAATTGTATCTTGTATGATACTTAAAAGCTATATTTGAGATATTTTTAGAGAAAATTCATTTGCATTATTCATGAGTCATTTTTAAACCAAGCTGAATATTGTAATTTTTTGTAAGCAAAATGAATAAACCCTATATCATACAGTGCAGTTCGTAACAACACTTATCGTAAGCAACGGAAGTTGATGCAAACTCTCCATGTAATCACTGAGGAAATCCGAAAGCATTGGATAAACCAAGAGGAATATTTTTTCGCGGAATTTTTGCTCTCTCTAGAATAATCATACATTTTCGGAACATCTCAGTGATTATATAGAGAATTTACGTCACTCAAAAGTAAAATTCCGTTACTTTCGATAAGTTTGGCAAGTATATAGTACATTTCGGAACAATGTGTTTAATATGCAGCATACAGATGTATAGTCAGACGATAGGAAAAAGTCAATTGAACATTTTAGACCTAGATATCGTCAGAAATCGTTGGAGAAACAGAAGAACTTGTTTAAAACATAGCTTGAAACGAGGACCCCCTATAAATCCAATATGGCGAGTGTCGTCCCTTTACCTTTTTTAATGTACATTGAATACACTTCAGGCACGTAGCATCGGGGGGGGGGGGGGGCGCAGGGGGGCCTGCCCCCCCCCCCACTTTTTCTCGCAGCAACAAATTTTTTAAAATTTACATATAAAAAATAGAATTTTTATGGAGTTGCCCCCCCCCCCCACTTTTTTGTGAGTATGTTAAAAATTGATGTGGGGGAAAAAAAATGAGGAATGAAATTGAAGTGATTTACCCCCCCCCCCCCCCCTCCCCCACGGATTAGGATTTTTGAAGATTTTGTGAAACTAAACATTTTTTTTTTTTTTTTTGCTTGTCAAGATTTTTTGGATGAGTCTTGTGCCCCCCCCCCTTTCAAAAACGATGCTACGTGCCTGCACTTTTTTAACATGACTGAAACGGGGGGTTCAGTGAATTTATTTATTGCAATACACACAAATACATTTAAGATTACCAATCTTAATCAATTTTTTCTTCGGGAACAAATAATTAGGAAATTCACTATCCAACAACCAAGCCCCTGTGTTCGTAACAAATTATAAAATCACCATTTGAACATATAGATCTGCAAAGATGTCACAAAATATAAAAGGTTTAAGAAAAGGAAATTTTATCTTCCTTTATATGCGATTCCATTGTGCTAAATTTTAATCTATAAAGATATCCTGTAGGCCCCGCCTTGTACAGTATTCATAACATAAGACCGACATTTCAGAATTATCGATGAATGCCTAACACAAACAATATAAATTCTTTCATAAAATTTATGTACTTATCTGAGATTTCTCTGATTCTATAAACCCCGCTTTTATATTGTGACATGTCTCCTCCGCACGTCACGATTAGAGTCAGAGGAATTTCGGATTAAGAATGTACCAGCTCCACGATCAAGATTATTGTAACATGAAAATCTAAAATGATGAGGCAAACGTTTATACAATGAGAAATAACACATTAATTACCTAACTTACCTTACGTATGTCGAAGATGGACAGTCACCAGTTGTTCTCAACGTGGGTTTGCAGACGTAATGCCTTTCTGCATAACGTAATGCAGAATTGTCTGAGATAACTACGCGAAACGTTGGTATGTTTACAATTCTACTACAGTTATTGCCAAGATCAAAGAAATGCCGCGGACATTATTCTCCAATATACCACGAACGTCATCAGTAAATCATCAAATCAGAAAGACCTATTTGTCTCGCACTGACCTTGAAAGTACAACTTCAAACCGTAAAAAGTTTTAAAACTGTGTCAATTTCACGTGTACGTTTCAGTCAAAACGATGTGTATTGCCTCAAATGTTTATTTTTAAGAGATCAATGCGGCTGTTCCTAGCACCTCCCTAGCACATTTTCACTGCGTGTTTTTACATAAAATATATAACGTGTAGTAGTAATAATCGTATTAAATTACCCTTAAAATATTAGGAACATGATTCAAAGATATTTAATAAAAAAGTAAAGAGTATAAAAAATCCAAAGAAAAATTGTGTCGTCTGAATGTGATTCCTTTGATCGACACACATGTAAACATTACTATCAAAACCATTGGAGTTACATGGAACAGCCGTCAAAATGACCTAGATCGTCTTTCTATAGAAGAAACGATCTGTAGAAATACTGGGCTGTTAGTAGAATAGAAATAAAGTTCTTGTTATCGTTAATGTTGCAGGATAACCTCCTCGGTCTCGAAATATTGTTTGAAATATAAAAGCCTCGGCTTTTATATTTCAAAACAACATTTCTCGACCTCGGAGGTTATTCTGCAACATTCACGAAAACTCGTACTTCATTTCTCAAATTATTTATAGGTATTGTATCATTCTAATAATCTTTTTTAAATAGAATTATACACACCCTTGTTTTGTTTTTTTTTAAAAGCATTCATTACCCGTTTCCCTATCAATTTTTCCTTCTGTACTCGTAAACACGCAATTTCAAATTAAACTATTTTTTCCCTCGGAATTTCATCTACAGGCATCAGACTCCGTGATTATCCTTTGTTTATGTCGCATACCATCGCAAGAGTTATCGTTCGTTCATGTACTATCAAAAACGTAAATCTACCACAGACGATGACTTGCTATCTTTGCTATGGGCATTTTCAATGGATAATTAAAAACGATGAAGTAAAAATTTAGAGACATACCACAATTCTATTATCAGAAACGATGTTTAAACGGTGGTCGAACAGTGGGGGGGGGGGTATAGAGTTGTGTGCCCTTAGTTTAAATAACATCCGATAGTTAACTATGAAAAAGGGCAGGAATTTGACCTATGACGTATAAGGTCATGAAAGCAATTGCAATAGGCGCTTCCACCCTAAAAAAGGAAAAATTAATGCAGTTGCTTAGCGATGAAGTTTATGTCATATTTGGATAATTTAAACCTCCCGATTTTTTTTCGGTTTAAATTGTCTATATTGTCTTATGAAAAAAGAAAAAAATTCTCATCTAGAAACTGTTTATCAAGTTAGCTGAGAGTGCAATGAGAGAATGATAGTTCTTTTTTTTAAATATATCACATTAAGCTAAACAAGGTTAAAACAATCATTTATTGTATATAAAACTATCAACTAATTTCACTATACCATGAAAATATTTTTCAAAGTGCATTAATATCGACGATATCAACGCACTTTGAACATTTTTTTTTTTTCAAAGTGCGTTGACTTGGTCCCAAAATTAACGCACTTTGAAATTTTTTTTTCAAAGTGCGTAATTTTTCAAAGTTCTTTATAATAATGCATATGACTGTCAACAAAGTTTTTAGACAAAAAAGACATTAATTGTGCATTTTTTCGTCGACTTAGTAGAACATGAGCTAAAATTACAAATTCATGCGTTAAAAGCCAAAAAAAAATATCTGTTTGGTATGCTTTTTTTTTTTTATCGTTGTCATTTTTTATTGTCCAACCCATGATTTTCATTCCTTGCGTATGAAAAATCCCAAGGATGAGCATGCACTGTCTTAGTTATTTAACATAGTAAAACAACGAAACCGGTTAAAAAAACGACGTCTTTGCTTTCAGTTAAGGTGTCTCACTTCACCTTAAAATATTTTTTCAAATCAGCAGAAAATTACTTGATAATGATAGCTGACATAATGGATAAGAAGTACATGTATTTAAGTCAAATAGGCCAAAAATGTGCAATTTTGATGAAAAATAACATTTTCGAAAATTTTATTAAGTATATAAATATGAACAAAAGCTCCAGGCGGATTCGAACTCATGAACTGTGGGTATGTAATCACTGAGCAACGACGATATACAACCGAAACGAACGATATAAACAGTTTAACAAAACATTTAAATTAATTCCTCCTCGGAAAACCATTTCCCGAAGGCAACGCGAATGGCAAAAGCAATAAATGTATGACATTTCATGTTTTATTTTCATCTTCAGATTCATTTCATTTGCAAGAATTTTAAAATAATTTGTTTAGACACATCAGTTATTGGTTTCGATTTAGGTATTACATGCACCTTGGACAAATGATAGATTGATATTTGTTTGAGCAAATATTATTTGTTCGGACGAAATAGATATTTCTTAAAGAGTACTAGGTATTTGTTTGCACGAATAAGTTTTTTTTTCTCTGGATAAATTTTTTGACTTCTATTCTCTCTAATATATAAGTTTCTGTGTATTTTTTTTTCAGAAACAAAGACGCCATGTATACTTTATATGATAGTAGAACAATATTTGACGTTACCAGAAAATAAGCTTCAGACGATACACAACAAATCTAATTAAAACAAGTAAAACAACCTAAAATTGTTATGAAACTTCCTATAAAAATATCACCTATTGTATTTGCCTTGGGAATTGGTTGCTGTTTCGAGAGACAATATACTTGTTATCGTCCTCATAGCCAGTAGCTAGGTGTTCCCTTCTGATCAAACAGAAATTAACTTCGCTCAGTTTCACACCTGCGAATGTGTTCGGAATGTTTTCTTTATCGTTGCTAAGTATGTAATAAATCCAGAGGTGTTCGGATGAAAGTTCACGAGACTTCATCGAGATTTGTTCAGTTCCTGTGAAATTTCGAGCGGAAGTATAAGTGTTAGGATAATATTCTCAAAATACGTAAGTACTGGACGATTTTCATATCATATCATACTTTGATTTATATTAAAACATAAACATCTTTTAAGATGTATGTCTTATTTCACAATCTAGCGTTTTTTTAAATTAAACGATGATATTCAGAACAGAGTTATCGTTCGAGTTCAACCACGTGTAGAGTGGTTGATAATATAAACATTAGGTTGCTTAATAAAATCATAGCCATGTTTGATGCTTGTGGTGTGCAATGCCATGTTTCAAAAAAAATAATGGGTGAATGTTTTGCATAAAAACTGAGTATATCGAGCCATTTTCAAGGAACATTCTGCATAAAATAGTACAGTCTGTTTCACTATTGATGTTATTACTAGGTCAGGCGCGGATCGAAAATTAATTCTCAGAGGGGGATCTCTTCAACGCATGTTAATTGTCGCAACAGCAGAAAAGTTATATATTTTTCGTATAGTCACATTTATTTCTACAACACATTTTATCCACCAATTAATGAAGATAAAGTTTAAAATCAATAAACCTCTAGAATTTATATTTGACTACAAGTACCTATATTCTCTAAAAAAGACTATAAACACGAGGAACGATTTTTACTGCGAAACTGAAAGGGTCAAATAAAACCACGTGATCTAAATTTGAATGACAATAACATTCGCAGGGGTGAGTATGTATCGTTCTAAATTTTTATGTAAAAAGACGTAAAGTAGATCCAGTGTTCTGTGACGTCATACTTTATTGTAAAACTTTGAATTCTTTAAAATTTGTGCAAGATAGTTTTATTTATTTTATGTGAACATAATCTCATGGATGCAATTAGAAATATTGTTAAGTTCAAGATAATTTTGCAGCTTAATTTTATCCTAAATTTCCTATTTTTTATACATTTTACCTATGCTAAGGGGAAATTACTCTTTTTCTGACTGTTCTCTCGGTTGTATGTCTAAATGCTATAAATTTTCTTATCGAAACAATTAATTTTAATTAAGTTTTTGTAGTTTTACTTTCCTGACACAGTTGACAATAAAATTAAACAAGATAAACAAAGAATCTGGGGGAATAAGCCGGTGCAAATGCCCACGACCTTCTCATACCTCTAATAAGAAGTAATAAACGTACGAATTAACTGGACATTTAAACGGTGGACAGTATTGTCCAAATGAAAATGTTCAAAAAGGCGTAACTGTGCTTAAATTTTATAGTATTTACATATACTTTAAACTGGCAAATTTGAAATGACAATCACGTACTCATTTAAAGAGTTTAAATACAAAAATGTTGATTTCTTTCAAAAAATACTTTATTTACTAATTTACCTCAGTCATCATATACAACTCATAACGCAGGGGAGTCGACAAAGAGTATGGGGGAGTCTATTCCACCATTTGTAGTAGTCGATTTTTTCCGCTTCGGAAACAGTAGGAATTTAGGTAACACCTTTTGTAGGTATTTAAAACTAGTTTTTCCAACAACAAAAATGAGTGGCGTCGGAATCAAATTAAAAGGGGGGGGGCTAGACTTGTACAAAATATTCATTTTTGACGAGTAAAAAAAGGTCTTTGGTATGTATAAATTTGCAAAAAAAAGTTAGCGCCCCCCCCCCCCCCCCGGTTCCGACGCCTATGATATATACCACACGGAAGACAGCGGTAGTGAAACCACTAACGTATAACAAGGGGACTTGTTATTCGTCACTGGTCATACTTTGTGTTGGTCATTGGTCCGAGTGGTCTGCGTCTTCTGGTACAACTACTATGATTTTTCTTTCACAACAAAACACGCATTTGTAATGTGATTTTCCTGCCGATACAATTGGAAGTGAAATACATGCCTAGTTAATCGTTGAATTTTCATTAGGCGCACACTGTACGTTTGACTTAGCTTGTATTCTGCATTTTGAGCACAATTACATGCTTTTGTCCAGCGTATGTCCCTGTTGTGTTAACAAGACTCTCAATGAATCAGAGATGGAACGTTTTATCTTGCCATTGAATAGTTTCTTGCATGCACAACAACCATCTGTTTACAATATGAAATCGTGCAATCTTAAAGAGAATAACATACATTTCATATTTTATAAAAGTAGGTAGAAAACGCATATCAAATAATTTCAATTTATTATTAGCAAATTTTTAATTATTAAGAAAATAAAAGAAAAATACATTTTAACAATGTATATTATTAAGTTTAAAAAGAAAATTACATTTTAACAATGTAAACAAAAAGATAAACAAAAAAACTCAAAACGCGTACGATTCGAACACCCGCTTTTACAGTGACAATTGTTCAAAGAACTCTTCGCTTACCACTACACCATCGATTCGCTTGTTTAGAGGAAATAATATAGTTGATTTTATTGTTATCAGTATTACGCAAACAACTGGACTTGGCCATTTAAAGACCAATCTTAAAAATTAAATGAAGAAAACTTACTTTTTACCATAGAGTGGGTTTTTGTACCATTTTTTGGAAAATCGAAAAAGGTAGACGTTAATATGTGTTATCAATATTCGATTTTTAAAAATGGTACGATGACCCACTCTATGAAAAAATGTAATTTGAACATCCGATTTCTATATCATTTTGTTGCCAAATTAGCATATAACTATTTTGTTGTCTTAATAACAATTAAGACAACAATTAAATGTGAAGTTACTTTTTGTGGGTTATGGCAGCACTGAATGTATATGAATACATATGTTTAATAAATGTAACAAAAGTGAAATTTGTTGGAAAAAAAAATGTTAGTTTTTTTAATGGACCTATGTGGTTTTTTGCCTCGGCTTATTCCCCCAGATTCTTTCTGCCTACAAATATTTCACTTTTAACAAAAAAAGGACGGTTTTCTGATGCTTAATTATGCTTTAGTTCATGTTTATCTGACATCTCAAAAAGTGTGATGGCATGTATATTTTTCCTTATAATTGATGAAATTTAAGTCTATTAAAATGAAATCAGTTCTGTTTTTCAACTTTCATCAGAGGGTTTTACGAGTATGGAGTTACCTTAAGTAGCATTTGAACATAATATCATTTGTTATACATGTAGCATACGTAATTAGGGTCTTCCGTTTCCGACGGAAGACCCTCTTGTTATTCTATTGTTAAGGTCCTCCGTTTGCATTTATGATTTAAATCGATTCCACTTATAAAAAACACCAATGTATGTCCCCCTTAGGGATCTACAGGGCTGGCCCCTAAAATATTCAGTTGTATCTCAAAAATGAACAACAATTTAAGATAGATGTAAGAACAAAAAATGTTTGTATTCTTAAGACCTTTTCAAAGAAATCAAGAAAAAGGGGCTGGCCCCTTTAATTAGGGTCCAAGAGGCTCGTAAATTCTATTACAAATAACTTAAAAACGATAAAGATATTGTTATCAATCATAGAAGCAAAGTTGTTGATAATACCAATATCTATCAGAAAAAATCATTGCCACGCCCCTTTATCAGGCAATAAGGGATTTTTAGGGGCCAAAGTACATAAACTTTGACGCAATATATCTAGAAAAGGAGACATATTTTGTAAGACATCATAGAAGAGAAAGTGTTTGCATTTATGATTTAAATCGATTCCACTTATGAAAACCCCAATGTCTGTCCCCATTAGGGATCTAGAGGGCTGGCCCCTAAAATATTCAAACATTTGTATCTCAAAAATGAACAACAATTTAAGATGGGTGTAAGAGCAAAAAATGTTAGTATTCTTAAGACCTTTTCAAAGAAATCAAGAAATAGGGACTGGCCTCTTTAATTAGGAGCCAAGAGAATCGTAAGTTCTATTACAAATAACTTAAAAACAATAAAGATTTTTTTTAATGCATTATAGAAGCAAAGTTGTTGATCGTTACAATACATATTGTATCTCTCAGAAAAAAATCAATGCCACTTATTGCGTAATAAGAGTTTTTCAGGGGCCAAAGTACTTAAACTTGGAAGCAATGTATCTAGAAAAGGAGACATATTTTGTTAAGCATTGTAGAAGAGAAAATGTTTGCATTGATGATTTAAATCGATTCCATTAATCAAAGCACCAATGTGTCTCCCCATTAAGGATCTAGAGGACTGGCCCCTAAAATATTCAATCATTTGTATCTCAAAAATGAACAACCATTTAAGGTGGTTGTAAGAACAAAAAATGTTAGTATTCGTGGGACCTTTTGAATGAACACCAGGGAAAGGGGCTGGCCCTTTAAATTAGGGGCCAAGAGACTGATAAAGTCTCTTACATATACCTTAAAAACGATCAAGATTTTGTAAAGCATTATAGAAGCAAAGTTATTGATCGTAACAATATTAGTTTGAAAAACTTATTGCCACACCACACCCACTGATGATGTCATTAGGGATTTTATGGGACTAAAATCTTAAATCTTTAATATGCTGTATGTGAAAAAGCAAAACTCTTTGTCAAGCATTTGAAAGGATATTGACAATCGTATACATTATCTGAAAGGGAGGGGTTGAGTGGAAATTCTGAAATTTCTTTGATATTTTAATGGTATCGTTAAAAATTGAACGGAAGACCTACTCGTTACTTGTAACGAGATCGTATCTAGTTATTAAGGTCTTCCGTTTCCAACGGAAGACCTTATTGTTTTCGTACTGTTTCTTATTATTAAGGTCTTCCGTTTCCAACGGAAGACCTTCTTGATATTGCTTTGTTTCTTTTTCACTATCATTAAGGTCTTCCGTTTCCAACGGAAGACCTTATTGTTATTGCTTTGTTTCTTTTTCACTATTATTTTTATTGTTTTTTTTTCTGTCACGTTTTCTCAAAAAGGCTTCAGCCAATTTTCATGAAATTTTCAGATCTTATTCATGACAAAATTTGTAAGAAAAGTACACGTCACTTCCGGTACCGATATATTAAAGATTTTACGTTTTTGCTTGTTCACGATTTTTCTCAAAAAGTATTTACGATAGAACCTTCAAATTTTCAGAGAAGGTAGAAAGTGAACGGCCGCAGTGCCCTTCGCATATCCGAACGTCCGCCGTGACTTCCGGTCGTCACTCGAAGGAAATGAAAAACCGTAATTTTTCAAATTTTTAGATTTGAATTTTATTATGTTTTTATTCGATAGAGACGCTTAAAACACTTCAGAATATGAAATTCGTGTTAAAATCGATCCAGGCATTCCCGAGATTTTGAGTTCAAAAGTTCTGAAGCGAGAGTCCGCGTAGCTCAGTCGTTAGAGTGTTGGACTTGTGCCCAGGCGACCCGGGTTCCATCCCCGAGTGCCGATTATTTTTTCTTCCCTAATTTTGTTTTGTTTAACGATTTTACCTTAAAAATGATGGTTTTTATTGTTTTTCGTTTTATTTTTATCATAAATAAAAATAATAACAGCTTTTTTAGTACAAATATAGAGCTCGTTTTTGTCAGCAGTTCGCATCGCCGCCATCAAAGACATGCTGCCGAAGCGCCCCTGCAGTACGACCGCATTAGAGTTCACTGGGTCGCTTTGCCGGCATCAAAGAAATGCCGCCATCTCAATGACTGTATGCATACAACATTTAGCAATGCACCAACGTTATTCTACATGGCATTAAAAGGAGGACTGATTAGTATTTGTTCACATATATAGATACACGCTTGCATGTATGCATGCATTTATTGACATACGTTGCTGATGTACTGATTCCCTAAACACTACAAAAAACTAGAAAATATCTCTCTCTCTCTCTCTCTCTCTCTCTCTCTCTCTCTCTCTCTCTCTCTCTCTCTCTCTCTCTCTCTAAAGTACATAAGAACTAAGTACAGGTAACATGCAGTAAATTGGATAGAGGCTAAATGTACATTGGCGTCCAAAAATTATACATGTATTTATTTCAAGTTACGGGATAATGTCTATGGATTCAAATAATTTGAAATTCATTGTTTAATGATTGTCTTCTTACTGACTGGAAATCAACGCTAAAAAGTCATTTTAATTAATGATGGTGTACTTTTTCCTTTTTTGCGCATGTCTATATACACAAATCTGTTGCCTGTCTGGGATTAAGAAAAACCTCCGAAGTTTATACTCGTAACTTTACAAACGAACGGGTGACTGCGACAAAATTTGAAAACTGACCACCCGTTTATGAGTGTTTGAGCATAGAAATAAACAGATGTAAAAAAACATCTTTCAAACAACGCTTATACATTGTTTTTAACATAGGTATTTTATTTAATACCACATATTGCAATATGTGATATTTAGAATTTAATATTTTACGTTTAATATCGAAGTCACCGACCGACCGACCCCCCCTCCAAATTCATAAAATCATTTAGTTTTTAGGGCCCGATTTTACTTGATCTTTGATCTTCGACCTTTAATTTCAACTAATTACCATTCTAGATTACTGTACTAATTACCAGACCAATTCGTTCATTATTAACAGAGTTATGAAGCTTTTGGCATTTGAGTTTTAGTTGTTGTGTTTGACATGTACTGTAAAAAAAAAAAAATTAACTCCCAAGCCCTTCACTCAATCCTAATGAATATTCGTGAAAATGAACCTCTGACCCCATTCTTATTGTCTGTCAAATATGCAGCGGATTGAACAATTAAGACAAAAACCCTGAGATTAAACGGCGCTTGTTGCCTATACGTGGAAATTAAATTTACACACTGTACACGCACCGACCCCCCCCCCCCCCCCTTCCTATTCACAAAATCATTTAGTTTTTCCTTCCTTATTTTACTGGATCTTTCATCTTGAGCCTTTATTTTCAACATTATTCAATTCTAGATTACTGTACTAATGATCAGACATATTCGTTCATTTTTAAGAGAGTTATCAATTTTTGGGCATTTGAGTTTCGATTGGCGTGCTTGACATGACTGTAGAAAAAAACCTTGGCCGCCATTCTTATTGTCTGCCAAATATGCAGCGGATTGAACCATTAAGAAGAAATTCCTGAGATCAAACGGCGAGTATAGCCTGTACGAACCTTAAAATTTACACAGTACAAGGGATGTAAGCAGCTGCGTTATATTTCTGTTGCATGTATATTTCTTGTTTTCCATTTTGTCTGTATCTACGATAGCGTGTGAACTACTTATGAATGTTAGAACTGTGGAAATTACCATCATCAAATTTTTACCGAATAAATTTACGTGTTACTGATTTCGTTATTTCTACATTTATAAAGATTTTATCAATCCTGCTGAAATAGAAAAGTCAAACATAATAGAAAACGACACGAAAAAAAAATCTCAACACTGAAATACATGGGTAAAATGCATCAGTCATTGTTTTAGGACTTCCCCTAATTGTTGTTAACCGAATCCGAGATCCACACCTCAAAATTCTTTTTTCGATTTATTTAAGACGAAAATCAAGCTCGGGTCTTTTCAACCCCCTCCAGACACAAACACAGCATCAATATTTCAATTGACCTCGCACTGTTACCAAAGCTGAATAGTCAGACATCTTACATGTTGTTTTTCATCTCATACAAAACCTCAGCTCTTCTTCCGGGCGAAAACGCCCCAAATTCAAGACAAATTCGGAAATTATTCCGCGTCAGCCATGTTTTGAGACAACTGCAAAGGTTGTGTGTTCTAATCTCGCCGGAGGCAAGATTTGCTCTTTCTCTCTATTACTTTCTCTC
Source organism: Magallana hongkongensis (assembly GCA_015776775.1). Classification (NCBI taxonomy): domain Eukaryota; kingdom Metazoa; phylum Mollusca; class Bivalvia; order Ostreida; family Ostreidae; genus Magallana; species Magallana hongkongensis. Next base: position 8,579,641 of record CM027471.1, read on the forward strand.
CTTTTTATTTCTTTTTCTAACTAAAATATTCAACATAAAAGGGTTGTTGGACTGTAGTACAAGTCGAAAAACACTCTTCAATTAAGATTTAGACAAAAACAGTTTTTTATTATTAGGGTCTTCCGTCTTCAGCGGAACACCCTTCTATTCTTATTGTTATTAGGGTCTTCCGTTTACAAAGGAAGACCCTCTTTTTTTTTGTTTGGTTTCTTTTTATTACAGGTCATTAGACATGTTATTAGGTCAAAAGATCTCTTATTTGATATGATATAAAATGGGGCTGGTACTTCAAATTAGGAATCCAACGGGGTGTATAATCCTTCATCCATCGCTCTTTGAGATCACATCTGCATTTCTTGATATGTTTCGTTGATGAAGATAAAAGGCAAGGTCATTTCCTATTCTAAAAATCGGACGGAAGACCTCCTCGTTGCTCGCAACGAGATCGTGTCTAGTTTTTATTGTTTTTTTTTCTGTCACGATTTCTCAAAATTGCTTCAGCCAATTTTCATGAAATTTACAGATCTTATTTATGACAAAATTTGTAAGAAAAGTGCACGAGCTTTTTTTTTGTCGTCACTTCCGGTACTGAGATATTAAAGATTTTACGTTTGTTCTTGTTCACGATTTTTCTCAAAAAGTATTTACGATAGAACCTCAAATTTTTAGAGAAGGTAGAGAGTGAACCGCCGCAGTGCCCTTTGCATATCCGAACGTCTGCCGTCACTTTCGGTCGTCACCGGAAGGAAATGAAAAACCTTAATTTTTCAAATTTGTAGATTTGAATTTTATTGATGTTTTTATTCGATAGAGACGCTTAAAACACTTCAGAATATGAAATTCGTGTTAAAATCGATCCAGGCATTCCCGAGATTTTGAGTTCAAAAGTTCTGAAGCGAGAGTCCGCGTAGCTCAGTCGTTAGAGTGTTTGACTTGTGCCCAGGCGACCTGGGTTCCATCCCCGAGTGCCGATTATTTTTTTCCCCTAATTTTGTTTTGTTTAACGATTTTACCTTAAAAATGATGGTTTTTATTGTTTTCCGTTTTATTTTTATCATAAATAAAAATAATAACAGCTTTTTTAGTACAAATATAGAGCTCGTTTTTGTCAGCAGTTCGCATCGCCGCCATCAAAGACATTCCGCCGAAGCGCCCCTGCAGTACGACCGCATTAGAGTTCACTGGGTCGCTTTGCCGGCATCAAAGAAATGCCGCCATCTCAATGATTGTATGCACACAACATTAAGCAATGCACCAACGTTATTCTACATGGCTTTAAAAGGAGGACTGATTAGTATTTGTTCACATATATAAATACACGCTTGCATGTATGCATGCGTTTATTGACATACGTTGCTGATATACTGATTCCCTAAACACTACAAACAACTAGAAAATCTCTCTCTCTCTCTCTCTCTCTCTCTCTCTCTCTCTCTCTCTCTCTCTCTCTCTCTCTAAAGTACATAAGAACTAAGTACAGGTAACATGCAGTAAATTGGATAGAGACTAAATGTACATTGGCGTCCAAAAATTATACATGTATTTATTTCAAGTTACGGGATAATGTCTATGGATTCAAATAATTTGAAATTCATTGTTAAATGATTGTCTTCTTACTGATTGGAAGTCAACGCTAAAAAGTCATTTTTATTAAAGATGGTGTACTTTTTCCTTTCTTTGTGCATGTCTATATACTGATACAAATCTGTTGCCTGTCTGGGATTAAGAAAAACCTCCGAAGTTTATACTCGTAACTATACAAACGAACGGGTGACTGCGACAAGATTTGAAAACTGACCACCCGTTTATGAGTGTTTGAGCCTAAAAATAAACAGATGTAAAAAAAAATCAATAGTTACATCTTTCAAACAACGTTTATACATTCTTCTTAACATATGTATTTTATTTAATACCACATATTGCAATATGTGATATTTAGAATTTAATATTCTACGTTTAATATAGAAGTTACCGACCAAAGCCCCCCCCCCCATCCAAATTCATAAAATCATTTAGTTTTTAGGGCCCGATTTTACTTGATCTTTGATCTTCGACGTTTAATTTCAACTAATTACCATTCTAGATTACTGTACTAATTACCAGACCAATTCGTTCATTATTAACAGAGTTATGAAGCTTTTGGCATTTGAGTTTTAGTTGTTGTGTTTGACATGTACTGTAAAAAAAAATTCGAACTCCCAAGCCCTTCACTCAATCTTAATGAAAATTCGTGAAAATGAACCTCTGTCCCCATTCCTATTGTCTGTCAAATATGCAGCGGATTGAACAATTAAGACGAAATTCCTGAGATTAAACGGCGCTTGTTGCCTATACGTGGAAATTAAATTTACACACTGTACACGCACCGACCCCCCCCCCCCCCCCCCCCGTCCTATTCACAAAATCATTTAGGTTTTCTAGCTTTATTTTACTGGATCTTTCATCTTGAGCATTTATTTTCAACCTAATTCAATTCTGGATTACTGTACTAATGACCAGACATATTCGTTCATTTTTAAGAGAGTTATCAATTTTTGGGCATTTGAGTTTCGATTGGCGTGCTTGACATGACTGTAGAAAAAAACCTTGGCCGCCATTCTTATTGTCTGCCAAATATGCAGCGGATTGAACCATTAAGAAGAAATTCCTGAGATCAAACGGCGAGTATAGCCTGTACGAACCTTAAAATTTACACAGTACAAGGGATGTAAGCAGCTGCGTTATATTTCTGTTGCATGTATATTTCTTGTTTTCCATTTTGTCTGTATCTACGATAGCGTGTGAACTCCTTATGAATGTTAGAACTGTGGAAATTACCGTCATCAAATTTTTACCGAATAAATTTACGTGTTACCGATTTCGTTATTTCTACATTTATAAAGATTTTATCAATCCTGCTGAAATAGAAAAGTCAAACATAATAGAAAACGACACGAAAAAAAAATCTCAACACTGAAATACATGGGTAAAATGCATCAGTCATTGTTTTAGGACTTCCCCTAATTGTTGTTAACCGAATCCGAGATCCACACCTCAAAATTCTATTTTCGATTTATTTAAGACGAAAATCAAGCTCGGGTCTTTTCAACCCCCTCCAGACACAAACACAGCATCAATATTTCAATTGACCTCGCACTGTTACCAAAGCTGAATAGTCAGACATCTTACATGTTGTTTTTCATCTCATACAAAAACTCAGCTCTTCTTCCGGGCGAAAACGCCCCAAATTCAAGACAAATTCGGAAATTATTCCGCGTCAGCCATGTTTTGAGACAACTGCAAAGGTTGTGTGTTCTAATCTCGCCGGAGCCAATATTTGCTCTTTTTCTCTATTACTTTCTCTCCTTTTTATTTCTTTTTCTAACTAAAATATTCAACATAAAAGGGTTGTTGGACTGTAGTACAAGTCGAAAAACACTCTTCAATTAAGATTTAGACAAAAAAAGTTTTTTTATTATTAGGGTCTTCCGTCTTCAGCGGAACACCCTTCTATTCTTATTGTTATTAGGGTCTTCCGTTTACAAAGGAAGACCCTCTTTTTTTTCTTTGGTTTCTTTTTATTACAGGTCATTAGACCTGTTATTAGGTCAAAAGATCTCTTATTTAATATGATATAAAATGGGGCTGGTCCTTTAAATTAGGAATCCAACGGGGTGTATAATCCTTCATCCATCGCTCTTTTAGATCACATCTGCATTTCTTGATATGTTTCGTTGATGAAGATAAAAGGCAATGTCATTTCCTCTTCTAAAAATCGGACGAAAGACCTCCTCGTTGCTCGCAACGAGATCGTGTCTTGTTAAGGTCTTCCGTTTCCAACGGAAGACCTTATTGTTATTGCTTTGTTTCTTTTCCTCTATTATTATTATTCTTTTTTTTTCTCCCACGTTTTCTCAAAAACGCTTCAGCCGATTTTGATAAATCTTTCAGATCTTGTTTATGACAAAATTTGTAAGAAAAATACGTGGCATTTTTTTGGTCGTCACTTCCGGTCCCGAGATATTAAAGATTTTATGTTTTTGCTTGTTCACGAGTTTTCTCCAAAAGTATTTAAGATAGAACTTTTAAATTTTCAGGGATGGTAGAAAATGTCCAGCTGCAGTGTACTACGCATATCCGAACGTCCGCCGTCACTTCCGGTCGTCACCGGAATGAAACAAAAAAAGTCATTTTTTAACTTTTTTGTTTTGAAAATTTTTTTATGTTACTATTCGATTGAGACACATAAAGCACTTCAGAATATGAAATCCGTTTTAAAATCGATCCACGAATTCTTAAGATTTTGGACTCCAAAGTTCTGAAGCGAGGGTCCGCGTAGCTCAGTCGTTAGAGTGGTGGACTTGTGCCTAGGCGACCCGGGTTCAGTCCCAGGGTGCCGAATCTTTTTTCTCTCTTATTTGTGTTTTGATTAATGATTTTATCTTTCAAATGATGGATTTGATTGTTTTTCGTTTTATTTTTGTCATAAATAAAAAAAAAGCTGCTTTTTCAGTAGAAATATAGAGCTTTTTTTCTGTCAGCAGCTCTCTAAATTCCGACGCTCGTCGCATCGCCGACATCAAAGACATGCCGCCGAAGTGCCCCTGCAGTTCGACCGCATTAGAGTTCGCTGGGTCGCTTTGCCGGCATCAAAGAAATGCCGCCATCTCAATGACTGTATGCACACAACATTTAGCAATGCACCCACGTTATTCTACTCGGCTTAAAAAGGAGGACTGCTTAGTATTTAATCCCATATATAGATACACACATGCATGTATACATGCGTTTATTGACATAGGTTGCTTATATATTGATTTCCGGAACATAATAAAACACTATGTAATCTCTCTCTCTTTCTCTCTTTCTCTCTCTCTCTGTCTCTCTCTCTCTGTCTCTCTCTCTCTCTCTGTCTCTCTGTCTCTCTCTGTCTCTCTCTCTCTCTCTCTCTCTCTCTCTCTCTCTCTCTCTCTCTCTCTCTCTCTCTCTCTCTCTCTCTCTCTCTCTCTCTAACCCTGACGAATGGGTGACTGCGATACGGTGTGAAAACTGAACCTTTATTTTCAACCTAGTTTAATTCTAGAATACTGTTTTCTAATGACCAGACCTATTCGTTCATTTTCAAGAGAGAAATGAATGTTTGGGCATTCGAGTTTCGATTGGCGTGCTTGACATGTACTGTAGAAAAAAAATCTAACTTCCGAGCCCTTCACTCAATCCTAATGAAATTTTGTGTAAATGTACCTCGAACCCAATTCTTATTGTCTGGCAAATATGCAGCGGATTGAACAATTAAGAAGAAATTCCTGAGATCAAACGGCGAGTATAGCCTGTACGGGGACTTAAAATTTACACAGTACAAGGGATGTAAGCAGCCGCGTAATATTTCTGTTGCATGTATATTTCTTGTTTTCCGTTTAGTCTGTATCTACGATAGCGTGTGAACTACATATGTACTTATGAATGTTAGAACTGTGGAAATTACTGTCATCAAATTTTTACCGAATAAATTTACGTGTTACTGATTTCGTTATTTCTACATTTATAGAGATTTTATCAATCCTGCTGAAATAAAACAGTCAAACATAATACATGTAGTAAACGACACGAAAAAAAAATACATGGGTAAAATGCATCAGTCATTGTTTTAGGACTTGCCCTAATTGTTGTTAGCCGAATCCGAGATCCACACCTCAAAATTCTATTTTCGATTTATTTACGACGAAAATCAAGCATGGGTCTTTTCACCCCCCCCCCCCCCAAACACAAACACGCATCAATATTTCAAATGACCTCGCACTGTTACCAAACCTGAATAGTCAGACATCTTACACGTTGTTTTTCATCTAAAAAAAATCAGCTCCTCCCCCGGGCGGAAACGCCCAAAATTCAAAGACAAATTCGGGAATTATTTCGCATCATCCATGTTTTGAGACACCTGCAAAGGCTGTGTGTTATAATCTCGCCGGAGCCAAGAATTGTTCTTTCTCTCTATTTCTTTCTCTCCTTTTTATTTAATTTTCTGACTAAAATATTCAACAAAAAAGGGTTGTTGGACTGTAGTACAAGTTGAGAAAAACTCTTCAGTTAAGATTTAGACAAAAACAGTCTTTTAATTATTAAGGTCTTCCGTCTTCAGCGGACGATCCTTCTATTCTTATTGTTATTTGGGTCTTCCGTTTACAAAGGAAGACCCTCTTTTTTTCTTCGGTTTCTTTTTATTACAGGTCATTAGACCTGTTATTAGGTCAAAAGACCTCTTATTTAATATGAAATAAAATGGGGCTGGTCCTTCAAATTAGGGATCCAATGGGGTGTATAATCCTTCATCCATTGCTCTTTTCGATCACATCTGCATTTCCTGATATGTTTCGTTGATGAAGATAAAAGGCAAGGTCATTTCCTCTTCTAAAAATCGGACGAAAGACCTCCTCGTTGCTCGCAACGAGATCGTGTCTAGTTATTTCTATCATTCGTCTTTTGATATTTAAGGTCTTCCGTTTCCAACGGAAGCCCTTATTGTTTTCGTACTGTTTATTAAGGTCTTCCGTTTCCAACGGAAGACCTTATAGTTTTCATACTGTTTCTTAGTATTAAGGTCTTCCGTTTCCAACGGAAGATCTTATAGTTTTCGTACTGTCTATTATTAAGGTCTTCCGTTTCCAACGGAAGACCTTATTGTTTTCGTACTGTGTATTATTATTTTTTTTCTCCAGATTTTGTGCACGCGATTTCTCGAAAACTACTCAACCGATCTCAACAAATTTTTCACATATGATGGGACATTATCTGAATTTTATACGTTTTTTATTTTTTTGTCGTCGTCACTTCCGGTCCTGATTTAAGGCTGATTTTGTAATTTTTTACGACCAATTTTGTGCAGAGCTGATCTCAGAAACTATAAGAGATATGACTTTGAAATTTTCAGGATAGGTAGAGCATGGTTTGAAGTTGTGCACTATTTAGTTGTTTTGCACCAGTGGCGCTATTCCTTGGAGCTCGATTAGGCACGAAAATGGGGTACAAATTTCGAATCAAAATTTTCATACGTTTTGATTAGTATCTTTTGATCAGTTAATATTTTGTTAAGACATATGAAACAAAAGTAGTAGAAAATCAAAAGTTCTATCCAATCAAATCAAGAAAAAGGGGCTGGCCCCTTTAATTAGGGACCAAGAGACTCGTAAAGTCTATTATGAATAACTTGAAAACGATAAATATTTTGTTATGCATTATAAAATCAAAGTTGTTGATCTCTACATTATCGGTTTTAAAAAGTCATCGTCAGGCCCATGTTTGACGTAATTAGGGTGAAATTTTCATTGTCGTCACTTCCGGTACCGATTTATCGGGCATTTTATAGTTTTTTACGACCTATTTTGTGCAGAGCTGATCTCAGAAACTATTAGAGATATGCCAATGAAATTTTCAGGATAGGTAGTCTATAGTCTGAAGTTGTGCACTATTATTTTGTTTTACGCCAGTGGCGCCATTCCTTGGAGCTCGCCTAGGCACGTTAATTGAGTACGAATTTTTATTCAAAATTTTCATACGTTTTGATCTGTATCTTTCTATCAGTTGATATTTTGTTAACACATATATAATATAAGTGATAGAGAATCAAAAGTTCTTTTCACAGAAATCAAGAAAAAGGGGCTGGCTCCTTAAATTAGGGGCCACGACACTCGTAAACTCTATTACAAATAACTTAAAAATGATAAAGATTTTTTAATACATTATAGAAGCAAAGTTGTTGATCGTTACAATATCTATCAGAAAAAATTATTTCCACACCCCTTTATTACGTAATAAGGGATTTTAAGGGGCCAAAGTACTGAAACATTAATGCAATATATCTAGAGAAGGAGACATATTTTGTTAAACATCATAGAAGAGAAAATGTTTGCATTAATGATTTAAATTGATTCCACTTATCAAAACACCAATGTATGTCCCCATTAGGGATCTACAGGGCTGGCCCCTAAAATATTCAAACATTTGTATCTCAAAAATGAACAACAATTTAAGATGGGTGTAAGAACAAAAAATGTTTGTATTCTCAAGACCTTTTCAAAGTAATCAAGAAAAAGGGGCTGGCCACTTTAATTAGGGGCCAAGACACTCGTAAACTCTATTACAAATAACTTAAAAACGATAAAGATATTGTTATCAATTATAGAAGCAAAGTTGTTGATAATACCAATATCTATCAGAAAAATTTATTGCCACGCCCCTTTATTACGCAATAGGGGTTTTAAGGGGCCAAAGTACTTAAACTTTGACGCAATATATCTAGAAAAGGAGACATATTTTGTTATGCATTGTAAAAGAGAAAATGTTAACATTGATGATTCTAATCGATTCCATTTATCAAAGCATCAATGTCTGTCGCCATTTAAGGATCTAAAGGGCTGGTCCCTAAAATATTCAATCATTTTCATCTCAAAAATTAACAATTTTAGTTGGGTGTTAGAACAACGAATGTTAATATTCGTGGGACCTTTTGAATGAACTCAAGAAAAAGGGGCTGGTCCCTTAAATTATGGGCCAAGAGACTCGTAAAGTCTTTTACACCTACGTTAAAACAATCAAGATTTTTAAAGCATTATAGAAGCAAAGTTGTTAATCGTAACAATATTAGTTTGTAAAACTCATTGCTACACCCATTAAAGACGTAAATAGGGATTTTAGAGGACTAAAACCTTAAATCTTTAACGTGCTGTATGTAAAAAAGAAAAACACTTTGTCATGCACTTGAAAGGATATTAACAATCATATACATTATCTGAAAGGGAAAGGTTAGGTGGAAAATTCTGAAATTTCATTGATATTCTAATCGTATCGTTTAAAAAATTGAACGGAAGACCTACTCGTTACTCGTAACGAGATCGTATCTAGTTAAGGTCTTCCGTTTCCAACGGAAGACCTTCTTGTTATTGCTTTGTTTCTTTTTCACTATTATTTTTATTGTTTTTTTTTTCTGTCACGTTTTCTCAAAAATGCTTCAGCCAATTTTCATGAAATTTTCAGATCTTATTCATGACAAAATTTGTAAGAAAAGTACACAGACTTTTTTTTGTCGTCACTTCCGGTACCAAGATATTAAAGATTTTACGTTTTGGCTTGTTCACGATTTTTCTCAAAAAGTATTTACGATAGAACCTTCAAATTTTCAGAGAAGGTAGAGAGTGAACCGCCGCAGTGCCCTTTGCATATCCAAACGTCCGCCGTCACTTCCGGTCGTCACCGGAAGGAAATGAAAAACCTTAATTTTTCAAATTTTTAGATTTGAATTTTATTTATGTTTTTATTCGATAGAGACGCTTAAAACACTTCAGAATATGAAATTCGTGTTAAAATCGATCCAGGCATTCCCGAGATTTTGAGTTCAAAAGTTCTGAAGCGAGAGACCGCGTAGCTCAGTCGTTAGAGTGTTGGACTTGTGCCCAGGCGACCCAGGTTCCATCCCCGAGTGCCGATTATTTTTTCTTCCCTAATTTTGTTTTCTTTAACGATTTTACCTTTAAGATGATTTCCGTTTTATTTTTATCATAAATAAAAATAATAACAGCTTTTTTAGTACAAATATAGAGCTCGTTTTTGTCAGCAGTTCGCATCGCCGCCATCAAACACATGCCGCCGAAGCGCCCCTGCAGTACGACCGCATTAGGTCGCTTTGCCGGCATCAAAGAAATGCCGCCATCTCAATGCTGTATGCACACAACATTTAGCAATGCACCAACGTTATTCTACATGGCATTAAAAGGAGGACTGATTAGTATTTGTTCACATATATAGATACACGCTTGCATGTATGCATGCGTTTATTGACATACGTTGCTGATATACTGATTCCCTAAACACTACAAAAAACTAGAAAATCTCTCTCTCTCTCTCTCTCTCTCTCTCTCTCTCTCTCTCTCAAGTACATAAGAACTAAGTACAGGTAACATGTAGTAAATTGGATAGAGGCTAAATGTACATTGGCGTCCAAAAATTATACCTGTATTTATTTCAGGTTAGGGGATAATGTCTATGGATTCAAATAATTTGAAATTCATTGTTAAATGATTGTCTTCTTACTGATTGGAAGTCAACGCTAAAAAGTCATTTTTATTAAAGATGGTGTACTTTTTCCTTTCTTTGTGCATGTCTATATACTGATACAAATCTGTTGCCTGTCGGGATTAAGAAAAACCTCCGAAGTTTATACACGTAACTATACAAAGGAACGGGTGACTGCGACAAGGTTTAAAAACTGACCACCCGTTTATGAGTGTTTGAGCCTAAGAATAAATAGATGTAAAGAAATCAATAGTTACATCTGTCAAACAACGCTTATATATTGTTCTAACATATGTATTTTATTTAGAAATTGTGTAATATGTGATATTTAGAATTTAATATTCTACGTTTAATAAAGCAGTCAACGACCGACCCCCCCCCCCTCTCAATTCATAAAATCATTTAGTTTTTCTGGCCCGATTTTACTTGATCTTTGATCTTGGGCCTTTAATTTTAACTAATTACCATTCTAGATAACTGTACTAATTACCAGACCAATTCGTTCATTAATAACAGAGTTATGAAGTTTTTGGCATTTGAGTTTCAATTGTCGTGTTTGACATGTACTATAAAAAAAATTCTAACTTTCAAGCCCTTCGCTCAATCCTAATGAAAATTTGTACAAAATGAACCTCGGACCCCATTCTTATTGTCTGTGAAATATGCAGCGGATTGAACATTTAAGACAAAATTCCTGAAAAAATGAAACGGTGCTTATTGCCTATACCTATAAATTAAATTTACACAGTACACGCACCGACCCCCCCCCCCCCGCCCCTTCCTATTCACAAAATCATTTAGTTTTCCTGGCCTGATTTTACTGGATCTGCCATCTTGAACCTTTATTTTCAACCTAGTTCAAGTCTAGATTACTGTACTAATGACCAGACCTATTCGTTCATTTTTAAGAGAGATATGAATTTTTGGGCATTCGAGTTTCGATTGGCGTGCTTGACATGTACTGTAGAAAAAAATTCTAACTCCCGAGCCCCTTACTCAATCCTAATGAAATTTTGTGTAAATGTACCTCGGACCCCATTCTTATTGTCTGCCAAATATGCAGCGGATTGAACAATTAAGAAGAAATTCCTGAGATCAAACGGCGAGTATAGCCTGTACGAACCTTAAAATTTACACAGTACAAGGGATGTAAGCAGCCGCGTTATATTTTTGTTGCATGTATATTTCTTGTTTTCCGTTTAGTCTGTATCTACGATAGCGTGTGAACTCCTTATGAATGTTAGAACTGTGGACATTACTGTCATCGAATTTTTACCGAATAAATTTACGTGTTACTGATTTCGTTATTTTTACATTGATAAAGATTTTATCAATCCTGCTGAAATAAAACAGTCAAACATAATAGTTAACGACACCAAAAAATATTCTGAACACTGAAATACACGGGAAAAATGCATGAGTCATTGTTTTAGGACTTCCCCTTGTTGTTGTTAACCGAATCCGAGATCTACACCTCAAAATTCTATTTTCGATTTATTTAAGACGAAAATCAAGCTCAGGTCTTTTCACCCCCCTCCAGACACAAACACGCATCAATATTTCAAATGACCTCGCACTGTTACCAAACCTGAATAGTCAGACATCTTACACGTTGTTTTTCATCTCATACAAAAACTCAGCTCCTATCCCGGGCGGAAACGCCCCAAATTCAATGACAATTTCGGGAATTATTTCGCGTCAGCCATGTTTTGAGACATGTGTTCTAATCTCGCCGGAGTCAATATTTGTTCTTTCTCTCTATTTCTTTCTCACCTTTTTATTTAATTTTCTAACTAAAATATTCAACATAAAAGGGTTGTTGGACTCTAGTACAAGTTGAAAAACACTCTTCAATTAAGATTTAGAAAACAGTTTTTTATCATTAGGGTGTTCCGTCTTCAGCGGAAGACCCTTCTATTTTTATTGTTATTAGGGTCTTCCGTTTACAAAGGAAGACCCTCTTTTTTTCTTCGGTTTCTTTTTATTACGTCATTAGACCTGTTATTAGGTCAAAAGACCTCTTATTTAATATGAAAGAAAATAGGTCTGGTCTTTCAAATTAGGGATGCAACGGGGTGTATAATCTTCATCCATCGCTTTTTAGATTACATCTGCATTTCCTGATATGTTTCGTTGATGAAGAGAAAAGGCAAGGTCATTTCCTCTTCTAAAAATCGGACGGAAGACCTCCTCGTTGCTTGCAACGAGATCGTGTCTAGTTAAGGTCTTCCGTTTCCAACGGAAGACCTTATAGTTTTCGTACGATTTCTTATTAAGGTCTTCCGTTTCCAGCGGAAGACCTTATTGTTTTCGTACTGTTTCTTATTATTATTTTTTTTTCCAAATTTTGTGCACGAGATTTCTCGAAATCTATTCGACCGATCTCAAACATTTTTTCACAGATCATTGGGCGTGATCTAAACTTAATACATTTTTCTTAATTTTTTCGTAGTCACTTCTGGTACCGAATTGTCGGCCATTTTGTAATTTTTGACGACTCATTTTGTGCAGCTATAAACTCGGAAACCATAAGAGATATGAATACGAAATTTTCAGGATAGGCAGACTATAGTTTGAAGTTGTGCAGCATGTAGTTGTTTAATGCCTGTTGCGCCATTTCTTGGAGCTCGCCTGGGCACGAAAATTGGGTATGAATTTTCATTCAAAATTTTCACACGTTTTGATTTATATCTTTTTATCAGTTGATATTTTGTTAAAACATATATAACAAAAGTGGTAGAGAATCAATAGTTCTTTCCAACAAAATCAAGAAAAAGGGGCTGGCCCCTTTATATAGGGGCCAAGGCACTCTTAAACTCTATCACAAATAACTTAAAGAGATAGAAGAGAAAATGTTTGAATTTATGATTTAAATCGATTCCACTTATCAAAACACGAATTTCCGTCCCCATTAAGGATCTAGAGAGCTGGCCCCTAAAAAATTCAAACATTTGTATCTCATAAATGATCAACAATTTTAGAGGGGTGTAAGAACAAAAATTGTTAGTATTCTTAAGACCTTTTCAAAGAAATCAAGTAACAGGGGCTGGCCTCTTTATTTGGGGGGGGGGGGGGGGGGGGGGGCAAGAAACTCGTAAAGTCTATTACAAAATACATAAAAACGATTAAGATTTCGTAATGCATTATAAAAGCAAAGTTGTTAAATGTAGCAATATCTATCTGGAAGACTCATTGCAACACCCATTTATTACGTAATTAGGGATTTGTATACATTATCTGAAAGTGTGTGTGTGGGGGGGGGGGGGTAATTCTGAAATTATATCGAATATTCATGATATGATTTAAAACAGAAATCGCAAGGAAGACCTACTTGTTACTCGTAACGAGATCGTATCTAGTTAAGGTCTTCCGTTTCCAACGGAAGACCTTATTGTTTTCGTTCGGTTTCTTTTTCCCTATTATTATTAGGGTCTTCCGTCTTCAGCGGAAGACCCTTCTATTATTCTATTGTTTCTTTTTCACTTTTCTTATTATTCTTTTTTTTCCTTACCGATTTTGTGCAGACGATTTCTCGGAGATGGCTGGGTCGATTTCGCTCAAATTTTCAATATTGACGTGTTTTTATCTAAAGCTGATACTTTTCTTTTATTTAAAAAAAAACACTTCCGGTCAGAAGTTATCGTCCGTTTACGATTTTAAAAAGTCAATTTTGTCTGTCAGGTTTCTCAAAAACGAGCAGATATAAAGCTGAAATTTTTAGAGATGATAGATCTACCGTTTTTCTAATGTACCTCGGTCAAGAGAAGGTCCGCCGTCACTTCCGGTCGTCACCGGAAGGAAATTTGAAAAATTGAATTTTTCGACTTTTTTATTTTTTAATATTTTTCTTTGAAATTTTTACACCTTATAATGACACTTTTACTGATTAAGAATATGTAATTAGTTTTAGAATCGATCAAGGCATTCTCGAGAAATTAAGCGTCAAAGTTCTGAAGCGGAGTCCGAGTAGCTCAGTCGTTATAGTCGTGGACATGGCCCAGGCGACCCGGGTTCAAGCCTCGAGTGCCGCAAAAAAATTTTCTCTTTTTTTTGCTTAAATCTATGATTTTATCTTTGAATTGATAAGTTTAATCTTATCTATTCTAAAATTGGACGGAAGACCCACTCGTTGCTCGCAACGAGATCAAATCTAGTTATTATTATTTTTTTTTTTTCTTACAAATTTTGTGCACGCGATTTCTCAGAAACGGCTCGACCGATTTTCATGAAACTTTAAGATATGATAGATAGTGATCAAAACCTTATAGTTTTTTAATTATATTTATGACGTCACTTCCGTTTTTGAGATATTGACGTTTTAGCGATTTTTAGAGGGGTGGCTTGTTACTCTAACTTCTCCTAAACTATAACAGATATTGAGTTCAAACTTTCATGGAATGGTAGACAAAAGATTGTGGATTTGCAATTTTATTTTCATTTTGATCTGGCTTGAAAGGCGCCGAAGCTCGCCTGGACCCGAAAATTTAGTTTTAAAAAATGTCGTATTTTTTTCTTGTTTTCTTTGTTTATCTCTTTTCTGAAAAATATTTTGTTAAGACATGTAATGTAAGAAAGGTTAATATTTACAGGACCGTTCATTTGATATCAAGAAAAAGGGGCTGGCCCCTCAAATTAGGGAACCAAAGGGCTTTAAAGTCTTTTATCTGTAGCCCTTTACTGAGAAATGTTTTGTGAAATGTTATAGAAGCAAATATGTTTATCTTACAGTAATGTATCCAAGTAATATAATGATTTTATCATATGTTACATAATTAAGGGTTTTAGGGTCCAAAAGTCAAAACTTTTGATCATCCATATCTCAGAAAGGAAAAATATTTTGTAATGCAGTACAAAAGAAAGGTTGTTCAAAATGATGTTCTCAACAAAATGCAACCGTCAAAATTTCGTTAAACGGCCCCTAAAAGCAGTTAAGGGACCGGCCCCTAAAACCTTCTCTCTTATATATCTCCAAAACGGTAACGATATTTTAAACACTTGTTGAACAAACTTTGTATATAATTAAATGACCTTTTATTTGATACCAAGAAAAAGGGGCTGGACCCTTAAATCAGGGGACCAAAGGCCTCTAAAGTCTTTAATCTGTAGCCCTTTACTGAGGGATATTTTGTGAATGGTTATAGAAGCAAATATGTTTATCTTACAGTTATGTATCCAAGCAAAGTAATGATTTTATCATGTCTTACATAAATTGGGTTTTTTAGGGGCCAAAATTATAGAATTTTGATCACCAATATCTCAGAAAGGAAAAATATTTTGAAATGCAGTAAAGAAGAAAAGATACTCAGAAAGATGTACTTAATAAGATGCAATTTTCAAAATTTCGTTAAATGGCCCCTATAAGGAGTTAAGGGATCAGCCCCTTAAACGTTCTTTCCCATATATCTCAAGAACGGTAACGAATTTCTAAACAGTTGTTGAACAAAATGTGTTGAGATTCAATTTACCTTTTATTTGATATCAAAAAAGGGACTGGCCCCTAAAATTAGGAAACTAAAGGGCTCTAAAATGTTTCATCTGTAGCTCTTTACTGAGGGAAATTTAATGAAAGGCTATAGAAGCAAATATGTTTATCTTACAGTTCTGTATCCAAGTAATGTAATGATTTTTTCATGTGTTATGGAATAAGGATTTTTTAGGGGTCAAGGGTCCAGAAACTATGACCAGCTATATCTCAAAAAGGAAAATGTTTTGAAATGCAGTGTAGAAGAAAAGATACTCAAAATGATGTACTTTACAAAATGCAACCTTCAAAATTTGGTTCAGCAGCTCCAATAAGGAGGTAAGGGACTGGCCCCTAAAACTTTTTTTTCTCAGATATCTCAAGAACGGTGACGAATTTCTAAACACTTGTTGAACAAAGCTCTTATCCCTGAAACAAAATAGTATCTGGCCCTTCTAATAGAATGTAGACCCTGTTTTTCTATTCTAAATCATGTTTAGCAAAATCAAGATCTAACATATATCTCAAATTCTAAAATCAGACGGAAGACCTCCTCGTTGCTTGCAACGAGATCGTGTCTAGTTAAGGTCTTCCGTTTCAAACGGAAGACCTTATTGTTTTCGTTCGGTTTCTTTTTCCCTATTATTATTATTAAGGTCTTCCGTTTTCCAACGGAAGACCTTATTGTTTTCGTACGATTTCTTTTTCCCTATTATTATTATTTTTCTTTTTTTTTCTTACAATTTTTGTGCGCGCGATTTCTCAAAAACGGCTCGACCGATTTTCATGAAACTTTCAGATCTGTTAGATAATGATCTAAATTAGATTGGTTTTTTATTATATTGATGACGTCACTTTCGTTTTTGAGAAATTGACGTTTAGGCGATTTTTAGGGGGGTTGCTTGTCCGTGGAACTTCTCATAAACTATAAAAGATATCGAGTTCAAACCTTCAGGGATAGTAGACAAAAGATTGTAGATTTGTAATTTTATTTTCATTTTGATCTGTCTTGAAAGGCGCCGAAGCTCGCCTGGACCCGAAAATTGAGATGGAAAAAACGTCGTAATTTTTTCTGGTTTTCTTCAATTATTTCTTTTCTGAAAAATATTTTGTTAAGACATGTAATGTAAAAAAAGTTTCTATTTACAATACCTTTCTTTTGAAAACAAGAAAAAGGGGCTGGCCCTTCAAATTAGGGGCCGATAAGGCTCTAAAGTCTTTTGATGATAACTTTTTACTGTAAAATATTTTGTGATACGTTATAGAAGCAATTATGTTCATTCTAACGTTATTCACCTATACATGGCAATCATTTACTCCTGAATCACGTAATTAGGGATTTTCAGGGGCCAGAAGTCCAAAACTTGGATGCTCAATATCTCTACATGGAGGAAAATTTTGATAAGCAATATTGAACAAAAGATGCTCAAAATTTTGAGCTTATCAATATGCAACAAAAATTTCTTTGTTATGCGGTCCCTGAAAGGAGTTACAGGGTCAGCCCCTAAAACGACTCTTTCCAGATATCTCCAGAACGGTACAGAATTTCTAAACACTTGTTGAACAAAATGTGTTTGAATTGACAAGAGCTTTCATTTGAGATCAGAAAAAAGGGGCTGGCCCTTCAAATTAGGGGCCGATAAAGCTCTAAAGTCTTTTGATGATAACATTTTACTGTAAAATATTTTGTGATACGTCATAAAAGCAATTATGTTCATTCTAACGTTATTCACCTATACATGGCAATCATTTACTCCTGTATTACGTAATTAGTGATTTAAAGGGGCCAGAAGTCCAAAACTTTGATGCTCAATATCTCTACTTGGAGGAAAATTTTGAAAAACAATTTTGAACAAAAGATGCTTAAAAAAATTAAGCTAAACAATATGCAACCATATTTTCTGTATGGTGCGGTCCTTAAAAGGAGTTACAGGGTCGGCCCCTGAATAGACCCTATCCAGATATCTCCAGAACGGTAAGGAATTTCTAAACACTTGTTGAACAAAATGTGTTTGAATTGACAAACACATTCTTATGACATCATAAAAAAGGGGCTGGCCCTTTAAATAAGGGGCTTAGGGAGCTCTAAAGACTTTTAATGATAAATATTTACTGTGAATTTTTTTTTGATCCGTTAAAGAGGCAATTATGTTTATTTTAA
Source organism: Magallana hongkongensis (assembly GCA_015776775.1). Lineage (NCBI taxonomy): Eukaryota > Metazoa > Mollusca > Bivalvia > Ostreida > Ostreidae > Magallana > Magallana hongkongensis. Next base: position 8,597,307 of record CM027471.1, read on the forward strand.
TGTTATTTAACTATACATGGCAATCATTTCCTCATACGTTACGTAATTAGGGATTTTAAGGGGCCAGAAGTCCAAAACTCTTATCTTTTTTATCTCAAAATGGATGACAATTCCGAAAAGCAGTATTTAACAAAAGATACTCAAAAGAATGTGCTTAACAATGTACAACCATATATTGTTTGTTATCTGGACCCTAAAAGGAGTTTAGGACCAGATATCAAAACTATTTTTCACATATATCTCAAAACGATAACCAATTACTAAACAC